>JAODTK010001665.1:0-310408 GCA_026419785.1 Sclerodactyla briareus | reverse complement strand
TTCACCAATTTCTTTAAATTGGTAACATATGACGTCAACAAATGTTGCTAATTCGCCAAAAATGCCACTTAGCAGTGATACCCAAGTAACAATCTTCACAAATTCATAACTTTATAACGAAATGCTTTGAAAATGAAACAAAGTGTGAGTTGCATGATTCCAATGCACAATCATATGGACATTTAAATATTTTGGCTGCACCCGAAGTCTGTCAGTTGGTCTTGGGACCGTACTTTGTTCAAAAATAGAGGCTGCCGATGCGTGAAAAGGCACAAAATGACTATGAATGAAATTATGAATGGAATCTTATTTTCACATTTCCTAAAATATGTCCTAGAAAGAAATTAAATGCGTCAGCAAGTATGTTTCTGAAGCAATGGTGACCATGTGTAAGATGAGGCATGCCTGCAATTCACCGGAAAAGAATACTTTTGGAAGAGCGTGTAATGCTGGTGACCAAACACCGTTCTCATCGGGAAAGGGTATTGACCAGGGTATTGGCAATTTGCTCTCCTTCGTGATCGGTAAGATGAAGTTGACTTGAACATAATGAACAAGAGGGCACTCCCGGGAGCTGCAGGGATATCATAGGCAAATGTTGAACTACTCAGTCCGTGACAAAATCTATCAAAAAATGTCTGAAAACAGCATCCCCCCCCCTCCCAAAAAGGCATTCGTAGAAAATCAGGAAGTTTACTGCTGGGGAACCCTTCGTTTTGTAGTTGGTACCTTGTTCTAAAATTGAAACCATTCAGTTTCCGTCTTCAAAGATACTGAAAAAATGACATGTTTTTAAAATTCCCAATGGTAGTGAAAATACAGTTTTCCCGAACTCCACATTTGTGGGTAAATTTCTCGGCGATTGCATGGGAAAGTGGTAGTTTGTGCCTTTTCAATTGCCATACAAGATTTGAAATAATTCAGCCATCAGAATTGGCGAATCTTGGAAAACTATCAAAATGTGATAAAAAAAATTGCCTCGAAGTTTGTTTTTGCCCCATAAATTCAAATTTTTTAAATATTTTCGCTAATTAAGTGATTTTGGACTTTCAGGCGTGTGCAAATTTTACTATGATCAGCCACTCTAAAAAATGGAGGACACGCAAAAGCACACACGCAAACGGCTACATTTGCGAATGACTAATTGCTGGATCCCCTGGCACCCATGGGTACCCCGGAAAAGGTTAGTGAAAAAAGGGTCAGTTTAGTTTCAGTGAAAAAATAAAGGGTCAGGAAGGACAAACCATCCCATGAGGACCTGGAAGCCCATCATGACAGCCCCAAAAAGATGAAGAAAACAACCCAGATTGCCCTAAAAAATTCGACCACATTTTCAAAAATAAATCAAGAATGTTATTGAATGCATTCACATTCACATTCTTAGACAGAACGACATCTCCGGGGCAGGATTTCCACTCATTTAACTCTATGCGAGAAGAAAGAAGGAAAATAATATCCAGATGGCCAATCTACAGCCGTTTACACGAAGCTTGAGGGCCAATTGACCTCCT
The DNA here is from genome assembly GCA_026419785.1 of Sclerodactyla briareus. NCBI lineage: Eukaryota > Metazoa > Echinodermata > Holothuroidea > Dendrochirotida > Sclerodactylidae > Sclerodactyla > Sclerodactyla briareus. The sequence continues at coordinate 308,897 of JAODTK010001665.1, read as the reverse complement.
GTTGGTGGTAACTTTAGCAAACTCACAGAAATAGTGGAAGGAAAGGAATTGAATCCATGAAACAATTTAAAAACCCTGAATCCTGAATCAATAACCTCGAAATTCGTCTAAGCTCCATCGAAGTTAGACCGAGCACGCCGTAACTTTCCTCTTAAGATAAATCTCTAGGACAGTGAATTAATCTAGGGGCCCTCTGCTGAACGTTCTCAATTACCTGCTTTCTCAGGAGAAAATATGGATTCCATCTTTGGACAGAAATACTCCAGGGTGAGGTCTTCACCAGCTGCACAAACAGCCTGCCTGACAACAATATATCAGGGACTGAAGTGGCATCGGATCAAGCGAAGAATCCAGTTACTTTTTCTCGCAGCTTCAGCCACACTGCTCAAGGGTTTCCGAAGAAGCATCATACATGAAACCCGATATCCTTGTAATTCACCTGATTTTATTATCTTGCCCAATTAACTTGAATGAAAAGGAAGCGTTGCGATGTGAAAACCAACATAATTACTTAGCACTTATCGGCAATGACAAAACAACTTTGACTATTTGGAGGTTAATATCAGCAATTTGGAAAATTGCAGCATCATCGTTGGAAGCAACCTCCCCGATACAATTGTATTCGTCTCCCAACTCTATTCAACTCGGGAATTTCGAGATGTCAATATACGACAGAGGAAAGTAAAGGTCCAAGAACCGATCTTTGGGGAAACACCACTAGTGACATTTCTCCAAGGAGACGATCGCCCATTGATGACAACTCAGTTTACTATTGAGAAGGCCAGTGACGAATCTCCACCCACGGACATTCCCCTTTTGATGCCAAAAATTTTCAATTTAAACGGGGGATAGGTCTAAACCACTACTCTGGTACATATCAACCGTTGCTATGGGAACCAGCAACCGGTGAACAGCGTAACTGACACACTTAATATCCCATTCGGCCTTCGGGACTGGGACCGATGAGCAAAATGGCGAGAACGAGACTGCCGTTAATGAACCCACTTGTTTAATCTCCATGTAAGAGCAGCAAAAAATTGTAGGTGCAGAAAAATACCACCGACTCTTTGTTATCTGGATTATGGAAGATATTTCTCTTAAATATGTCATCAAGATATTAACCCAGTTTGGCTCTTTTGAAAAGATTCGATGGATTACAATGCCTCTTAGATTACAAGGCCTTATGTAAAGTCGTGCCACGCCTGTAAGGTAAAATACGGCTTCATCGACTCTTTTTTTATGAAATTACTAGGACTAAACCCCGCCCCTGCCAGTACTGGAGTGGATTGTTTTTTAACTGTCCCCATTATCCTTAAAACGGTTGGTCTTTCGTCTATTCCATACTCCTTTCCGGGGAGCTGAGCTTTCTCGGCGGGGGGGGGGGGGGGAGGGGATGGACCATTGGTCGGGAATAATAGTCAATTACGAATGAATTTTATGACATCCTACCACTTTTGGTCCAAGGTCAGAAGGTCCCACTCGGGCCCCCGAAGCACATTTTAGGAGATTTCACACAATGGTACTTGAATGTATCTCCTCACAATCGTTTAATTGATTTTCTTCAAAGGGTACATGTGATGGTCCTTGGGTGAGAGGGCTATGGTGGGTGTGCGGGAATTCAGGATCAGTCCTGTTTGGCCCCTAGGGCCAATTATATGAAAAACCACTATCGTATCTCCACAAATCTTGTTTGCCACAGTTGATGATGGTCGGTCCAGTCATAATGATGGTCTAATAGCCGTACCTAAAGGGTGCCCAGGGTTTAGGTCCCAAAGCTAGTGTGGCATTACGCAAATTGCTTCTCTTACAGATTTGGTGCGCCAGTGATGACATTGTTCGGCCATATGATGTTCTAACAGCCGTACTTCGGAGTGTTCAGGAATTTTTTAACCAAAAATTAAGAAATTTTACACAATTGAACTTGAAATGCATCTCCTCCAACAAGCTCTAATTGATTTTCTGGAAGCGCTAAGTATGAGTCCTGGGTAGAGGGTAGAGGGACAGTGGGCGCTGTTCGGAAATTTCGGGGAGGTTACAGGGCCTAATGTGAGCCCTAGGGCCCATCATGTGAAATCCTACAAATTCTCCTACAAATTCCGATGCACAGGTCAGGCTGATGTCAGTTAGATGACGTCTAATAGCCGTACCTTCGGAGCTCTCAGGAATTTTGGACTGCGAGGCCCAGTGTGGGAATAATGTTGGTAAAATAGCCGTACCTACGGGCTTTCAGGGAATTGTGTCAAGGTCCCACTTGGGTCCTACGCCTACATTTTATGAAATTACACACAATGTTTGGCATTAATACATCTCCAAAAACAAGCTCGATTTTCTTCAACGGCACTTTTAATGGTTCTTGAGTAGTGGGCCAGTGGGGATATTTGCAATTTCTGGCCAAAGGACCGAGGGCCCATTATGTTGAAATGTGCATAATTGCTAATCCGCATTGGACTATATAAATGCTCTCTGCAAAATAGCCATATCTGGTATATTTGTGCGGTTCGAGCTTACAGCACCAGTGGTGATCTCTTTTTCTCTATGGGGTGGGGGGGGGGGGCACTCTGCCGGTGATTTGATTGCATATTGTGTTGGCAAGTTACTTTTCCAAAAAGGTGCTGTCACTAATTCGCCAGCCATTTTAGAGACTACTATACTAACACTGTACGGAATGGTGGTGGGTGGTCAAATAAAATATTACATACTCATCGTTAGTTAGGGGATTATTTTTCTACTGCCGAAATATATGGAATTTATTCTATCTAATAACATCCTTACTGGTAGTTCATTTCAGTTAAAACACAAGTACATGGTTCAGAACCTGTATAATTATCGACGGGGATTGGAGGCAGGAGGAGATTCGGAGAGTTTTCATTGACATGATAGAAATCACCGACAGATTCTTTCCCTCAAATCATGATTACACTTTATCGATTGTGTCCTCTTCAATCACACAGAAATGTACAACGGAATGTAAATATAAATTGAAGTAGCGCCCTACACACGTCTACAATTATTATTTAAGCCAGTCCCATTGATTTTTTTTCGGTTGTCTTCCGTTCACGTTGGGTTCCCATAGCAACGGTTGATATGGGAACCATAGTAGTGGGTTAAGAACTATCCACGTTTTAAATTGAAAAGTTGTGGCATCAAGGGGAATGTCCTTGGGTGGATCGTCACTGGCTTCTCAATAGGGAACGAGTTGTCATCAATGGGCGTTCCGTTTCTTCTCCTGGCAAAATGTAACGAGTGGGGTTCCCCAAAGATCGGTTCTTGAGACTTACTTTCTCTGCGTATATGACCGATATCGAAAATTCAGGAAGTTGAATAGATGGAGACGATACCAAGTTGTATCGGGAGGTTGCTTCAAACGATGATGTTGCAATTTTCCAATGGGATTTGATATAACATCCAAATAGTCCAAAAGTGTTTTCATTGCCGATAAGTGCTAAGTCAGTATGTGTTTCCACAATCGCACGCTCTTTCAAGTTAATGGGCAAAATAATAATAAGTGAATTCGAAAAGGATACGTGTTCATGTTGATTGCTTATGCGCAACCTAAGACAGTTGTGAAGCTGCGAGAGAAAAGTAAATGGATTCTTGGCTGATCAGATGTCCACTTCATATTTGATAATATGTTGTCAGGCTGTTTAAGCAGCTTGTGAGACCTACTTGGAGTATCCTGTCCAAGAGGAATCCATATTCTCGGAAGACAAGCAGGTAATTGAGAAGTTCAGACAGGAGGACCACTAGAATAGTTCACTGTCATAGAGGATTAATCTTAAGAGAAAGATTAAAGATATTAAGGCGTCTCGGTCTAACTTCGATGGAGCTTAGACGAATATTCGAGCGTGATTTGATTCAGTCGTTTTTAAATTTAAATATTTGTTATGGATTCAAGGGCATGTCCCTTTCACTATTTCTGTGATGTGTGCTAAAGTTACCACCAACAGTAGGTCATTGCCGCAAGCTTCGTGGGTAAAACGATTGTATGTAGATTGGACAACATCGGATATATTTCTTCTCGCAGAGAGTTAATGAGTGGAATAGCCTTCCGGAGATGTCGTTCTGTCTAAGAATGTGAATGTGAATGCATTTAAAAGAACAGGCTGATTATTTTTGAAAAATTGTGGGAGAATTTTTAGGTCTGGGTTGTCTTCTCTTTGGGTGTCAGGCTTCAGGGTCCCTCATAGGGATTTTGTCCTTCCTGACCCGTTTCACTAAACTAAACTGACCCTTTTTTTCACTAAACCTTTCCGGCGGTACCCATGGTGGCAGGTGATCAAACAATTGAGGTGCATTCGCAAATTGGAGCCGTTTGCGTGTCGTGTGCGTTGCGTGTCCTCCATTTTAGAGTGGCTTGATCATAGTAAAATTTTGCACACGCCTGCTGACTGAATAGTCACAAACACTTACTTAGGCGAAAATATTTAAAAAATGGAAAATGTAGGCGGCAAAAAAACAAACTTCGAGGCCAAATTTTTTTATCACATTTTTACTATTTTCCAAGATATTCGCCAATTCTGATGGCTGATGATTTCAAATCTTGTAGCAATGTGAAAGGCACAAACTACAAATTTGACCATTGCAATCAGCCGAACGAAAAGTACCACAAATGTGGATTTCAGGGGGAAACTGGATTTTCACCCCAATTGGGAATGTATAAAAAACATGTCATTTTTTCAGTAATTTGACGATCGGAAGACTGAATGGTTTCAAATTTTAGAACAAGGTACCAATATCAAAACGAAGGGTTACCCAGCAGGAAAACTCTGATATGCTACGATGCCTGTTGGGAAGGGGGGGATGGGGGATGCTGTTTCAGGACATATTTTGAGAGATTTGGTCTATACGGAGAGTAGTTCACATTTGCCGATGATATCTGCAGCTCCCGGGAGTGCCCTCTTGTTCATTATGTTCAAGTCAACTTCATCTAAAGGTCGAAGAGAGCAAATTGCCAATACCCTGGTCAATACCCTTTCCCGATGAGAACGAGTGTTTGGTCAAACAGCATTACCGCTCCAAAAGTTATTCTTTTCCTGGTGAATGCAGGCATTGCCTCATCTTAAAATGTACACCTTAGCTGCAGAAACATACTTTGACGCATGTAATTTCTTTCGAGACATATTTAGGAATGTTAGAAAATAAGAGTTCCATTAATAATTTCATTCATATTATTTTGTGCCTTGACGCATCGGCAGCCTCTATTTTGGAACAAAAAGTACGGTCCAAAGAACAAAAATGACAGACTCGGGTGCAGCCAAAATATTAATATGTCATATGTTGTGCATTGGAAATACATGCCAATCAAACTTGTTCATTGTCATAGCATGGTCCGTTATTAAAGAGGATTTGTGAAGATGTTAATGTATCACTGGCCTAAGTTGGCAATTGTGCGAATTAGCCAACATTTGTTGACGTATAATTACCAATTTTAAAGAAAATGGTGAGGAGAAATAGTCTCAACTTTTCTTATAATCGGAAGCTATGACCCTAATAAAAAGGTGCCAGTTTGCCAAAACCAATCTTATATAATTTGAGGGAGGGAAGGAAGCCATACTTTCCAACCAATAACATTGCCTATAAACCTGGAAACAAAAGTGATATTTGAATGATTTATTTGATTTCTTCAACATATAACAAAAAAGAGTATTAATTTGTGTATTTGCCTTTGAATGATACTGAGTACACCCATAGAGCTAGGCCAGAACCAAGAAAGACCGCCTCCTGTCAATGGGTCACTGGCAGACAACAGCCAACTATTTGCCACACACAAGTAACAGGACAGAAAGCAAGAGAGGGCCCAATCCGAATGAAACCATCCTCTATTTAAACTGATGCATACATAACTTCATACATATACATTTAATAAGTTTATAGCACTTACAGATGATTATGGAAAACATGATTTGCATAGTACGTACGGGGAAGACATCTAGTGGACAAGAAGACGGCATAGTGACTCAACGGGGCCGGTGACTTAACAGTGGACACTGTGTACTGCGTCTTTCTAGCTAAATACAACGAGATAGACTGCAAGAGGTTACCCTAACACAAGACCTGATAGGTAGGGTGTTTGGGCCGGCAATATCGGAGGCAAAGACAAGATTTCTGAAGAACTGTCTGTACTGATGTATGCAATAGGCCAACTGAGCAACTCAATCCAGCGTAACAATGATGTTCATCATCATCATCATCATAGACAATTTTAACACATAGAAACATTATGAGAACAGTATCGTAACTCAAGGGTGCCTCTGGAAACAAGGCAGCGCTCAAATGACAAAGAAAGATTAAAAGGAACAATATGGATTCATGGATTCGGGGGCCACCTAGCATCTTGTAATATATTCTGTCTGTAACCCAGATTCAAGTCATATCACTCTAAACAAGTGGTTCATGAACCGCTGGTATGGGACACCGGGGTCTGGGGGGGGGATCAGTGATTGTTATTTTTTTGATTCTGCCATTTAGTCTGTTTCAACCAACTGATCGAAAAACACAAGTAAATTGCCATGTTAGCAGAGGATGGATAAAACAGCAAATTCTGAAGGCTTACAGAGGTAAGGACATAGTTGGCTAACTTTACGTGTGTGTACAGCTGATAAAAAAGGCAATAATCAGTGAACAAATTTCAAAAAGTCTTAGACTGCTTATTGACAATGTCGACCAAAGGTTTGGGAAATGTGACTCTAAATTGCCTTAAATATGCAAATTAGGACACAAATTACATTGGAATTCCAGTGACCCATCTTCTATGTTAAGTATCGCAGGTCCAAGGGTGGAGCACCGATTTGTTAATGGAATCCAATGCAGCTTGAAAATTTGAATAATTGAGCAAATTAGACTCAATGAATGACCTCCAGTGACCACAACCTATGTTAAAATGAATGAGGGTAGACTGTCCCACCAAGTTCATGAAACCAAAACAAACTGGAAGGGGCGGGGGGGCACCATGGGGGTGTGGCACCCAATCATATTTTGATCCAAATAAATTTGTGCTTAAACATGCATTTGAGCATATTCTTGGTAGGGGTAGGTTGCAGGTGTAAATGGACCATACCAAATAGAGAGAATGGACGTAGTGTATGGCACCATATTGCTTCTTAAGAACATTGCAAACATCAAAAAATCTGTGGAGTGGAGGGGGGATCTGGATCAAAAACCCTTTAGAAGAATCAAATTATAGAGGCATGGTTCAAAGACAATATCAAATATCAGAATACGATGAAGAGATTGCCGAGGGTAATTAAATTAGGTCAAGGTCAAGATGAGGACAGCTTATCTGTAATTTGTAAATGAGCAATGACGAGAAAAAAAAAATCTTAACATCTTGCAAAATGAGCTCTTGGACACTTGAAACCGAAAAAATTCATGATGATATAAAGTAAAACCAAGAGAAAAGATAGTAATACAAAAGTAAGGAACTCACTACTCACAATGAGGATTATTTTCAAGCAGTGATGAATATATACATCAAGAAACAATACATTTTGGCAATTTCTATTAAACTTGCGGCATACTGGGTGTAAAGAATCATCCAACTAAACTAAACCGGGGTTTGAGCACCTGCGTGAAACAAAAATTTTTGGTGAGCAATGAGATAAATGAAAGGTACAATTTGTTGGCTGATTACAGGGAAGGAACTAGGTTGGAAAATTCACCTATCGTAAGAAATATCAAGGCAATTGCGATATGAACCATAGGACAATTTTGACCTTGTATATCAGCAAACGGTATTTATTTCAAGGAAGTATAGAATAAAAGAGAGATTCAATGTAAATACGATCCTCTGGGAGATTAAACAAAAGACGATGCAGGCCTATAGTAGGAGGCCCCAGATTACAAAAATATTTGGAAAGCTTTACGGCAGAATGATAGGAAATATTATATTTTGGACAAGAGAGTTCAAAAAGCCCATTCCAACAATCTAGGAACCTTTTATGAAACCTGATGTTTCGAGGTCCTTAGTTCAGTGACTATGTTAAAAGATAACAATGAGCAGTCTCTATTTGCAATCCTAATTTTTTTAATGCATAATTTTCAGGTTGTTGAATTGTAAACAGGACTCTGCGCAAAGCAAGCCGAGCTGTTAGTGAAATGTTTCGGTATGAAAAGAACTCACCACACAACTTCAAAATATAGCCTCACAATTAAATTTTTCAGTAAAAAGGCCTTTTTATAGAAATAATCTGACGGTCTCCAAAAGCAAAGATAGATGTTATGCAATAATAATAATATTATAACAAATATCTGATCCAAACGACAGTATAGACAACAATGGTTCTTGTTTGAAAAAAAAAAGGTATTTGCGAAGTGTTACAAGAATATCAGTTTAACACACAATACCCTCTTTTGCCAAAGAAATATTGGAGGAAAAACAAGCATCAATGATATCGAAATGATGCCATCATTCATGCTATCTACAAGAAGAACTTCAGTCAAAATTACAGCCAAATTTTCACAGAAAGCTGGACAGCTGTAACAAATAAATTGTTCGCCACAGGGACATATCCCACGAAATTACAAACTTTGACTAATACTATCGTTTCAACAGATATTACTACAGTATGGGTTAAGCGGTCGTGGCTGAAAAAAGGAGGAAATGCGATGCATGGGGCTGAATGGAACTTCAATCCAAAGGTAAAAATTGAAATACAGTCTTTTCAAGGCACTAGTTGTTTAAACAATATTTTAAAATTGTGGGAGCAAATAGCCAAAGTTACTGATAATGAATCTTTCGGCAAGCAAAATGCCTTGTTTTGTGGAAGTCTAATGTTCATAATAAGAATCAAAATACTTTCGACGTAATAGCCACTAATACAAATTCAAAGCGCTTACACAAAAAGATAAAGATTTTGGAAGATTTGATTCTAATGATAAACTTTGTTTCACATCCAAAAGGTTCAATCAAAGCTAGAGTACCTATTCACAACTCGGACAAAAAATCTTAGTTCAAGTGTCGTGTTGAAGAAAAAATGTAGGCAGTTGGAAGATGTGAGTGGTTATTCTGGTGACAGATATTTGACCAAAAAAAATGAACAGGTTCATCAAACGCAGTCTCCCTCGAGTTTCGAGGCACTTTCTCCGAATTATATTGCTATTTACAACTGATAAAGAAAAGTGAATGCCGAACAAACCAGGTTTTGAAAATAACAGTAGTTAAGCTACCAAACATTTTCAGAGATTAGCTTCTCCCCTCCAGGGAATGGGTACAAAACGTTGTTCAGTCGATGAGTCGTCAATACAGGATCAAAAAACATTTAGTAGAAAGAAGATGCCATATTGGTGAACCTGGTATTACAGACGGTTTCGTGTTGAGCTTCTTGATATAAAGAAGCTCTGTGATGCTGTATTTTGAAGTCATGAAGACTCGTTTGGACTATCGCCATTTTGTACTCCATTAACTGAAAAGGGAGAGAGATGCAATTTCCGAAAAACGTGTTATCACCACCCCCCCCCCCCCCCCCCCCCCCCAAACATGTATATATTTCAGAACATTTTGTTTATTGGTTCTATGACTGAACTCTCCCTAGACTTACATTAACTATAATAACAGTCAACAAGTCATTAGTCTTATAAAAAAAACATCTTCAAGAACAAACTGCAAAATGGAAGATCTTTTCACAACCTATAACCATCCCCAAACGCTTCTCTCTAGCAAACTTGCAGAGAACAAGAACATCAAAACTCCCTGATTTTGTTTGTTTTTTGCCAGACGAATGGCATAGTCTGTTGAAGACTGCAGTACAAATTATTCTTCTTTACTTACAAGGAATTTAGTAATTCAGTTAGTAGAAACATTCTGAATAGAAAAAAAGCTCAGAGACAATGAATAACAGTAAAGGGGGGGGAAATCCACTTTCGTTCTGAACTCGACAAAAGATGGTAATATTTGGGCAGCTTCATTTTTGTGATGAAAAAAAGGCAACGCCTTCCTTCTTCAAGGTATTAACGTATCAACAATTGATTGATGTTACCCTTCTAGGTTAATCAACAGTATGTGAAATGTTCTGCCATTATTATATCATGAGATGCACTGGGCAACATATAAATTTTTAAGGCAAATTAATCCTATTTTTGCCCATATATTTGTACAGTAAATGGGAAAATGTTATATTTGTTATCTTTGAATAGCCACATTCCACAGGTATGGTTTTGGCACAATTTTCAAGGAAATTGGAAGCTCTTCCACTAGATTTGGGTGACATGTCACTGGCTTCACACGCACAAAATCACCTTGATTCCCTAGACAGTAGTCAGTCATCCATGTTCATATTATGTAATTGCCAGTACAATATATATGTAATGAGTTCTTGTTTTATGCACTTCTTTTAGAGCCAAAATTAATGTTGGAATGCAAAGTTGTGTTTTTTGCTCAAACAAATATGACTATGAGGAAGAGATCATTGTTGCAGGAAGCTACTGTGATACCATTCACTCAAGGGAAGCTACCCTCTGAAAATAATCTAATGCTCCAAAAATAATTCTATTGATGACCCTTCAGTAAAAATAGGAACCTAAATCAGCCCAGCATCCACTACATGGTCACTTACATATTGAGGTAGAAATAATACAACAAATCGGGATTGTCCTTTCTACACCCACTGTAACGCCAGTTGAGTGAGCTTGATTCAATGTTCTAACTATGACATTTTTAGCCGGATTGATTTGTAGTGGCAATGGCAGCAGTGACTATACGACTACACGAGATACTGAATTGACATATTGTCCTCTCTGGGGCCAGATGTGAAATAGCAACGAAAAAAAAAAATAAAAAACATCGGTGAACGAACGGAAACGATTCCCCATTTAAAAAACACCTGTAGCAAAGGTCACTAAGCCTGTTTGTGGTACAGTTTAATGAGATGATGAATGTATTGGTCAAAGGTCATGAGGGAACAATGCAGTTTGACGTTGAACGTTAGGTGGCAGAACGATCTTTCAAAACTCCCCGCCGAAAATTACAAATCTTGCTAACACAAAACTTACAGATCCCACCCCCCCCAACCTAACAACAAAACATCGAGAAAACACGGGATAAATTGGTTGCATTTTAAATAGTGGTGACAGCTTAAAAAAAGCTGTGTAAAACGATAGCGCTATGGGGGGGATTCGTCTATTCCTCTGAAAGTTCAATGGCTTCAAAATGGCTTATTATACATCAATGTGTGATATCACATGGATTGTGTATACAGGCTGGTTCCCCAAAACCTTCTCTGGAGGGCTGGCTGGACCCATCACCAGAATTCAGCCAACGCATGCCCCCGGTACTCGGAAACTGCGGGGGCGTGATGGGCCGCCTTCTTCGCTGTGGTCAATGGCAGGTAGCTTGGGGGACCGTTGCCCAAAGGTCAGCCCTCCAGGGATCGGCCGGTCGCCCGCGGGCGCTGAGAAACCTCCAAGGCTTAGACTACATTGAGTGTACCTATCCCGCGACTCCCAGCAATGGTGCCAGCGTCCCTGGGCCCTAGCGGTGAGCCCCGACGTACCGACGGCGAAGTCTCGGCCATCGCACGGTTGATGCGTTCTCTCCAATCGTCAGAGAGACATTCGGGCTTCGATGGGCGTTCCAAATCATGTAGGGCCTGCAACCATCCAACGGCCCGCTTCCGCCGCCTGGGCCGCTTCTTCTGCTTTTTCTTGGCCGAGGCCGCTGGAGGTACGTTTGGCGGGGATCGGCTCGATGACCTGCCTGGGTTACGGATACGTTACCCCCCTGGCTGGTTCGACATCGATGGCAGACAGAGTTCTACCGGTAAACAGAAAATGTTGATCAGATAATGTTCAACAAGAACATGGAACAATATATCAAAAAGAGCCACCCAATGGTGCTGTAGCTCATCAAACTGCACAAATGTACCCAAAGACGAATGTACAACTAAGTGTTAAATGTTCACGATCAATGAGCGCCAAGAAGGCAGTTTCAAGCAATGTCCCATTGTGCCCTGTACAATCTTTACCTTGAGCTTTTCATATTCCCCAAAAAATTCTTAGCAGTCAATAAACATTGTTTACTCGCTTAGTCAACATTCAATCGAAGAATGCCCTATTGAGAGCCAAAGAGGCCATTTCACAGTCGATTACATGGGGTCCAAGTTTGTCCACATCCATCAAGAACCAGACATGTGCAGACAGGTAAACTGCCAAACAGGATCCTCTGCAGGAATGGCCTACGACCGGTATTTCGATATAATCAAATTTATAGGCAGCCTAACACTTGCAAGGGAAGGAAGAAGTGTTGGCTTTGCTAAATTGCATTAAACATATTTCTCAATCACAATTTATCCTCCTAAAGTGGGGTGGGAGAGGTTGTTCAGACAGGTATTTCAAAATTGCACCTCATTGTTAATACTTGTCCTTTTTTAAATTGTCTCATATTGAACAAATTGCTTAGCATTATTCCATGAGCTGGCTGCGGTATCACCTATCCCATGATAAATTTCAAAGTCTGGATACTGTACACAATTGTATCATAATACTAAAAGCTACTGCACACTCGCCAGTACCCGGGTGGCAGGGGTAACTGTTGTCAGAGTTGTCTTTTTTCCACTCCCTCATCCAATATCTTTGTCTCATATATAATATTCACTCCTTAATAATCATAATAGGTACACAATTATTAAATGTTGCAATTTCCTTATTCCTTTTTCTAAGGCTGCACCTACTGTATTCCTTCAAGTTTTTTTTTTTTTTCAATTCTATTTCGGTTGTTAGGAGGAGGGGTGGGTAGGCAAATCATTTGTAAATTCTTCTCCATTCTCTTGATGTTTATGACACCTACTGCCTTTTTCTGGAGTTATTTTAGGACAAATGAGTTAAAATGTTTTATACTTAAGGCTACTGCACATACTGATCATGATTACACTATGGGGGCCTGTCGCCCTCCAATCAGCGCCAAGCTGCTTAAAGGGTGCAATCTCCTGGTGCTATTTGTTAGTAGTGGGCAGACCATAATTGTGATATATCAAATGACATTTGACATGTCACCCAAAACATGTCAAGTACAGTACTAAGTGAACTTAGTTTATATAGATAACAATTGCATAAACAAAGAGCAACAATGGTGCTGTAGCGCAAACTGTCACAAATGTACCCGGACAGATGTAGGCTACAATTATGTGATAATGTTCAAATTTTCAAACAATTGCTCATTGTGCCCTGTAATAACTTTTGACAATGATCAATATGGCCCCATAAAGGTGTTAAGTAGTACTAATATTACATTCCACATACTGGCCGCAGGGCCAATAGTGAGAATGGGTCTTGGGTACTAACTGGAACCAGGTCCATTTGGGGTGTTTTTCAGGAATTTTGGCTTAGGGACCTTTGGGGCTGTAGGGCCAATTGATGAAATACTCAAAATCTTGGTATCTTCACATCCTAATTTTGGTGCATATTGCTGACATCGGCATATGCTGGTCTCCACACTGCCTACCTTTGCGCCGTTTTTTTCATTCAGGATTTTTGGTCTGAATTTTGTTTAGGATGTCGGCTAATAACCTCCCTAGGTAGCTATCTAGGAAAGCACTGTGACCCTTCACTTTCTGCTCGCTGTCTTACTCATATGAATTATACTCGGCAACTGAAAGACCCAGAACCTCCTGGAATTTGTGAGCTATAACATCGAGTCAGTTTGATATAATAATATCAAATGGGACCTTGGAGGGCTTCAAAACTTCCTGAACACCCCAAAGGAACGGCTGTTAGACCATCAACATGACTAAACCACAGCACGGTGCACCGAAATTTGTAGAAGTAGCATTTTGCAGTTTTCCACTTATTGGCCCATTGAGCCCCTTTTATCGATTTGATTGTGACCCTTCCGTGGTAGAGAAGACGGTGACCCATCAGTCGATAAGCATTGTGACCAAGTTTGTGCTTTGGTGAGATTCATCACAGCACAAATATTTTGTGGCCAAAAAGCCAAAGTTTACAGATATTCGTGACCAAAAAGCAGAACGAACAGAAGTGTACAGATGGATGGATGGATGGATGGATGGATGGTTGGAATGACTAGCGGCATCAAAATAGCTCAACCAGCTATGACGGTACTGTAACAAGCGAAGAAAAAGAGCACCTCGAAGGAACATTATGACAAAGTTTCGAGGAAATCTCTGTACTCTGCGGAGAGGAGATACATTTTAAAATTATACACTAATGGCCTATGTCAGTATATGCCACTGGCCTTCAAGACTTTTGACCGGACCATCACAAAGTCACAACATGTCTTCATGGGTCATAACAGGTCAATTAACAAGACATATGTCACAAAATGACTGTTTAGGGGTAAAAAAGTGTTGACCACATGGCTTTGTAGAGTAGATTGGCGGTAGGGCCCCCAGTGGGTCCTTGGTCCTAAATTATTGAAACACTGTAGGTTGTATTACACCATTATGCCCCAAGCATCGCACGGTGCCACCAAATTTGTCGGAGAAGAATATTGCTGAGTGCCACATATGGGCCCTCGGGCCCTTGAGTCCAAAAATCATAGAAACATGAAGGTACAGGGTATTAGATCGTCATTATGACTGAACATCAGCACTGGCCGGTGCATCAAAATTTGTAGAAGCATTTGCATGATTCAACATGATGGGCCGGCCCTAGGTCCACATTGGGCCTTGTGCCAGGAGTTTGCAAACACCCCTGATGGACCACTTACCAACGAGCACTACACGAGCACTTTACAGAAAACAATTGAAACATACGGGAGGAATCATTCCAAGTCCATGTGTGAAATTTCACTCAGAATGGCCTCGGGGGGCCCCCCCCAAGTCGACCTTGAAACAAAAAAAACCTGAACACCCCAAAGATGGGGCTATTAGACTATCACTATGACAAACATCAGCACTGTTCATCTAATTTTGTATGGTATTTGTATGGACGTTGCTGAATCTCACATAATGAGCTCTATAGCCCAAACGGGTGCCCTGGGCCAAAAATTCCTTAGCACCCCCCCATGGCCTCTACCCAAAGACCATTACATGTAACTTTGAAAAAAAGTCAATTGAGGCTTGTGGGAGATGCATTTCAAGCACCATTGTGTGAAATATCATAAAATGGGGGGCCTCGGGCCAAGTCGGATGGATGAATGACATGGGCATCAAATAGCTCAACCAGCATAGCTGGTTTGAGCTAACAATAGAGAGACATCAAGAGTTTCAATCTTTGACGTCCTACATGAGCGTGTTGGCCAAACCTCAGAACATTGACCAAAATTATCAAGCTACACAAATTTCAGTAAATTTTGGGAGCATTACATGAAGAAATCGAACACACCTCCTATTTTGCAAGTACAAATATTTTGTCTGAATTTTTTAGGGCCTGTCATTTTCCCTGCTGTATCAGGAGCCATATTTTGTCATCTACTCCAGCTTCAGTCCGAGGGAGGGGGGAACGACCAATAACTAACCTCCCCCCCCCCCCCCCAGCCTAGAAGAGTAATGAACCGTGTTAGGTAATGTCAGTAAATTTTGGGAGCTTTGGACACCTTATTTTGCTATTTTGCTATTTTGCAAGGACAAACATTTTGTCCTTTGTACGGCCTGCCATTTTCCTTTCCTCCCCGCTGTATCAGAGGAGCCATATTTTGTCATCTATTTCAGTTTCAGTCAAGGAGAAGGGGATAGCCCAATAAGTACCCCCCCCACCAGCCTTAGAAAAATACTTAATCTCCATACTTCATCTCCAGTTAACAGAGGTCAATGGTTATTGATCAGCTATTTTTAAGTGGCTCAGGGCAAGTTAGTTTTCTCGACTACTCAGTGTGATGTTTTTGCACCATATGGTTGCAGGGGTTTTTGTTCCCTGTAGCTAGTTACTCTCTGTTCCCAGCAACAAAAACCGCTGTGTAAAATGGGACCAGCTTTCCAGGGTTACTCTCTGTCCCGATAAAACCCATTGGGATACCTGAGTTGGTGTTTCCTGGTTGAGAGCTACTACATGTTCTACATTATCTTAAAACACTGCAACCCATCCCGAAGGGAAACTGTAGTGCTCTATACGGGACAAGTGAGTCATCATTTAAAACATTTTTTTTTTTTTTTTTTTTTTTTTTTTTTGTCAAGCTCGGGTAGTGGTGCGAAGGACTACCACCCAATCGACTGTATTAAAAAATATTCAGTTGGATTATGGTGGTCTAACCAGTAACATGTTAAAGCTAACAGAGTAACTGTAAGAGTACAAACTTGGTGGGTTTGTGAATGTATCTCAATAAAAATATAAACAAGCGCAGAAGCTAGTTTGATATTTTGTTGCAAGTGGGACTGACCCTTTCGACGGCCTACAAAGGAGAGCTTAACTGGCAGGCTTTTAACACTCCAAACTGGTCGCTTATCAAAATTGATATGCGAAAAAGTAAACGTTTCAAAAATTGGATCTAAAAAAAACTGAACCCCCCACTGACATGGAATTTGTTTCCTTTGAAAGGAGGACAGGACAAACTTTCATTGGTGTCATTTTTCAAAGGAGGGATTCCTCGATTTTTGTCTCAGTGGGGCCCAATTGAACTGTAACAGTAAAATCTCGTTGGTTATTGATATTTATCTTACTAACGGATATAACGAGCAGCAGCAGCAGCTTGAATTTTGTTGCAAGTGGGAGTGCCAGTCGAGAGCAGGCTCAATATGAAAGTTGTTTCCAATGTATTCAAATTTTTTGCATGCTCAAGCGACTCAGTATTTGATTAACCTCGTCCATTGCAAAGAAAAGTAATGGACCATCTGAAGCAGGGCAGACCTGGCTTCATCCTCTGCGGCAACCCGAGCTGACATTCTCTGGAAAATAAAAAAAACGAAGGCTGGTGATCCTGGCTCCATGGTTTGAGCTTCCCGTTTCTGGTACATGCTCCCTGTAGAGGTCAGAGAGCAGATAGAGTGCCTTGCAATCCAGGGGGCCTTCAAACCTTTCTATGGCTATAGAATAATATGTTTTCCTTGTTTCCCCTATGGTTGTAAGGAGCTTTTGGGTTCTGTAGAGCCCGTTGGTATGAGTGTTAGTGATATAATAAGAATGGTGATTATGAATCTGGCATCAAAGAGCCCAGAGGGACAAAATCGGTGTTGAATTCAGAAGGCCCTTGGGGAATTGATTGTTTCTTCTAGTATGTTTCCTTTCGTTTTCTTTCTTTACTGTGAGTGGTTAAAAGGCACTTTGTTCTCCAAGAGTGCCATATGGTGTTTGTAATATACAGTAATATCTAGACAATACTACTACAATATAGTTTAACATAATATTACATTTTAACTACTAACATTTTAGCTTGGTTTTTAGCCACATACTCAGAATGACATAAGGAGATTGCAATCTGTCATTACGACTTCAGAACGTATAAGTGGTCTGCCCTTGCCATCCCTCCATTCTCTCTACGGGAAACGGGCTTACAACACAACCAGCAAAATTCTGAACGATGTTTCCCACACGCCACAAAGTAGTATTCCAGTTCTTGCCTTCGGTGGTAAGACGGAAAACTTTTAGAGGTTCTCAGAGACCTATGAAAACAGTTTTTATGGCCATCTGCCACTAGGATTATAAAGGCAGCCAAGCACATAATTTAGGCTATACCTCCCTTATTGGTATTTAGATTATGATTGGTCTATCCGGTTGGAATGTTCTTGAATCGTCTTATTTATGGATTATTTTTAATATTCAAACAGGTCTATGTAAACTGTTAGTTCGTTTTATAGCTTTAGGTTTTCAAATCCTCCTGCTCTGCTTATTTGTTTCCTATATATTTTATATGTCTTTAATCGTTTTCATGTTGTACATAGTTTTTGCCATCGCCCACTTTCCATTGTATTTTTATACGTTTGGCTGAATAAATTATCTATCCTCTGTTGTTATTATTATTAACATTAAAATGTTAGTGTGGGTTCCACATCCGGCCGCCCACCTGGAAACTACCTGGATCACTCCACACCAGTGGTGGAGTAGCACAGTAACTTTAGAATACTCGAAGACGCATGTATCTTTGGCCTTGGTACTGACCTGGAGTTTTGAGGTTGCCGTCGAGGAGGAGTTTGAGATAGTTGGGACGGGCATCGCCGCCCCCCGCCGTTGAGCATCCTGGATGGACGTTTTTACCGCCCCAGGTCGAGGAGCTGTGAGCCACGCTGGAGACTGGATATCCAACTTCATCCCTGTCAATGTAGAAGACAAAAAGAGTAGTATAGAGCGAGTGTGGTGTAATGCAAAAAGTTGTTCAAATGCAAAAGCCCATGGCACTCAGTAGATGGATATTGCTTTCCTAAATAGCAGCCCCAGCCACATCCAGCCTGCTGTCACTTCCTAACACATTCACAAGGTATTGCCCACAATTGACCTCTGTTGAACCAAATGCTTGTGACCTGGCCACAAACCATATGGTTTTCCATAACCACGTATTTAGCTTGACGCTCAAGTGGTTTCAAGCCTAATGTCAATGATATCACGTTTTCCCGCAGAAAACAATAAAGTACTTGCATTCCCCAAGGGAATTTGCATACCAAATTTCACTTCATCGACCCAGTGCCAGTTTATCTTTGAAACAATCAATTTTCCCATTTTTACTAAAATGACCCCAATTGTACCTCCAAAACATCAGGTAATGACACTCCTCATGACACAGCCACATACTGATTCCAGCTTTAACTGTACCAACAATTCTGGACTTGTGTTCACTAGGTTTTTAAGACATTGACCCATGCCGACCACCGACCTGACCCTAAAACATAAAAGTTATTATCTCACTTGGGGGATCCACATACTATATGAGCTTCAATTCATCCGTGGGTGGATCTGGTTTCCACGACAGGTTTTCACACACGTTCAATTTCACGATTTAAGACGTCACTCACCATGGCTCGTCGTGGAGGGCTGACTCGACAGCTAAGAGAAAGCTTGTCCTCCTCGTCATCCCCACCCCTTCGGCTGGTCCCGCTTCTTGGCGAAGGCCTTGGCGATCATCTTACTCTTTCTCAGCTTCTGAGGCTCGTTGATTGGCTGACGGGTTATCCTGGGGGTGGGAGTCGGCGGAGGAGAAATAGTAATGGGTTGTGTTAATTACCTCTTTTCTCATCCTTAAGCCAATGTTTACATAGGTATTCCAGGTCCCTGCGTGCCCACCCTGGACCTGCATGCCCACCCAGGAACGTGCCCACCCAGGACCAGGATGCCCCCCCACTCCCAACTACCTGGGTCACTCTATTCATGACTCCATGTATTATTATCTGGTATCCACACTCGGATGTTCATGGTGACACCAGCACCGTCGAATCTGCATAAAGAAAAGATGGTGGGGTGCTGCCAGGTGTCTGTACCCACCCAACCCCATCCCTTGAACCCTCTTTCAGATGGTCGGGTTCGATGGGGCCAACATGCTGGTGCTCATGGTGATAACACTGCTTGGAAATAGGAACATTGGCGTCAAAAAGGGAATGAGGAATATTTGACAAGGACTTAAGACACTTCCTGACATTGAGTGGATATTGTGTGTGACTTACCTACTTGGCCAAGTTTAATAGGACTTTCACCTCGGTGCCCAAGGTGATAATAGGATGGGCTATGAGCGTGTGCACAGTCAGAGTTTATGTAGTAAGTAATATAGGTTAAATTTGAAGGTCTATTCATCTGGCATGAGATGGTTGATGTTTTACTTCCTCCAAGCCTTTTTTTCAGATAGCTCAATTTCAAGGCTCGAGTCATGACTCAGACTCGAAGTGAGTTCATTGGTGTTCTCTGTGGGACTTGCTTGTGAAGCTCACTGGGGTTCAAAATAACGTAGGTTAAGCTTGGAGATCTATTTATCTGGTTTGAGGTGATTGACTTATTTGTTTGTTTTTTTGTGGGACTTCAAGCCCTCTTCCAGATGGCCAGGCTGGATGGGGTCCACACCCAGGTGCCCATGGGCAATGTAGGAGTCTAGTTTGAGGTAGTTTCTTTGTGGGACTAATTTCTCCAAGCCTTCTTCCAGATAGCCAGGCTTGCTAGGGTCCACACCCCAGTCCTTTTGAGTAATGTGGGCCAAGTTTAGAGAATTATAAATGTAGTTTGAGGTAGTTTCTTTGTGGGACTACTTTCTCCGAGCCTTCTTCCAGATAGCCAGGCTTGATGGGGTCCACAACCCCAATCCTTATGAGTAATATAAAAATTATAAATGTAGTTTGAGGTAGTTTCTTTGTGGGACTACTTTCTCCAAGCCTTCTTCCAGATGGCCAGGCTCGATGGGGTCCACAACCTCACTCAATATGAGAATTATAAATGTAGTTTGAGGTAGTTTTTTTGTGAGACTACTTTCTCCAAGCCGTCTTCCAGATGGCCAGGCTTGATGGGGTCCACAACCCCAATCCTTATGAGTGATATAAAAATTATAAATGTAGTTTGAGTTGGTTTCTTTGTGGGACTACTTTCTCCAAGCCTTCTTCCAGATAGCCAGGCTTGATGGGGTCCACAACCCCAATCCTTATGAGTAATATAAAAAATATAAATGTAGTTTGAGTTAGTTTCTTTGTGGGACTACTTTCTCCGAGCCTTCTTCCAGATGGCCAGGCTTGATGGGGTCCACAACCCCAATCCTTATGAGTAATATAAAAATTATAAATGTAGTTGAGGTAGTTTCTTTGTGGGACTACTTTCCCCAAGCCTTCTTCCAGATGGCCAGGCTTGATGGGGTCCACAACCCCAATCCTCATGAGTAATATAAAAATTATAAATGTAGTTTGAGGTAGTTTTCTTCTTTGTGGGACTACTTTCCTCAAGCCTTCTTCCAGATGGCCAGGCTTGATGGGGTCCACAACCCCAATCCTTATGAGTAATATAAAAATTATAAATGTAGTTGAGGTAGTGTCTTTGTGGGACTACTTTCTCCAAGCCTTCTTCCAGATGGCCAGGCTTGATGGGGTCCTCAACCCCAATCCTTATGAGTGATATAAAAATTATAAATGTAGTTTGAGGTAGTTCCTTTGTGGGACTACTTTCTCCAAGCCTTCTTCCAGATGGCCAGGCTTGCTAGGTCCATTCTGAGGTGCTCATGAGTGATAGGGTAAAGTCCGAAGATCCACCTATCTAGCGTGAGGTGGTTCATGACAGTTTCTTGTGGGACTTACTTTCTCCAAGCCCTCTTCCAGATGGCCAGGCTCGATGGGGTCCAGACCCAGGTGCTCATAGTGATACCAGCTCCAAAGAACGAGAAGATGTGTATCATGAGGATGCTGAGGTTTGGCTTGCTCTTCAGGGGACACTCCTCCTGTATCTCCCTATCATCATCCTCTATGTCTAAGTTGATCTTCACCTCCGCCCGACAGCTGCAACGAGAAATCATCAGCTAGTCAATTTTACTCAGGTAGCATAAAACCTATTACATTTTTCTAATATACAAACTTTCCTGGAATTTGTGAGAATGAAAAAATCTGGCGATCACATGAGAAAGGTCTGTAATCATCAATTTTGACCTTTCCTACCCTTACTAATGAATGGTACGAGCACACAGCTTCTTTCTTCAGGTGAGGGGGCAATGCAGTCTACTGCCCTCACTCTGCCAAAGGGGAATGCCACGTATGCACATACAGCTGTTTTGTTGGAATTCTGAAATGTCTCTCTTTGTTACAGCCACTTGAGGCTCATCCTTGCAATGGTGTATCAGATTTCCCCCCGACTTTCTTGCTGGCTTACAGGAACAGGTTTTTGAAGCCACCATTTTGCCACGAGATATACATCTTTGCTGCCTTTGTGGGAATCTCTCAAAAGAACAGTTCCATATTAGGCTCAGGCAAAGGTTTTAACTATCATCATTTTCCAGTAGAATAAACAAAGATCTATGGGAACTCATTCAGGAAGCTAGTAAAATGTAATAGCTTCAGCAAGAAGTTCATGTAGTACTCTGGAAAATTGTACTAGCCAACTTGCTTATACCTTTGTGTCCCAGTGACATCATGACATATTTTGCCAAATAGCAGATTCGCTCTACTTTCACCCACGTAACAGTTATATTTTGGTCTGAGGTTTTCATTTGCAAACATACAAATAATGGTACTAAAATGAGAGAGCAGGTTTACATGACTGGTGCACAGAGGCTAACAATGTATTAAAAATAATATATTAAATCATTGCTTCGAGAGGCGAGTGCCACCTTCCAACTTACGACAGGTAGTCTCTCATGGCAACCTCCCTCGCTCCTGGTTGGTGTATGTGTAGAAGTGGCAGGCCAGGGTGATCAGGACGAAGATGAAGTTCAAGGCAGCAAACCCCCCTGTAGGAGAAGAAGAATAGAGTCAAGCAGATGGTGGAAGGCTGCACATTGATTGTGTGTAGTGACCTCGCCACACTGAAGAACAATGGTCATGCAACATATCACCTTTTGCACAGCTGTGAAGAGGACATGTCAAAACCCTCTCTTATTGAGTTTATTCATTTTACTTGATTAAATTTCACTCTGACTGATAATGTCACAGGAGTAACAAAGCAAAGGTTGTCTGTTGACTTTACACAGTAAATGGTGGTATTTTGCACCATAATAACAGAAAATATTAGTCAATATTCATGAATGAAATTAATGAAATCATATCTTGTGAACAATTTGTAAGTTTACAATCAGATCCCAATGATGGTTCTTCTGTCACTAGGTTGTGAAAATATATGTTTTGCATTGACTTTCTATCACACAGGGTCCCTGGTTACTCTTGTGACTTCACAGGGTACATTGCACGATAGCAGAATTATCTCCTGTTCACACTCGAGTCGGCTGAAATTTTTCCCAAGGTTTGGGTAAATATACTAGGCTTAAGACATCTACTTGTATGCCTGTCATGGCTGACATCAACCATGGAGCTATCATCATATTAGCTATCGAAGGGCGCTGTTAGGTTTGTACCAATTTCACCTGGCGCCCAACGTGGATCGGCGCTTCAAGCACATTGTGGGTTGTATAACATCCTATAGCAGCAGTATGTGAAGTGTTGTGTGACAGTCATGGCTGCCACCACGCTATAGCAGTGATGTTGCCAGGCCGATACAACCTAGTAGGGATCACAGGTTCAGTTGGTAGACCTCCTGTCAATTGAATGGTTGGTGGTAAGCTCAGGTCATAAAGGGTTAGCACTGGGTAGGGCACCTCACTTCATCTCCAACGGTCTTCCCTGATCAGGTGCAAACTGGGGATCGGTGAGAGAAGTGTGCCCACGATTCTTTTTACTGGGTAACAACACCTGTGAAATTATTTGCGTACATCAGCCATGTGGACACGAGCATTAAAAGAGGCAATATCGTCTCAGAATGCCTTGTGAAAAACCGAGGAGGGATTTTTTTAACATCACAATGACAACCCGTCTCATGGTATATCAACATCAATATTGTACTGGCATATCATAGAGGCAATATACTGTAATCGTTGGAGAATTATATCGAGACTATTTTTTTTGTGTGACATAATGCGAACACGACTGTCGCCAGCAATTGCAATCAGAAGATATGACCTCAATGGATGAAATCAGTTTTCAGCATCAATTTGAGCACGGAATCAGAATATTAGAGTTATCTCCATGCTTTGAATAACTTACACACGAGACTTGTCACAGACCTTCTTTTATGGACAGACTCAGAGGAGTTTTTCTTAATTTTGTGGAACAGTTAAATTTGCAACTTTGCAACCCCTCGATTTTGCAGGCTCTAGATATGAATTGTTGCCTTGTTATTAGAACGTAATGTCATTGGAATGGAAGTTATGGGAGAAAAGGAGATGGGGGCCATCACAACAGGGGGTTTGGGGGATCATACTTGTGAGTGGAATGAAGCAAAGCATGGAAAGGGGTTTGCTTCTTACAAGACATTTGTATGTTTAGAGTCATCAGGGTAAAGATTAAAGGGGATGGGGAGAGGGGGTAGGGGAGTTGGAAAATTGAAATCGACAGGAAACATCAGATTCGAGTTCATGTAGTAAACCTATTAGCCAATGTTCTAACTTCCCAAAAAGTCAAAACAAGTTCTAGGAAACTCCAAAAAATTACCATTTTTTGGGCTGGAACCTGTATAAAGTCAAAATAGTAATAGTGAACTTTGCCTGGAATTGCCATATTTTTTCCTTTCAAAAGCCATATTTTCCAATTGCATAAGTATCAATGCAACTTTTTTTTCCATTCCCTCTCAGCGAGTTCCAAAATGGGGGAATGAATCTGATTGGTCAATCACAGTTGCCATAGCAGCTTTTTACCCCAAAGGAACCCACACACCACCTATAAATACTTGCTAAAAACAGTGAGAAGAACTTATAGATTTTGGACTTTTGTTTGAATACAATAGAACAATAAAACATTGTGATGGTGAATGAAGGACTGACTATGGAAGCAAGACTCACCAATCCTGGCGATGGTTCCTTTGATCCTCGTTGATGCCTTGTCACTGAGCAGGCCAGGGTTGTCCCTGTCAACGTGACAGAGTGTAATCATACCTGGGGACGAACCAGATGATCACGTCAAAATCAAAAGTATGATTTACCCTCTCAGAATTGGACAAACCTTCTGAATGACGCCCTCTTCCAAGGACTGAGTCATAGTGTATGTACTACTAAATTGTGACCGCTCCATCAGGATGAAGCACAAGTCGCATCATTCTGAGGTTCCATTCATTCTGTCCATATGTTTTAGGGTAACTGGTATTTAATGATCAGAACTTGATAAGTAATTCACTGATTGTGATACCAAACATGCAATATTCCATCATTTTTACCTAGAAACATTCCGATATCCATGATCAGTTGAACACCAGTTACCAACAAACAGCAGTTGGACTACATGATGAAGCCTGACAGCTTTGGCTTGAGAGAGAGAGAGAGGACTCACCATTGGTTAGGAAGAATGCTGATATCAAAATTGCCACTGCCGTTGGAATCAGAACAAAGATAGTCCTGTAGATGTGTCTGACCCGACCGACGAAGCAGATTCCCATTAACGAATCACCATCCACCTTGTACGAGAAATAAATATGGATTTATCCTCGTAAGGCTGTGATTAGACTTTCATGGCATCTGAATTACCCTGATTATAGTCATAGTCATCTACATAGATGAGATGATTTGTTGATTAATAATAATAATTTAATATAATTATTATATTTAACTCCCCATTAGTGCAGTCGGGGCTAAAGGCCGCAGGGAGGCTGCTCATTCGTATTGATCAACAGCTATGTACAACAGCTACGTTATGCCTCGCAAGCATATTCCAATGAAAGAAGTTCTGAGGAATTCTCAAGCAGTTTGGTATTCACACATTATTCAGGAATTTGTGAAGATAATTGACTCTAGCTGACCACTGACAAAAACTTCATATACTGGTAATATATTGGTACTAATGTTCGACTGCATCCACCAAGTTGTGTGAAATCCAGCATAACAAATATTAAGAATATGAATAATAATAAAATAAATCTTGCAAATTCAACCATTTACTTGGCATGCTTAACACCCAAAATCTAATCAGTTTGTATACCCTCATAGTTGTCATATACACCAAACTACATCAGACTATCAAGAGATGCATTGTACACAAAAGCTCTTGAGCTAATTTTTGGAAGCCTATTGCTTAGGTTTTGAGCTCCACGTGGGGAGAGGCTAACGGGGAACGCAAGCAACTCTGCTGAAATAAATACTCCCTAAGATAGTGAATGTACACAAGAGCACTCAATTCAGCCAACTTACACAGCATGCACGCACACACACACCCAACCTCAACATGTACATGGAAATACTTGTTGAGGCAGGGGCAATGGTCCTCGTTCGATTTGGGTGAGGGGGAAACTCACCTGGTTACAGGCGAGGATGATCACAATCAGGATGAACGGGAACACCCAGGACACGATGTGGAAGTAACCCGGTCTTCCCCTGGAGGGCATCCACTGGGGTCCCTAGAGCCCGGAACGAGATGTGCCAGGCGTAGGAGAGGATCACGAACCAGAAGACCCCAGCCATGATGAAGTAATACACGATGATGAAGATTGTGACACAGGAAAAGCCCTTGTCTTCACTACAGTGGGGAAAGAGAAAGAAAGCTACGTTTAGGGGGAGCATCATGAGTTTGAGAGTTCAGAGGACTACTGCAGGTGTGGATACAAAAGAGGTTATATCGTGGAGAATGAAAACTGTATCTATAGGTCCAAACCCCATTTCAATACGATGTTCCTATGTGGAGTTATTGACCTTCAAAGTTGGGCCATTATGCAGAGAAATTGTGGAGAATCCCAATTGCACAATAATGCAGGATGTCACACTTGGGCAACTCGGAAAATTATGTCATGTTTTTCATGTTTCATTTTGTTGATTAATGCAGGCATCAATTGTAACCTTCACATTACCCTCCTCAAGGCTCGTCGAAGATTCGACGTCGACTCGACGTCGAATCTTGAAATGCCAAGATTGTTGGGATGGTGAATCTTGTTCCAACGGATTCTTTACGGTTGGGGAATCTTCACGTATGATATTATTGTTGTGCCAGATCTTTGACGAGCGCTGATGATCTCTGTGGTGAATCTGCGCCGACCAAAAAACAATAGCGTGTCGAAAGAGCGTCTTATATCTGCCGATGTCATGTTCAAGAATTGTGATCGATAATTCGCCGTTCATTTTCATTCGTAGTTACAGGTGACGCGCAGGCAGGCGCTAGGCTTGGTTTGCTTGTGATCGATGGGAGTATCAACCCCATTGTTAAAATTCCGCAAGATATTTGTATCCTGTTCCACTCTGAGGTGTATCCCTATCAGTTATACTGGGATCAGCATTCAACATCACGTTTTCGAACTATTTCGTGGAGTGATAGCTTCCGTTGCAAACAGTTCCAGTGCCAAACTGGTGCCTTCGCGGCGTCTGAAGTTTATTCCAACTCGGCGTTTTTTGGAAATGGGCAAATTCCAATAGAAAATCCAGCTGAATGAAAATCCTAAATGGGCCAACTAATGCCTAACATATTGTTTTTTACCAAACGTTAAAAGAAGTGACGTAACATAAGTAGGTATTTTCCAAGAGGCTTAAAAATCAGAACCATTTGCTTACACGTGGTAAACCCTTTTCCCATCTACGAAGAAAAAGTGTGTGTGTGGTCAGGCGGTTACGGTCCGATATCAATTCATAACGCCTCGTTATGCCTTGTGACGTCATAACTGAAAACTGATTCGATGGCAGGGTGTACCAGGTGCAGTGTGAGTAGCCTACGTGTCTCTTTCGATGAAGAAAACAAACTTTTTTTTTTCCCTAGAAGAGGTGAATCTCGCCTAACCAACTTTTCATGGGTTGCTGAATCTTCGACTTATAGGAATATGTCCACTGGTGACCGCGCGACTGACGAAATTAGACAGTCGGTGAAATCTTTGCATAATCGTGCCTTCCAACATGGGGTGAATCTTGGACTAATTCGCGTGGAAAAAGTGAATAAGGGTGAACGCTGAGGAGGGTAGGGTGAAGATTCCATTTGACACCTGCATAAGTCAACATTAGCAGAGTTCCGTTGTCTTGCTTCACCAAACGTAACCATTCAACATCCTACCAACCCCACTACAAAACAATCCTCTACATAGCTAAATGCTGTTCAAAGTGAAAATCATGCGTGAATTTCAATAGAAAACAAAGATTGCTTGCAGAGTTTTGTGCATGTTTGACTCATTCAATATTGCATGATGGGAATGATTTCGATCTTGGGCAATAAACAGGCACAAACTTCAAAGACTGTGACTTAGACTGGCAAGTTGGATGACACATTCATTTTTGCAGGTTAATATATAGCCTCTTTAATCATCGGCAGTTGCCCTTTAAGATATTATTATGATACTAGAATGTATTGATGAGTGACCACAGTTCTCATAGGTTTTGCAATCATTTGGTGATTGTTTGTATTTTGAATTTTGACATTAAGTATAATTCAAGCAAATTGCCAGTTACACTGTAGCAGCTGATAATCATTGAAATCTAAAAGCAACTAAAGAGGATACAGTTTGGCAACTAACAGTGAACTATTTCATGGATTTATGAGGACTCATTAGTTTAAAATTGCATTAATCAGACAAATTTGCAAATAAGGACAGGTTAGTGATTCAGTGAACTTTTTAACTATTTTAAATAATTCAGGACCAATAGGGAATTGCATCCTGATACGTTCCACGGAATTCAACACACTCGAGAAGTTGCATAAATACGCAAATTGAACTGGACGGACAGCGTACAAGTTTACCGATAGATCGGATGAGGCGTTGAAGAGTAAATTCAATTAAATAAAATAGGCTAATACCCTATTTAATGTGTGACTTCATGCCTAAACGGATTCAGGTTCCTGTTCACCCAACCCCAATACTACATAAATACAGATTCCCAGCAAAACGGTCTTACCGTTTCAGAAAAATCTTGCTAATTGAGGAAAGTGTGACACACACACACATACATACAAACACGCCAAAGTGACGCTGAGTCTCTTTCTAAACTTGGATGTTCGGGTGGGACGGAAATGAGATTGGCAATGGAGTGAATGGGAATTATTCTCTACCTTGGTTCCCCGATGCGCATTGTGTTGTCACTTCTACAGACAATTGTCTTCCCTTTGCGTAGGAGGAACTGAGCCAGAACCAATACTAGCCTGAAGAAAGCAGCCCGTTCATGTAGAAGAGGATCACAGCTGGGTATCGGCTAGAGTTTTCCAGTCCGCAATGAAGTTGCTGTGAAAAGAATGATGAGATGTTGATGACTTTTGAAGTAGTCATGGATGCTGCAGAGATCGCAAAATACAACGGTCAAGTTCGAGTGATGAAAAAAATACTTTGACCTAACTACAGTAAGAATGTACGATTTGGGATAAATAGGGAAAGCTGGACTTGGCCGTATTGATGTCAAATTCGATCATTTTGAGAAATTTGACATTATACAATCTGCATAAACATGCATTCTTTCTCTTGGTATTCTTCAGCAAGTGAATGATCATATCCCAAAATAGTCTCCGCTGCCGGAAAGATTTTCCCAAATTGTCAGTGCAACACCTCTCAAAGACAACCCATTCAAAAAATTAAGAGTGAGTACTATTGCTTTCCCTTCTTTCACCTGAGGCTACTGAGAAGGTTATGGAACTAAGAATTGTGATTGGTCCCAGAAAATCCCATTGAGGATGTCCCAACTGAGTGTCTTTCAGTGTCGTTCACATGATATCCAACTGGCAACCAGTGTTGTATAGGCGGATCTTCGATCAATACGACATTACTGGTCTGTGGCCGGTGGGGTAGGGGTCTAAGGGTGGTCCCCTCCCCTTTGGACATTGTTTGAATCTGAGAAGTGCCTAGATCGCAATGGTGCGATATTTGACTGAATTTCTCCCCTAATAAAAACACCAAAATGTTTGATGTCGCTGGACAAATGTTTTTCACTATTTTTGTTTACTTTTGTTATTTTCATTCGTTGTTTTCTTTAACCATTGTTTTACTTCGTCTCCATTGTCGACCTGCACGTGGGCGCGCTGCCACGTGCAAACATAGGAGTGTGTACTCCTACATGTATGTTTTACCTGCCCCAGCATCCCATGCATTGCGTACTATAGTGAATGCACGTATGTTAGGTCTGATGCTGTGTTCCATTATCATTGATTCACGTTATCACGACTGGTACGAGCGTCCATTAATTTGCACATATCTCATGAACTAGAACTGCCTCTTGACTTTCACAGCTTTCCCAAAATGGCCGACATTCAATCGCCTGAGTGAATTATTTGACAGCCATTCAAGAATAAAATAATGCACGAATAGAATTGAGGTCAATATTCTTGAAGATGAGAACATTTTGAGCAGAATTCGTGCGATTGGTTTCATGCATTTTAGGTGAAAAAGTGGTACGCTGAGCGTTGATGATCGAGAGCTTTTCGCGCAACCAATACCCAGTGAGTTAAATTATATCTTCGAACATTCTGAAAAGTTTCCATGGAATTAGGAATGCTTCTATTTTCCTTCAATTTTCTTTAGTTTTATAAGTTCTGATAAATAAACAAAACAATTATTAACAGATTCCTTATATTCTCATAATTTTGTCACACTGGGGAGTGGTTTGATTTGCCCATGGGGGGGGTCGCCATTTCGGAAAAATGCCAATTCACGAGTGGGAAGTCGTGATTACAGGAATTACGAGTTGAATGAAACCGCGAATATTTTTAACACGTTCCCTCCGTATTCGTGCATGAAAAGTAGGCTATAGTCAAGGCTGTGGGTGACCAGCGGGGAGACAGCGGCGATCAAGCCCAGAAGTGGATCCAAATTAAAAGTAAATAAAGGTTTGTGATTGTGAGAAGGAAGTCCGATCGTCAAAACGGGCAATTAGGATTTGTTGTGCCAGTGACAAACTGCCATATAAAGTTTTCTGGTGAGACTTTTCTGGAGAGATTTCATTAAAATTTACACCCGCGTAGAATTTGCTTGTCAGATTTTTTTTATGCGACATTCGTCGCTGTTTAAGCGACATTGTCGCACAAATAGGGGCTGGCTAAATCTTTGCTGGCAACCCAGTGATCCATCTGTCTTGTTTGGTATCGAATATGGTACATACTCTGTACATCAATAATAAGCCAATGCCAAATTCCTTCCGATATACGTACTGTGAGATGATTGTCATTGCAAATGGACCAATATTCTCCAGGTGTTGCGAGACAATTTTGTTGAGTAAATCAATATAACAAAAGGGCGGGGCAGAGAGTAGTCTATTTTTAAAAAAATCACTAGGATTTTTACAGGAATACACATTGGAATTAATTTTGGTGATGTCATGCAAACAGCAGATTTGAATATTCAACAGGGGCTTCAAGACGATTCCTCATCTTCAGCATGAACCACTCACCAGTGTCAATCATGTTAAAGACCTAAAGGCTGCATCTTGCTAGGTTCTTCAATGGTAAAGAGCCACAGCCCACATCATGTTCAAAGTAGCTTTGATAGCTCTATGAATAAACATGACCCACTTGCCAGGGTAAGGTTAGAATGAGACAGAGGCTGGCCAGTATAGCAATGAACCTGTTCCTCCTCAGTGAAGAACACATCCTCACACTAGATAACACAGCCATCAGCAAGTTCCTACTAGCTTTAATACATGTAGTTTATCACGCTCAATGAATAAACATGACCCACTTGCCAGGGTAAGGTTAGAATGAGACAGAGGCTGGCCAGTATAGAAATGAACCTGTTCCTCCTCAGTGAAGAACACATCCTCACACTAGATAACACAGCCATCAGTAAGTTCCTACTAGCTTTAATACATGTAGTGTATCAAGTTCAATGAATAAACTGACCCACTAACCAGTGTAAAGAAGGTCAGAATGAGACAGAGGCTGGCCAGTATAGCAATGAACCTGTTCCTCCTCAGTGAAGAACACATCCTCACACTAGATAACACAGCCATCAGCAAGTTCCTACTAGCTTTAATACATGGTATTTTGACAAAATCAATGAATTAACATTGAAGGACAACAGCAGGATGAATTATAAAGAGGCTAATGTATTAGCTGGAGAAAACTGAATGCATCATCCAAACCCAAAGTTCATACAAGTTTCCATTTACAGAGTTACAGTCCTTTGAAGATTGCGCATGTGTATTATGCAAAGTCTAAAAGCATTCCATCATGCAGTAGAAAATGATGTCATACTTGCACAACCCTGCAAACAATCTTTGTTTTCTACAAAGTTTTGTACTTTGCTTTGAAATTCACACATTATTCTCACTTCAAAAAGCTTCAGTCTATGGATCGAATTGCTGGTAGTTGTTGGTCAGGTGTTGATGGTAACTTTGGTGAGAGAAAGACAACAGAACTTCTGCTAAATGTTTGACCTATCACAAAATGGAACAATGAAATACTACATCCTTCGTTTGTTTCCAAGTGTTAGTCACGCATTAGTGAGCCTTGGTATTCTCCCCAATTTCTCATCATAATGGACCAAACTTCGAAGGCCAATACTCCACGTACTGTAGGAACATCGTATTGAAATGGGGTTTGGATCTATAGATATAGTTTTCTATTATCCACGATATAAACTCTGTTGTATCCAAGCCTGCAGCTGTCCTTCAACTCAATGAATAAAAAGAACCCCCCCCCCACAACCAGTGAAGAAGGCAGAATGAGACAGAGCTGGCCACCTATAGCAATGAACCTGTGCATCTTGCTATGTTCCTCTAGGTAAGAACACATCTCACACTGGACGCGCCCTCCGCATTGCTCATTAAAGCTCAGTTCGTGTCTGTCCGCCACCGGGGGTTACTGACACTCCCCGAGTCGAATTGAGCTTCGAATCCTGAAGGAGGAAGTCTGCAACAGGGAGGAAACAAATGGTTCAAGTAGCAGATTTGAATTTGTATGTGTCAAATAGTGAATGAAATATTAATTCATATACTTCAAATTTCATATCTGATCAAAACAGCTGATTGAACCAGCCAATCCACCATATGGATCAAACTTTTTCGTTACTAGTCTTGGTTAAAAAGTCGAACATTTTCATCATTCTAATGAAAGCTCATGCCCTGAGAGAAGGTGTCTGCATTTGACCAACCTTGTGATATTTGTGTCATGATAAAAGCATAGTGAAATGGTACTTGGGGTTGTGAAATTTTGATTGGACGACCAAAAACAATTAGAACCTGAGGTGTTCTCTCAAATGTTTGTTTACATTTCTGCTCCAATTATTTTGGGTTTTTTACGATGCCACCTTGAACATAATGTGTTACATCATAGTTGTGGGTATTCCGTGAGAACAATGTCCCCCAATGGAAGCTCATGCTCTAGTTGCAAAAAAAAAAAAATGCAATCAAGAGCACTGCAATGGACCCGTTGACACACAGCTTAGCACATTACTCACATGTTCTGTGCATCCAGTTTTGTTAAATGGCTGGGGGGGTTTCGAAGCAAGTTCATTTGAACTCGGGCCACCCTTCTCTATTCAACAATCCGGCAGGGGCGTCGGGTCTTTTCACACATTTGCTTCCCGGGAGCTCACCAGTCCTTCGTGACGAGGGCGTTGAGAGGGCGAGACAGACAGAGGAGGGGCCCCGATGGCCTCCAGCACTTGGGTACCTGGTGCAGACCCTTCCACTGGTGCGCTGGCCAGGGACTACATCGTGGTGAGGTTCTCCTCCTTCGAGGTCCGGACGAGGTCAAAGGTCGTGTACGGGTGGTCGATGGTCGGCTGCCGCAGTGGAGGCTGCTGTCTACCGGTATACAGGTGGCAGGCCTCCGGCAGTGGCCAGGCACGGCTCTGCCGGGGGTGACGTTGCCGGCAGAAGATGGTGTGGGAAGAGGACTCCTGGAACCAGCAAGGACAGAATATAATAGTGCTGGAAGGCAAAACCTGAATCTCCCATTTGTCCACCAGGTAATAGTTGTGCTCAGCACCATTCCTCATATCAAATAATCCAGGATTTATAATATCTTCTGTCTTGAATCCACAAAGCCTTCTGCAACCAATATATCCTTTCCCTGTATTCAATCTGTGGAGGAACAAAATTATTATGCGTCATGGATGAGGTACAATGTAAGCAATGAATAGATTGGTATAATAACCTGTCTCCGCCATCATGGTATGTCAATCATCTCACAGAAGTTCTAATGTTGTTTGTTTTTTCCCCTTCCTCCCCATTTGTTTCATATAGCCAAGTTGCCACCCATTCCTGGTTATTTTACTCCCCACTGGAGTGTTAGCCGTATTCTTTCAGGTTCAGGATTAAGTCAAATATAAATAGAGGTGTGAAAATTTCAACCTTGAACCTTGGATGAATACTGGCCCACACTCCAGTGGGGAGTAAAAGATGTAGTGCATCCGCAATTCTTCAGACCTCTTTCCAAATCTTTGGTGAGCCCAGTGGTGGCGCCAGAATTTTCCCATACGGGGGATCCGAGTTCCCCAACAGGGGTCCCATTCCCTTACACCTCACTCCTCCTCATCCGTTGTCAAAACCTGCCTTTTTTATGTTTTCAATTTCACACTAGTTTCCAAGAAAAATGGAACAAACACATAACATACACATTATTTTGAGGGCATTGTCTACTCTCATCCCACGCAATCATCGTTCTTCATAAATAGGTTCATATTCGCGATTACTGCACAGGAAATACGCTGGGCACTGGGGTATTTGCGTCGTGAGAGCCACACACTTAACCAAAGGCAAAACGTGGTAGACGGCAGAAACTAACCATCCTCCCAACATAATTGTACGTTAATCTCTTGCAGGGGCAATTTCGGATCTCATAGTACTTGTGTAAATATATGCCACAAGTGTTATAGTTGGAGGAAGAAGAAATGAGGATGGATACGCTGATCTTAAACTCGAGCGAGGAACTGGACAATAATACAAAAGAGGTGCAGGAAGCGCACCAAAAAATTTCAACCTATTAATAGAACTTTTAACTACAAGGAAGGTTGAAATTTATACTGTCAGGGCAATAAGCCCTCGTGGGGTGGTACATCAGCATACCATCGGCTCCCGACGGAGGAAAAATTCCCGAAGGGGGAGGGAGCCAGGGAGGAGGGGAGGGAACATTTGTCAAGATTAGATTCATGGTAATGGTATGTCAAGCGGGTTGTATAACCTTGACATACTTCTCTAGGCGATTAGCTCAGTTGGTATGACAGTCACAAGTGCCTATACACTTGCTACATATTCATTCCATAATAGACCTACAAGTAGAGTTAGAAGTAGACCTGAGGAATTTGCTTCACTGGCAAATTTATATAACTGGCACAACCATCAGTTGGTCACATAACTGTCACAGGACTGCTGGGGGTTTAAAATGCCATTAATAAGGCAATGGAACTGATATGATAATGACGGACAGACCGGCTCAGTTATGATACTGTATTACTGGCCACGACCAGTAGTCGGTAATAACTGTCACATGACTTTCCTGTGTGTTATGATTGCATTATATATATGGCATGACCGATCATGATACTGACCGACAGACCGCTTCAGTTATGCTTACTGTACACATACTGGAAGGCATATTATCCATAGCATTCTATTCTGGTCCATTATTTCATTCTGTTCTCTCTTGTCAAAACACGTAAAAATAAAAAAATTTCATCAAAGTTCCTTCAGCCATTGAAATATTCGAGGAAAAATATGCTGTTCGTTGCAAACCTCGAACAGTCGATTATTCAGGTAGCCTAGTACCAACTTAGCCTAAGTGCATTTCACTACAGTACGGTAAGGAATAACTTAGCCGTATCTCAACTTAGTGATTTAAAATTAGGCCCTAGTTATTACTGGTTCATCGTTTTTTCGTCGTGAAACCTAGGCCTAAAGGAGTGAATCAAAAATGAACTCCTATCGTCGTCTCATGGTGTTTGACTTATTTGTAGGAATTTATCATCTCCAAGACCCAAACTTGGGACCCAGCTGTGAACTGCAAGTGCAACTGTTCCTCTCTTGCCTTCAAATCCGACTTTTTACTTTATTGGCAATTTGAAATGATTAACTGGAACCTATGCGACCGCACTGATCGCTTGTGCTGCCTGAAATAGACAGCAACAGAAGGTCATTTTCGCTTTCGCAGGAGATATCTACAGAGGCGCGAGTCGCTAAAAATTCAGTGTCTGACATACCTCTCAAATATAATCATTCAGTCGTAGCAACAGGCTAGGTCGAGTAAAAATTCTGTAAACCTGGTCTAATGTTATCTAAGTTAATCACCTAATTCCGCAAACCCCCACAAAACAAGGACGCATAGTAGTTGGCAGTTCTATGGCAACAGACTTATATACGTCTATGGCGCAAACAGAGGATATAGTTGGATTAAGGACAACTCAGGCTTGGATCAACAGAGGGTATGTTGCGGAGAATGAAAACTATCTATAGGTCCAAACCCCATTTTAATCGATGTTTCCTAGTAGAGTTATATGGCCATTGAGCAAGAAAGCTGTGTGAGATCCTAATTGCGCAATAAATGCCTACGTCAACACATGGCCAACACTAGGAAATTAATGTTTATGTATTGAATTTTTCCTTTGTTTTGAATCAGTCACATTTTAGCAGAAGTGGGTTGCCTTTCTCGCACAAAAGTGACCATCAACAACTACTAACCCACTACAAGCATCCTCTCCCCTGACTAAATGCTTTTTAAGTGAAATGAATGTTTGAATTTCAATAGAAAACAAAAAATGTTTGCAGGTTGTGTGCAAGTATGACATCCATTTATTATTGCATGTGGGATGCATTTCTATCTCGCATACACCTGCTTCACAATACACAAACTCAATGACTATAACTCCCGTACGGAAATTCCGATGACTTCCGTTTGGAGACTGACGCATTTAGTTTTTATTCCAGCTAATAAATTAGCCCACTGTAAAAATCATCCTGCGGTTGTCCTTTAAACGATGGCCGCAAATCAATTCAATTCATTTATTTCGTCCATATGAAACAATGCAATACAGACATAACATTAGAAAAACAAGGGATGTTTATCGAGCTTGTGACCCCCAAAAATGGACAAAATATATCAGGGGCATCGATCCGTTTCGAAAAGTGGCGGACACATCGAATGCAAATGACCATTTAAGGGGAGCGCCACCATCGGTTAGCGTGGAGCATGTGAAGAAAATTTCAGATTTTCATACCTCCAGATCGACGGAAACAGCATTTGTCAGGCTCAATAGCAAACATCTACATGTGTGATTTGAGTAAAAAAACAGGACAAGAAAACAAGAAAGTGTCATTGTGCATACTTGGATGATTTACCGAATATTTTTCTCATTACCTTTCTATACTCTGGCTTTGTTTGCGTGGGATCCAGGGGTCTACACAACGGTCCTGGTGGGATCGAAGGGAAACGCCATACGGACAACGCCATAGGCGTACAGGACCATTCCAATTTGGGAGCAGAAAATTCGTACCCGAATTTTCCAAGTCAGTCACTGGAAACAAAAATCAACCAGCGCGCGAAAAATATTTGCATGTTTTCGGGCAGTTTATCGAAAAGTCTGCAAAAAATCAGGCATTTTTTCACTTTGCCTTTTTCCTTCCAAGTTTTTCACGAATTTTCGCCCCCGAATTTTTCACCTCAGATGCAGTATGCCCCCAAGGCTTCTGAAATTATTCGAGTGAACAAAATCATTACATCGCATATTTAGCCTACAACGCCTGGAAGAAAAACGCGTTGCGCGCGAAACACTTGAAAAATTATGCAATTTTGGCTATTCGATTCAAAAGTCGAGAACTCGGTATGGAACATGAGTAATCCTTCAACTTTGGCCCTAGTCGGGTCCAGATCTTCACCTGGGGTCCGCACCTGGAATTAGTGAACTTGAGACAATTTCCCAACGGCGATTATTGTTTGGTTAGACCAAAATTGAATCGTTTAGAGTGATACAAAATCGGGCATGTGCCTATTATTTTCTATTACAGTCCGGGGAAGTGGGGGACAAACGATATGATATCCCCCACTTTGAAAGTGGGGGGACATGTCCCCCTTCCCCAACCCGTTGACGCCCATGGAATATATACAAAGAAAGGAACCAGAACCACAACGGCCAAATATACACAATCAAAATGCAAAGTGACTAGTACTACATAACAATCACACATGTTAATTATTTATCATAGGAGCTTTAGTTTAAGCTTGAACGTAGCAAGAGTCCGTGTTATCCTAATTTCATTAGGAGTGTCCTTCATGTTCTGAAGCAGTATCGGTGGTTACTGACACCACACACAACACCACCATTGGCGTAGCCAGAGGAGGGGCCACGGGGGCCATGCCCCCCCCCCCGATCGAATTCCCCCCAATTTTTTTTTTTCAATTTTTCACTTAATGACGACAACATTTTGCACTTATGCGGCTCTCTCTTTCATCATTTGCTAGTCAGATTGCTCGAATTCTCCTCTGACAGCCCAATTTTTTGGTCATATCCAAACAGTGTGCGAAAATTTTGCGCGCTTCGCGCGCAGTAGTACTCGCTATATATACGCATTTTTTTACCCATTTGAGTTGCGGCAATGTTTCTGTAGATCATAGAAGACATTGGCATACAAGGGGGGGGGGGGGGGGGGGTGCGTGATAACCCCTCCAACAACCTTTGTCACTTATGTTGTTCCGCTGTCCTCATTCCCAGTCAGATTGCTTGAATAGTTCGATTGTTTGGTCAATATCCAACAACATAGCCGGGGTGCAAGGGGGGGGGGGACTAGCTAGCCCTCCCATGCAGTTCGGGGGCAAAAACATGGCAAAATGATGAAAAACCCCTCTCATAAATATTGACCCCCGTACGCCTATAGGGGGGGTATCATAGATGATATCCAAGCAATGCGCAAAAAAATTGCGTGCCTTCCCTTGCCAGTAGTACCCGTGGTTTTGTTGTCTGCTTTTAATACAAACCGATAATAACTATTTGAGATTCGGGAAAATTAGTTAGGTTTTTTTTAGATTATTGCAATTGTTGATGCTGTGGCTATTACTGATAGCATCCTGGTACATCCCTGGCCATCTGAGACATGGCCATAAGAGGAGGGAGCGTAGACACCCCCTCAAATTCATACCAAGACAGTTGATTCATTCGTCCAAAATGAGGGAGCCGAAAAGGATAAAAAAGTGAGACCGAATATACAGGCAGAAAATGATGGAAATTCAGACGAAGGCGAAATTCAGGAGAAATTTTCAATCAAAACAAGCAATTTTTTTCGCGCGCTTAGCGCGCGGTAGTACTTTTCCATCATGCGGCTCTCAGATTTGGGGGATTTTTTTCTTCCCCCCCCCCTTCCACCAAAATGGAGAGTCCTGTACGACTGTGATCTGAAGCCACGTGAAAATAGGAAATTTGACCACTTCTCAAGACAAGAGTTTTGTATAGGAAAAAATGCCTTCAAATGATGGCAAATGTTGAACCAGATTCATCTGAGGGTTCCTAAAAATGCGAAGAAATTTCCAAAGGGGAGGGGGAAACCTCCTCCCTTTGTTATTTATAAATGTTCAGACCCCTCCCCCTGGCCACCACCAATCAAAAATCCTGGCTACGCCAGTGAACACCACTATTTATAGTACGAAGCCTCTGTTAGAATCAGACGTAGGATGAGAGGGAAGATCATCATGAATGTAGCGATAGATGGAAAACAACACACTTTGAAAATATGTATTTCACAAATTTTGAGAATTTCCAAATTACTGTGAAGTAAATTAGTAGGAAAACGGCGTTTTCGGGAAGAAATGGTTTCCAAGATTCTGTTTTGTAGCAGTTGTAAGGGCCGGAGATAAGATAACTTAGACATACCATAGATTTCAACGCCATACGCAATTTTAGAAAATACAGTGAATAATATAGCTGAGTCGATATCCCAGGGGGAAGAGAATCCCGGAGGCGGTAGAATATCCCATTATAATTTACCAGACTTTTGCAAAGGTCGCCAATATGTTGCTTGAAAGAAGTTGGTATTCAATAATAAGCAGGGGCGTAAATACGGGGGGTGTGACACCCCTGTGAAAATCAGGAGTCGGTCTCTGGGCGACAGAAAGACGGTCTCCACTCGAGTTAGGTGAAAAATTAATTGATTTATAGCCATGACCAAGTATTTTCTGTTCCCGTCGAAAAATAGGGGCTGTCGCACAAACTACCTGTCCAGACCGACGGAAATAGAATAGCGCCATCTTATTCACATAAGTTTGTTTGTTCGGTGCCCCATCTATTTCAACCAGCTGTGAAACTTTATATTTCACAAAAGGCGCTGTTTACGAAGCGTGGCTACTTTAGTTTATATGATGATTTATGGGGATGAATTATGCTGGTCTTTATTAGGGGTGCAAATTTGCTTGTCTATTGGACTGTTCTGAGCTTTGTTTAGAATTATTAAGTGATACTAAAGCGGAGAAACGTCGGGGAGAAAAGAAAGAAAAAACAGATGCGTTGCGCACGTCCGAGGAGTGCAGGAAATTAATTTAACTATGATGGACACGTGTGCCAAGTTTCAGCCCCATCGGACAATTATTAAATATCGGTATCAGGTCTGGGCTATGCAAGACCATGATGTGAAAAGCCCAGTGGCGTAGGAACGAAATTTTGAGTGGGGGGCTGGAGTTGGATGACGGATCTGGGGGAGGGGTCTAAGGGGAGGGGGGCCCCTCCCTTTGGAGAATTTTTGCATTTTCAGATGACCTTAGATGCAATTTGGTGCAATATAGCACTCCAAACCACTTGCTTCCTTCCATAATATTTTTGCAATTTCACATGTTCTTAGATGCGATTTGCTGCTATGAATCTTGAGGGCAGTGAGTTTCCTTCTTGTGGAGTTGGTCTAAAAATCTCACCTTACCGGGGACCGCCGAAGTTCCCCTATCCCACTTTGGAAATTTTTGCATTTTTAGGTGGCCTGAGATGCAATTTGGTGCAATATAGGACTCCGAAACACAATTCTTTCCACAACTAATTGTGCATTCTCACATGTCGTTAGATGCGGTTTGCTGCTTTGAATCTTGTAATTTTGCTGCCGAATCGAGGGCAGTAAAGCGTCTTCTTTGGGAGTTGGTCTAATACTCACCTTTCAGGGAACCGTTGAAGTCCCCCTACCCCACTTTGGGACATTTTTGCATTTTTAGGTGGCCTGAGATGCAATTTGGTGCAATATAGGACTCCGAAACACAATTCTTTCCAGAAATAATTGTGCATTTTCGCATGCCTTTAGATGCGATTGCTGCTTCTAGTCTTGCGATGTTTGCTGCCAAATCAAGGGCAGTGGGTTCCCTTCTTTGGGGTGTGATCTCATTCTCCCTCACCTTTCAGGGGACCACCAAGGTCCCCCTTCTCCCACTTGGAGAAAATTTTTGCATTTTTAGGTGGCCTGAGATGCAATTTGGTGCAATATAGGACCCCGAAACACTCGCTTCCTTCCAAATATTTTTGCAATTTCACATGTTCTTAGATGCGATTGCTGCTTCTAGTCTTGCGATGTTTGCTGCCAAATCAAGGGCAGTGGGTTCCCTTCTTTGGGAGTTGATCTAATTCTCACCTTTCAGGGGACCACCAAGGTCCCCCTTCTCCCACTTGGAGAAAATTTTTGCATTTTTAGGTGGCCTGAGATGCAATTTGGTGCAATATAGCACTCCAAAACACTCACTCGATTGAGAAATTATTTGGCATTTTCACATGTCTTAGATGCGATTTGCTGCTCTGAATCTTGTATTTTTTTCTGCCAAATCGAGGGGGGTAAAGGAACTTCTTTGGACGTTGGTCTGAATCTCACCTTTAAGGGGACCGCCAAATCCCGCCTTTCCTCACTTTAAGATTTTTTTACATATTCAAGTGGCCTTAGATGCAATTTGGTGCTTATGTCACTCCAAAACACAAACTTCTTCCAGAATAATGTTGGCATTTTCACATGTCCGTAGACTCATGCGATTGGCCAATGTGCTACTGCTGATCTTGTATCTTTTTTCTTTTCTGCCAACTGAACTGATCACCTGGCGCAGTAAATTCCATTTTCCGGGAGTATTGCCTAAATCTCATATGTTGGGGACTGCCAAATCCTACCTTTCCCCACTCTGAAAAATGTCTGGCATTTTTCCGGTGGCCTTAGAGCGATTTGCTGCTCTGAATCTTGTGTTTTTTTCTCTGCCAAAATGTGCTGAGCACTAAGTGCATAGTTCCTTTCTTTGGAAGCTGGTCGAAATCACACTTTTCAGGAACCATGCATCAAGGCACTCCAACTCCAGTACGGGCATTCTGGATGACCCAGGGTATAATATAGATTTCCTTTACCACGTTCCCGTTTCTTTCGACGCAAATCTCTAAAAAAGATTGCCCGATATCAAAAGCGCTCGAATTTCATTTAGGGGATAAATACGAGGGTGCCGAGGTCGTTTTGCATTTAAGACCGATGATGACGTCATCGTGGAGGCTTAAAACCCCGAGCCGAAGGCGAGGGGTTTTGCCTCTACGATGACGTCTTCAGAGGTCTTAAATGCAACAAAAGACCGAGGCACCCTCGATTTTATCCCCATATCATAATACAACTCGAAAAAGTATAAAAATAACTCGGAAAAATGAGTTTTACGTCGATTTTTCGTTGTTCAATAAACATTCTCCTAAATCGGGTCAGTGACATCATAATGGCGAATCCTCCGATACTACTTAGTCAGAGCAACGAAAACGATATAGTTCGAATCGAAGGCTGGGGTGTCTACTGTGCATTTTACACAACATACAGCGTAACCGACTGTATGCAGTTTCTGCACTGTTTATGATTGAAGAGCTGAACCTTGTACTCAACTCCCA
Organism: Sclerodactyla briareus; assembly: GCA_026419785.1. Classification (NCBI taxonomy): domain Eukaryota; kingdom Metazoa; phylum Echinodermata; class Holothuroidea; order Dendrochirotida; family Sclerodactylidae; genus Sclerodactyla; species Sclerodactyla briareus. The sequence goes on along the minus strand of JAODTK010001665.1, from coordinate 266,696 downwards.
GTCCACGAAGAAATTTGAACCCGCCGTGCGGCAAGATTGCAATCTAGAAAAACACCTATCACTATCGAATCGCAGCTCGCAGATAGACAACCTCTAGGTTAGATAACCAAGACATACCAGGTAACTTCTGCTGGTTGGAAGTAAATGTATTTTTCATCAATTTCAAGGTTCACTCATTTCGAAACCGACAAGCTGTGTCGCGACTGTAGCCTAACGTTTTGTAACGTGATATAGCCACTGATCACCTACGCCGCTACGCGAGACGGTGACCCGGACATTTAACAGTATTTCGAAGGCTTCTTAGTACAGTTTAGAAGATATTTGCAATGCCACGATCTATTTTTCATTATCTAGAATAATAATTTCAAACATGGCACTAGGTTAGCTGCGTGGTGTTCGCCGTTGGAACTAATATTTGACAATATGAGCGTCGCCTAGCCCTGTATTTTGTGAGCCATGACAGGCTGCAGTATTTAGCGGTGTTACTGAATGTTGTGTGTAGTGTACATTCGAGCATGCAGCGGACGCGGGCTCTGTACAAACATTTGTGTGTGATACGTAGCTTGTTTACACTTCTGTACAGTGTCTGACTGTCATCGTGCTTGCTGCGCTATGTACTGTATACTGTCTGATGTACCATTGGAATGTTGCTGTGAGGTGACATCACAATGTATTACCATAGCAACTATCTAAAACAAAGGTTGATAGGTTTTTCAAGTTGACTTGTGTGCTGGCTTGTACATGGTGGTACCGTGAACTTAAACAAAAATTGCTGCACCCATCTAAACAATCAGATTCCAGATGATCAAAATTCTCCTCAGTCACAGAATATGCAAAGCACCCCTACCCTCGATTCAAATCGATACTGGTCTCGATTCAACTCTTTCGCCAATCAGATTGCAGGAAACCAATAAAGGTATTTATGAATGCAGTTTACGGGTGACGGGTACATAAAATACGCTTCGCGCGTCAAAACCTTTGCTCAATTCAGTGATATTTTATTTCAAAAACTACGATTGCCTCACCTTTTTGCCGGCATTTATGTAACATTTGATCGATTTCTTTTTCTGCCTAAACTCTCTCTCTCTCGTTTTTTCATACCATTTCGGCTTCTCATTTTGACCATGCCTGGTAAACTGCTTTGCTCCGAAATGTAGAGCTGGGAAGGGGGCGGCGCTTCCTCTTCCTATGTCCACGCCTTCAGCAAATTATCCAGGACACTATTTGTAAAATATGCAGTCACGGTATACTAGTCTAGAGAAAAAATAGCTCGAATACCATACTTTAACAATACAGGCAACGATATAATGTTCACCATGCGCGCGAAGCGCGCGAAATTTTTGCCCATTTTGTGGATATTGATTCGAAAATTGGACTATCAGCAGAAAATTCAAGCAATCTGACTGAAAATTAGGAAAGTGGGAAAAGCAGTGATTACAAATACTATTTTGAAAATCAAAAAGGGGTTTTCGGACCTGTCGAGTGGGGGGGGGGGGGGCGGAAAGGCCCTACCGCCCCTCCACATTTTTCACTGGGGGGATGGCGCACCCCCCAGCCCCCCCCCCCCCCCCCGGTTCCTACGCCCTTGTGAATGCCAATTCTCCTCAGTCTTCCATGTACCAGTCATCATTATGTGAATTTAGGTTCAAGAACTTTGAAAAATCACGTGTCATAACTCCAACCCAGCGTACAGCAATCTAGTAATCTCAATATGATAACCAAATATGAGTGCACAGGTTATTCATGTAGCTAGGTAACGGACCGTTTTGACACCACATTCTCTTAACCACAGTTACGTAGTCGGGAAAAACTAGGTTGGCAGAAAAATGAATATTTTCTGAATGAAAAATGAATATTTTTAATAGGTAATCATGCTAGAAACTAGGATAGCACCATTTTGCGTCTGAGGGGGTTTAGGTTGGGCAAAAAATTTCCAGTGGGAAGGGGGCACCCCTCCCCTTAGACCCCTCCCCCAGATCAGTCTATCAATAAGATCACTAACGGAAACGATTGGCCACCCAGTCGAGGACCCAGAACACCCTCCACGACCGTATGCGCGCCGCCTCTGGTACAATACCGATGATAAGAATCGGTCTCACAAAAATCTTGTCGGTCTCAAAATGATTCACACCCCCTGGAATTTAATGTATATACGCCCCTGATAAGAAGACCCAGGTACTTAACTGAGCCAGTCTTACAGATGACATTGCCACTGAGTGAGAAGGACTCAAGGCAGGAATGTGAAAACATCATAAAGTGAAAAATCAGAAAACTCCTTTTCGAGACGCAAGGTTAAGCGATTTGCATTGAACCAAGTTTTCGATCTGCTTAGCAAGTCCTGGGCTTTACGAATAAGAGAGTTGCAGCTCGGGGCATTGACGAATATGATCGTATCATCAGCAAAAAGCCTCAAGGAACTTTTAAGCAACATAGAATATATCATTGACATAAATAAGAAAAGGGAACGGACCTAAAACAGATCCTTGGGGTACACCAGTAATGAACGGTCACAGAAGAAAGATTAGGTATTGTTCACATGTACATTACCTGCTTCCTGTTTGTGAATAACTGCGAATGGCATCTAATGCTTTCCCGCGTATACCATACCAGGACACTTTTTAAGCAGATGGTTTATGATTGACGGTGTCTAATGGCGTTTTTTCGAGTCAAGAAATAACCCCTGGACATTTTGACCATTATCAAGGGTGTCCGTATATCGTTGGTTTTCTCAGCCGCGATGGCTGCGCTGTGGCTTCCCTGGAGCCAAACTGGAAATCAATAGAGAATGCTATATGATTGTAATCAAGAAGAGAAGCATGCGCTTCTCGATGGACCTCTCCAAGAGCCTATTGAATGCACTGGCTGACGGAGGTAGACTAATCGGGGGCGTCTTTTCCTGGAGACTATGCCCGCCCGCCCGTTCTCGAAGATGGGGATAACTTTAGCACTGAAGAGAATCGGGTAAACCCCAGTGGTGAAAACAAGATTAAAGATGATAGTCTTCAGTATTGGAGACAAAAACATAGTGTTAGGGAAACCACATTTCATAAACGGCATATAGGGTTCAGTTTCAAGTAATGTGCTCTAGCTCCCTGCCAAACTACAAAAATAGGCCGTTGAACGCATCAGCGATATCATGAGCATCATTAAGATAGAATTGGTCATACTAGAGTTTTGCTAACCTCCATTACTGGAATTACCTCCTTAATTTAGTAGGTCATTAGACAGACCAATCCTACGAACGGAATGCTGCCTTTCATGGATATTACGCTTAAAAGAATAGGGTCTGTGCCGCAAACCGAACCAACCACTTTCAAGGAGGGGCCGAAGGGAGAGGGGGGAGGGACGGGGAAAAAGACGGGGAAGTATTAGCTGGGTCCCCCATGACTATCAACGCATCATTAGATGAGATGCAAAAGGCAGTCATGAGCCAATTTACCCAACTGAAGTGGCCATGCTTTTTGAAAAATATATTGTAGCGCGACTGAAACCCCAAACAGGAGATCTCTGCAGCCCTCTGTACAATAACCACTTCGTGGTTGTAAGTGGCATGCTCACCACTGAATAGTTGGGGGAATAACGAGCCCCCCCCCCCCCCCCCCTCATAGCGATATCGTTACGGCTTATTTTTACTGAACTGACACCACTGTTTGAAAACGCCATGCTTTTTGAACAATATAATGTGGTGCGGCTGAACCCTCAATCAACAGGAGATCTTTGCATCCCTCCGTACAATAACCAGTTCGTGGATGTTAGTGCGCACCACTGAATAGTTCTGGGAATTGACGAGAACCCCCCCCCCCACTCCCCATAGCGATATCGTTACTGCTTATTTTCAAACTGACACCACTATTTCCAAACGCAACCAATTCATCCCATGTTTTTCGGTTGTTATTGTTGACTAGTAGGGGGGGGGGGGATCGGAATCTGTGAGGTTTTGTGTCAGCAGGATTTGTAATTTTCGGCAGGGTAGTTTCGAAGAAACATGTCTACACACTGTACGTTCAACATCGAACTGCCATCGTTCCCTCATGATTTTTGACACAATAACATTACTATCTCATTAAACTGTAACCACGAACAGGATTGTTATTTATTAAGACCCAATACCTCGATATGGTGGCGTTCCGATTGAATTGTCCTATCCCCCCCCCCCCCCTTCCAACACCTCCACTTCCGAATCCCTGACGCTGTCCCGGATGTTCGTTCTCCTGTTACGTTTGTTACAACTTGATTGTTACAGGTTAAAACTTCGTAAAATGCAGTGAATGTGTCAATACCAAACCATGTATTGAAAGGGCACATGAGAAGTTGAGTCCAGTGGTAACCAGTGTTGGGGGACTCGAGACCGGCCTCGACAACGAGGCCGGCCCCGAGGCCAGTTTTTAGTGGATTCGGCCTCGTCCTCGGCCTCGTCTTCGTAACATCCAGCCCAGGCGCGTACCGAGAGATTTGTCTTGGAGGGTGGGGTGGGTGGAGGGGTTCGAGGTCGGAACCCAATGGAAGTGCGCCCTCATTATCGGCCTCACTCTTCCTATTGGCAAAAAAAGTACAATTTATGGGCCCCTAGACACATGCTGCTGCAATATTTCCTAATAACAGCTGCGAAACCTGCAAAAAATCAGTTTTTATGTAAAAAAAATTATTGGTCACATGGGTCATGGGGGAAAGTTCTGACCCCCCCCCCCCATGGGTACGCCACTGATCGAGCCTCGGGTTTCGGGCCGAACTAACGTAGCATGCTCAGTATCACCCGAAAGACTGCCGATATAATGTACTGGCGCTGCACTCGGCCCGCCGTGCGCCATGCAAGTCCCCAGGGCAGTGTTAGAGTGCCGGCTCTTAGCAGCATCTGGCCAAGCAACTTACAGTGCCTAAATGCACATGCACAGTGCACACATACGCATATGTAGCTCTGAGTACAAAGCAGTGAATCATGCACCGGCGCGGCAATATGTGAACACTCACTCACCATGGAGGCACATGCCTGGAAGGCACTCGCCATGTCTACCCCCTGCTTCCAGTCACCCGGCCTCCTCCAGGCAAGCGCCCAGGCCTGGGCCTGACCCATCCCACTTAACTACAGGTACCCGTGAAGCTGCGCTAACCAAGATTACGAGGCCGTCCTGGCAGGCGGCCCCAACCCACCAGATCCCGTACAGACAGGACTCGGTGAACAGTATCGTCCGCCGGAAGGCACGCCATGCATGCCAGAAGAAGTGCAGTTGTCGATCACGAATCAGGCAGCTGACCCTCACCATCCCCGCCTCCCCGAGCTCCCTGCCATTATACACACAGTCTTGTCAGCGGTGAGCGAGTATGCGACGAAGCGAGGTAGTCAAGAAAGAATCCAGCCTACGCCTCAGCCCAGCCGTGTGCGTCCAAGCCTCGCTGGAATAGACAACAGAGCCAAAAACACGTAGCTTGGTTCCTGTGCACAGAGCGTGCTCGCCAAACGCCACCAACCAGTGACCTCATGACACCACAATCCAGCCCAAGGCGTCTATACTAACCTCAGCCTCGCAAGACCCCGAGCCACTGATGACACTACCAAGGTGGAGAAAAAGACTCAGTGACCTCAACCATCTCACCCAAGACCGGGACCGACTCAACAGCAGGGTCCAAGATGACACCCAAAAGACTGGATCTTAGTCTTAGCCCAAGACACCTGTAGGCCAACGGATATGGTTCCTGACCCAGTGCTTCAAGAGCAACCACGAGAGGAATCAGAGAATCCAAAAACTTAGCGAGTAATGCATCATCAGCGAAGTCCAGGTCGCACACTTGCACCTCACCAAATGAAAACCCACGATCGATAGACCTATTCGGTGTGATGTCACAGGGGCGATCGTGATGAAAACAAACAGGACCTTCAATTGAACGTGTACAGGGAAACACAGACATCAAGGTCTGTGTTTATTGCCGTTGATGTGGCAAACCAAAATTGCAGCTCATGCACCTTCTACGGGTGTGATGACACCGATCATCTTCCTGGAAAGTGACATTCTAGTAAAACAGGATAGCCTTCATCCACCAAAGTTTGTTGTAATCCATGGAAGTTACAAAAAGTAGCATAAATTATGCAAATTTAAAAAAAATGACCTTGAAATGACTTTTAACTTTGCCAGGAACAAATGTAGCCCTCATCCACCAAGTTCCGTTCAATCTGACAAAGTTTGGAAAATCGCATCAATTATGCAAATTTGACATCCGAGATTTCACTAGGTCGGATATGTGCACCAAGTTTCAGATCAATCAGATGAAGCGTAAAGAGTTATTGTGCTAGCGCCTAAAGTTTCCGGCGGCGGCGGAGCCTGGGACGGCGGTGGCGGCGGCTACACACTCGAACCAAAATATCCCCGGACATTCCAGTGTCGCGAGGATATAAATATAACTGTATTGATTCTGGTGGAAGTCAATCTTTATTATGGTCTGCCTTTGTTCTAGTTTAATGTCAAAGAAAGAACAGTAGATACTGAAGAAAAACAGGATTTGTTGATGTAATCCGTGTCATTTCTGATTATTGGGACAATAACTTGTTAGGCCTGCACCATCATATGTTCGTTCCACAGTTACTGCAAGAGATCATGAGCTTTGCAAGTGTTTATAACATAACAGCCTCAGGGGCAACACATTACACATTAGTGTAATCTTGAAACCTTGTTCTCAGCTATACTAAATATTCGAGGTGAATGGTACAGTAACTGATAGGGCCATGAGAAAACATAATACTGTGGCACCGTTTTCCACACTGGACTTAAAACAACACCCCCAATGACAAACTCTGTGAATGGTGTTCATCTGCATTAAGGTGATGGCAAATTGATTAGAAGTACTGCATTCATATTTTTGTCATTCTAAGTATAGGCCTCCTGACTCCAAGAATGAAATTTGTTGCATATCAACTTGTGTTTGTTCAATCCTCATTGTTTGGACTATAATAATCATAATGACTAGCTGTAGCCATGGGGAAGGCAAAACAAAATTATTTATGTATTTAAACACTGTTTTTTTTCAACTTTCATGCTGTAATAATTGCCCGGCCTCGGCCTCGAGGGGTGCGGCCTCGGCCTCGAGGGGTGCGGCCTCGGCCTCGAGGGGTGCGGCCTCGGCCTCGAGGGGTGCGGCCTCGGCCCTGGCCACTCGGAATGCAGCAATATTCTTCGGCCTCGACTACAGCACTGGTGGTAGCCACACATAGGAACAGAACTTCCCTTCACGCTATTCTCATGAGATGTTTCAGTGCCGAGACGTCAGTGTCGAACATGACAATTAGCAGTGATTCAAAGCTGTTTCACCCTTTTATACATGACATAACTAGATATAGCGTGTGGTAGATGTGTTCTAGTTCGTCAGTGAATTTCTTTGACTTGTTGGTTTGTTGCAACACGGCGATTGCCGTTCAAGGATCTGACCCAGAAGGTCACAAGGTCATTAGGTCAAATGAGGTCAGAAAGTCGAAGGAAGTCATAGTGGGTCACCAGATGTATTTTGGCACAGATGAACAAAATGCTCCATTACGCCAACCCCCTAACATGTTTCGTTGCGAAGATATGAAGATTTGAAATGTATTAGTGTTTTAGAGGCTGTATTACCCTTCTACAGAGGACTTAGCTGGAGATAACGTGTGATAGCAGTTTTTAGTACGTCAGTGCAATTTGATGATTGAGGTTGCGCAACAAGTCGAGTTTAGAAGTCATCACAAAAATGACCCCGAAGGGTCCAAGGTCATCAGGTCAAATGAGTTCAAAAGGTCAAATGAGGTCAAAGTAGGTCACCAAGTATTTACACCTAACTACAAAACTTTCCATTACAACATTGCCTGAAAATATTTCGTCGCCAAGATATAGAAGGATTGCCCTATGGGACCTTCAGATGACATCTGCCCTGACACCAAAAAAACAATAGGGTTCATCCTCACCGTATGTGCAACCCACAGACCTAATATGAACGTCATACCTTGCAATCATAAATATCGTAACTCTGCTGACAAGCTTGTTTAAACTTCGCCTGTGGTGACCTTGATTGACCTCGAACTGGCACTAAAACATCAGGGTTCATCCCACCCACACCCCACTTACTAGGCTACACACTTGCCTAGTTTGGAACTTGGTACCTGTTCGCGTTCGTTAGATAACGTGCTGACGAGGAGTGTCACACAGACCACACACCATACTACAACGAATGACGGCTAGATTCCATTTTGCCTTTGGCAAGGAATCAATAAATGAAGCTAAAAATCGCGTTGACTAGTGCGCCATCTATTTCAAACCTGAATTTTTCAGTGTTATATCTTAATCTGTTGATGGAAAACGAAAAGGGCGCCACTAAAGTTACGCCACTAACTCGTAGCGAAGACAGATTTGGTTGCATCGTTCACTGTTTGTTTCCTCCAGGCCCACGCCGGGCGAGGTGGTAGGGGGAAGGGACCAGAGTTTCATCATCATCACATCGCCATGCACACTTTTGGCCGCCATAAACGGGAAATATGCGGCCACAAACGGTGGAAAAATCTTTAGGTACCCTGTGCCGCTTCGATGACCAGCACACACCGATTAGACCACGTCTCGATCAATCCTCCGCCACCTGGGACCCTCATCACAATCGGATGAGCTGGAGAGCCTACAACTACAAAACATAGCGGCTAGATTCGCTATTGGGACCACGGCAATGGTTCAGGCATTAGTCAATTTTTTATAAATGAATTAAAATGATTACTATCGCAAAAAAGCGTCGTGTGGAACTTGGACTAACAATCATATAGGCCTATATCAAGATAACCATGAAATATCCCAAGCAACAGTGCTTTCAGTTCCACAATCATGTGCACCAAGACGTTATCAGACCAGATGAACTGGAAACCACAAGTACAACAGAGTATCCACAAATGAAGATTGCTAACAGCATCCTTGTACCAAGGTCAATACCCGAATGAAGATATAGCCTAATTATGGAACGCCCCTACGGTCAACGCTTCCAAGTCGAAACCGCCAGTAGGCGCCATCGCCCATCGATCTAAGTGGCTCTCAGCCAAAGCTCTTTAAATTTTTGATTCGTGTTTGGCTCTGGGTCGCCCATGTACGAGATAACCAATTAAAGCTATCTGTTCAACTCACAAATGTAGGTTGTGAATCATGATTGCGTTCTTTTAGATAGTGTGCTGGCAATCTTTTCAAGATATACCCTCCACAACACCGGTTCCCCCCCCCTTAACTGGCCTCGACATGATGCCAACCAGCAACCATTGTCTCCTTCCCCGTACCCTGTAATCAATAGGCCAGGCGGCTAAGGCCCAGCCCCCCACCGATTTCACTCGTGCTCGCATTCGTTTCAGCGGTAATTTATTATTGATGTCAAACTTTTTGAGTTATGTCCTCCCTCCCTTACTAAATGCTCTGATTATAGAACTGACACGCTTTCGCAAGCAGGTTGTTCTCCTTCACCATGGCCCTTCACGGACAATCAATTTGCTTTCTCCCCCCCCCCCCCCCTCCTCTAAATCTGCGATCTGTGAACCTTGTACCCCTTTGCGTTTTTCAGGATATCATGCTACTAGACTTTCTAGGCCAGTTTATCTACCCTCTTGACCTTACCAGCAACCAACTTCGAACTTAGCTACTCAAAAAATCGGGTTCTTCCTTGCTATACCTGCCGCCCGCAAACCTTTGAACCATGCTGTGTTCTTCAGATGTGTGTTGAAGAGCTCAGTGAAGTTTGTCCTCCCATAGACTCTAATACTCAAACTTGCGGCATTCGGACAATCGTGTTTTTTTTTCCTCGTCATATCTGCTTAAGGGCTGTTCACATCTTGTTGCGATACATAAACGATCCGATACGATACGATACGATAATTTATCGGACGTCGCGTTAAAAAGTGTTATTTTCAATAGGGGTGTTCAAACCTGTGCTATACGATACGATACGATAAATTTATCGGACGTACGAGTTGAAAATCAATTTTTAACTTTTATCGTACGATAAATTTATATCGGATGCGATAATTGCCGGTCAGTGAGTGATAAACTTGCGCAATTTTGCAAAGAGTATGGAACGCCAACGGGCTATTGGGGGGGGGGGGGAAGTTCAGCTTGAAAAGTGGGTTTAAGTGATTAAATCAGGGGTTTTGATTGACTGTTTTGGGTGTGACGTAATCCGGGGAAGGCATCCGCCTCTGAATGAGCTTCTCGCCCCTATTTGCCGCCATGCAACGGGACCTACGAAACCATTATTCCAGTTCGAATCCATGAAGCCCTCCCAATATACGATAGTAACGTGAACAGTGATCGAGGTACTAGGGGGGTCATGTTGCGGCCGGCCGCCCACGAAGTATCGTGTGACTGAAAGGCAGGAGATATGCGTTGGGTAGGAGTGCCGGGGAGGGGTGTGTGGCTGTTTGAGAGGACATGGTAGAGTGTTTTTCAGCGGGTCTCGATCCACAGCCTACTATTGACGGAAACTTCACCCTTAACCCTCCTGTGAAGAATCGGTTGGGATAGACACGGAAGAGGCAACGGAAAAAGGCCTATAAAAAGGGAGGGGGGGGGGTATGAGTCGACTTACGCCAAGTTAATTATGTCTTGTAGATCATTGAGGCAAGTAGTAAGGTACATAGGTGGGATTCAATAGTCAATTATTTTACAAATTTGGGTATGTTCTGAGTTCAGATTAACCAAGCTAAAATTTTTCAGCTCCATTGGCTGATTGACTCAATTGACTGAATGCTTTCTTGGCTACCTCACTTCGTTCGCCAGTATTATTGGATACCGAGCTAATCAATACTGGTGTCTAACGAAAGGTTAGGCGGGATGATGCGTCAGCTGTCCGATTCCGTGATCGTCAATCACGCTCCTCCACGCCTCCCTACAATTACTGAGAAGAACAAGCTTCGAATTGCTTGACATTACAATTCTTGGAACTCAAAACTCTGCCGACCAGCTATTCCACGCCTGAATCGACCAAAGAAGAAACTTGTGCTTCTCTCAACTACAATCCCACGTACTTGTCACTGTTATGTATGCCGAGACGTCCGATAAAATTATCGTACGACATTTTATCGCACAGTGTGACCCTCCTCCGTGATTTATCGTATCGTTATCGGAACTCGTCTCGCACAAGTTTGAACAGCTCTTTAGGACGTTTTCCCCTCTCCGTGACCACACTGACTTTGAACTCTAATACGGCGAACACATAGAATTTCGTCTTGTCATATTATCTGTCTAACCGTCATACCTATTTTAATACCTACCATTCTGGATATGTGGTTTTGTGCTTCGTCTTTCCCGCCGCCTAGTTTTTGTGGTTAAAGCGTTCTTACGGTGGCCTCTTGATTTTCGACGAAACCCCAGATTTGTTCGTGTTCGCGCATCATTTTCTTGCTAAGACTGTTTCTATTGAACTGACACTCTCACACGCGTCTGCCAAAATGGTCATCTCTGATGGTCACCAATGGCAAATTGACGGCGGCATCGCCGGCGGCTCTGAGCGACCATCACTGATTTTTTTTTAGTAATTTTCTGCGTTGATTTGCCGCGTTTTGGATACTACGAGCGTCTTGGGACCACTTTCAATTTCGCCCCTCTGCCCATGGGACCCCACTCGACTGCCATTTAGCCTTTTTTGTCAAGTTTTTGCGAAAACGCTTTTTCCCAGATTTGCCATGTTTTGGGCGTTGCGGTCCGTTTTTTTAGACCACCGGTGGTCATTATATGGATTTTCCGCAGAACGGTATTTTCGTGGCTTTGCACGTGTGCACAAAACACAAGAACATGCACCTGGCGACGCGTTTGGAGGATGGGGGACACCTATCGATCGCGCGTTTACTGCCCATGTGTATCGAAGATATTATGTCTTACGGTGATAATTATACGTACGTTCGTGAATTATTACGGGAAACAGGATTGCCATTTCCTTTTACATTTTTCACATTTTATTTACTATGCGTATTATTTTTACCCCTATGATTCGAATATTAATTTGGTATTATATATCGTCTATCCGTTATTAGCACTGTATTTTATATACGGTTATTGGTATTTATCATTAATATAATTATTTTTCTAGTTTTAGGAATAATCATATGCAATTTGGCACGCCTAAACACACCTGTATCAGCGCAAGCGTGTGTTATTTCCGCGAGATTCCATGATATTGGGTATCGGTACTCCCATTAGCGATATTCCCTACGCGGAGATTTCGTGCTAACCTTCAAAAAATAGTGCCAAAACACTTTTTTGGAGACCCATTTTTTTTCCTGTTACTTAATAATATCTGATGGGTTTGTTTTTTTGCCTGCAAGTGGAAGTGCAATATTTTGAAAGTAAAAATGGTGTAAATTTGGTGGGAATCCAGGTAAATTTTAACCAATTTGACCTTTCACAGTAGAATTGGACCAGAACTTGCTGGTGTTCGGACAGATTCCGTCGAGTGCAGTCCATATCCGCCAACTTCGAGCTCCTCTAGCTGAAAAAGTATCGGTCAACGGTAGGTCATTTGTAGTCCATTGAGATCACTTCCTGCTTTCAAAGAAATGGCGTCAATGGGCCCTTCCAAGTAGGGCACACAAGATCCAGTGACCACCGCTGAACGGAGCCAATTTTAGTGTATAAGTCAATGGAGAGTCTAATGAGGTCCCGCTACCATTTGGACACATTGGACCCTTGCTTTTGAAAGAAAAAAAAAAAAAAACATAACTGGCGAGGCCCTCCGGAGTAAGGGCGAATGAAAAGACGTGCCTTTCTTTGTTGTCTATTGGAATAGGTAATACTTGTTCTATTGTGTCCCTTTGGTATTCCAATAATAATTACGAAAAAATTACTAGGAGCGTTGCTGAGTTTTTATTTTTCGACGATATTGCACAAGAATTTCGAGGAAAATAAATAAATAGAAACCCTACTAAATATCATCATCATTTCCAACGAATTCTCAGAGGACGCACACGACTTGGGAGATATGGCCTCACGAAAATGGTCTTTTTATAACAAGAAGCGTACTCATTATTCTCAAAACGCCTGCCCTTACTTTTCGCTTCTGCCATTTTTTAGGAAAGGATCACCATGTGTCCGAATAAATATGAACAGGCAAGCCTTTATGAGGGCGCAGGAACTGAGAGGGCCTAAAACATGTTCCGAAATGAAAGAAAATTGCAATTCGGATCCCCCCCCCCACCGTCCTAAATCACGTCAGTAATGATCACGTTACGTCTCTTAGACTATCCGTCGTACGTAAAATAATTGTCACGTACGTACGTAATAGTCACGTACGTAGGTCTACGTGATAATTATCGTAATAATATTTATATTTTCCCATGCTCCCTCTGAGTCTTCCTAGTTATAGACTTCATGTGTTCCATATAAGTAACCAAAATACCTAATCATGGGTAAATGCACGCGTGTTTACGGTTCTCCAGATATCGTGCTGACAAACTTCGAGGGAATTGTCCTCTCATGGCTTCGACCTAACCGTAACGACAACAAGGCGATCGCCAAAAAAGTATCTCGCCTGGTTGGGCGATCGGTGGTTTTTATATTCACCATTCACCACACTACCCACATACACAACCAACTAGTTCATGCAGGCCATCGTCATGTCAAAGGAACATCACATATTTTCACATATAACACATACAAATTCCTAAAAAAAAACTGACCAATATAAGTTTGACTCTTATTACAAAAGTCCCTTAATTGCCTTTTTTCTTCTTCATGCCCCCTTTTCCCCCACTCGTCTCTCTTCTCTCCATAATACCCAAATTTGAATAGTTTCATCGCTCAGTCAACTCAATTCTTTGACCCAAAATCCAGCTTGAAATGTTTTAAATCCCCTATAGCAGCCCGGGCTTCTTTGCCTCTTAAAATAATTTCCATTATTATTCATGCCTTTTATTTCCAAGCAGCCGGGACATCCCCCCCCCCCCCGCCATGCAGCAAACACCCTCTCCCGCCTCCCCCACACACCAAAGACTATCCCCATGCAGCAGTCAAGATGTCCCAAAATATATCTTTAGGAATCTCCACATTTGCACACACACACACACACACGCCATAGTGTCTCTTCCTGAATTTCATTCAGGCGAGACAAAAAGGAGGGGTTCATTCCAGTCCGTTCGATATGGGCAACCCAAGTAGCACCTAGCTAACAGCGGAACAGCCTAATTCGCTACCACCGAGGGTAGCGACGACACGGATCATCCGCTAACAATTAACATCTCCACTACCATGTTTCCGTAGCCGCCCCCCCTCATATATACAATGGCCAGCCACCTTCGTCCTGTCTATAAACACAAGCACCGATAGTGTCCGTCTCTTGGCCCGATATTCCTATATCAATGTGCTTTTGGTCGATTACGATGTTACCCATGTACCAAGGTGCTTCCTTTGTAGATAGCCCCCCCCCCCAGTGGTATCCACCATATGGTACCTTAATCCTTTGTCACAGGACCCGTTTAACGAGCACTCCAGTTTGGGAATCGGTGGGGCGTAACTGGGGTGACGTTGTGGCCACAGGGAGGTCAGTCCGCTAAGACGCCCTGCCCTCTTGACTGAATTCACTCCGGCGTCCACCCCGTCTCTTCCCCCCTCCCTCAGTGACCATAACATATCTGATATCCGACAATGGGCGAGGGGAGGGGGGGTCAGTCCATGATTCTTACCCCATCACTTACTCATTATTATTAATTGAATTAAAAGACAAAAAATCAGTTGAGACGATCTACTCTGTAAGAAGCATCCACTACCACGGAGTATGGAATTAACGGACAGCTGCAGGCTTGAATACAACAGAGGTCACATTGTGGAGAATGGAAAACTGCTTCTATAGGTCCAAACCCCATTTCAATACAATGTTCTATGTGGAGTTATTGACCTTTTTGAACCATTAAGCAGAGAAATTGGGGAGAATTCCAATTGCGCAACAACGCATGACGTCACACATTGCGGACAAACACAGGAGGAAATTATGTTATGTATTTGATTGTTTCATTTTGTTGAATAATTCAGCATTTAGCACTAGTTCTGTTGTCTTTTTTCCAGCAAAATAACCATCAACACCGACCAAACCACTACAGCAATCGTTTCCCATAAACTAAAGGTTTCTCGAAGGGAAATTAATGTTTGAATTTCAATATAAAACAATGTTTGCAGGGTTGTGCAAGTATGACATTTATTATTGCATGATGGAATGCATTTGATCTTGCGCAATACACATGCTTCACATACACAAACTTCAAATGACTTTAACTCTGTAACGGAAGTCCAATGAGCTTCCGGTTTGGATTAAGCATGCAGTTTTTATCCAGCTATTAAATGAGCCCCTGTATAAATCATCAGTGCAATGCAGTTGTCCTTTAATTACTCTCTCCGTCCATCATTTAGCTTTTTCACACAACAGGGCATGACTCAAACATGCATATGCATGAATATATAGATTTCTCAGGCTTACAGAAAGGCATCAGGAATAAAAAGCGAACACACAAAAAAGCAAAATCGGAGACAACAATGTAATTATTCTTTTTATTGAGTCAATCAACCTTGTTTTCTCACTATACGAAAACGTCTTGGGTAAACCATAAATATTAGCTATGGTAGATAATATCTTAAATATACAAAACACATTATACAGACACAGAACAAAGCTGATGTCATATGGAAAACAAACTGCATAATTAACTTGTGAAAAACAGCCTCGAAGTTTGTGGTCCTCAACCAAAGCAATTGAATACTACCATATATTATAGCACATGATGTAGTAAGAAGCTTAGGCATCAACAGCCAATCCTCAAAATGGATTGATAACTTGAGAAAAGAGCGAAGAGTTCTAGTATGAGCTTCATTACCCCAGTGTGCAGTCACCTCCAGTGTTCCCCAGGGAACACTACTGGGCCCTCTTTTTTTCAATGTTCACTCAGTTGGTAATTTGTTGCATTCCCTGCAGTCCCAGATGCAATTTGAAGCAATATAGCACACCTAATCACCACACCCATCCAGTTCCGAAAATAATTGTTTTTTTCCATGGAAAATTTGTAAGCTTCAATTTAAAGGCAGGATAAACTTGCACGTGGTTGGTCGTAACATTTTTACGACCCATTGATATTTTTGTGTATGATTTGCTCTGAGCTTGCCTGCACTTAGTCGTAAAATGTTTACGACCCATTGATATTCTGGGTGTTAATACACTCGGAAGTAGGCATGTTTCCAAAAATATTTTATGCCTTGAATTATACTGTTCCCTGGATAGAACAGCATTTGACTGATTATTTGACATGGCAACGAATTGTAAAACGTCAGGGTCGGGGATGAATTGGAAGCAATATCGTTCTTGTTTTTCACTGTATATTCCTGAATACCCCATAAATACCACAACTCAGTGACCGATTATATAATGATAATCAAATCTAATCTGTAGGAAATGCATTTCAATTTGCTTTACATAATGATTCATTATGAACATTTGGTAACCTTTGACTTATCATGGGTGACCCAAGAGTCAATGAACATTGTGTCCAAGTTTGAACAACATCTGTCAAAGAATGAACATTTGGGAGGAAAAAGACTGTTTAATTGATGGACTGAACAGACAGACAGATAGAACATAGATAGATAGATAGATAGATAGATAGATAGATAGATAGATAGATAGATAGTAGATAGATAGATAGTAGATAGATAGATAGATAGATAGACTGACATGCTGACAATTGATTTGAGATGAGGAGCAGCTGCTCACTTTCATGACAGGTACAGAAGATCAATTCTCTACCCATGGGGATTGTTTCGTATGAGGGAGAACACCCAATTATTTCTGGTCTCCAGTGGGGGTAATATGTAGACAGTTTGGTTTCATAATAAATTTATTGTCTAATTGGTGGGGGAAAAACACATTGCAAAACAGCTGTCTGGCTTCACACACCCTGACATAACTGAGCTTGGGTCCGAATAATAATAATATCCAACAGGTGATATACCAACCGAACCCAGCTAGCAGAGGTGACGGTGAACTGTAACATTGACAATATTGACAATATTTTGCTTCTCTTGATAGGATTCCACCCCTCACCCACCCACAGCCTGACATAACACACTACTCTCCCCCCCCCCCCCCCCGTTCCCAGACTGCATTAGATATCAAGGGGTGGTGCTGCAACCAACTACAACATTCATTACTATCTGTCAGTGGAGCACATCCATGTGAAAAAAAGTTGGGTGGGTGGGGGGAGAGGGGGGGGGGAGGGGGGAGATGGGCCTTGAACAAAATGTTATTGTGTGAAAATATTTATGTCAATGGGAGCATCGCTAAGAAGTAGGGGGTATATATCTTTCCCCACCTCTCACAGGATGTGATCCCATGCTATCTGTATACAAACAAATACATTGTATCTGCTTTGTGAATTAATTTTGAGTTGCTAGTTTTTTGTTTTGTTTTTTAATAAAAGAAGGGAATTAGAGCTGAACTGGATGATGAGGCATACTCTCTTCTATCCGTCAGTGACTAATAACTGACTAACCAAGACCCTTTAACGGAGTGGAACGAGGAACCGCCCATTCCTCTCATGTATCAGTGGCACGTATCTGTCTGTGATAAATGGATCCCAGAATGTGGGCAATGGAAGGGCTGGAATGAAAAAAAAATGTTCAATCCTTAGGGGAGGGAACATGAAAGAGTTGTGAAGCAGTTAATAAATCATGACCACTTTTAATACTACTGTGGGTTTCAGGTTTTTGTTTACACCAAATGTGCAGACAGAAGAGATTAAAGAAGCACCAGCAAAGCTTGAGAATTTCTTCTAGTAGTTCTGCCCTGGACTGTGGGTCTGATGAGAGAGACCAGATTAGAGCCAGCTGAACCCGGAGATGTTCGAATGTGATAGGTTCAACTGAAACCATCAGAAGTTGAACAACAAAGAGCCACCAACCAAGGGCGCAGCCACTGTCTGAAAGTTGGGGGGTCAAGAGCAATTTGGTGGGGTCTGAAGCAGTGATGGGAACATTTTGTGTGTGAAAAAATCACTACGTATGGAGGCCTTCCCAAATTTGGGGGGGGGGTCATGACCCCTCGGACCCCCCTAGTGGCTGCGCCCTTGCCGCCAACTGCTTATAATAGCGAGAACATAAAGGAAAAGTCAGAGCTTATCTTGGAGCATCAGAGGCATATGGGGTTGACCTTTGAACCAGGGTAGAGCCAGGGAGTGTGGCCATGTCCCCAACTACATTCAGGCAAGGCAGAACGAAATATGTCAATAAGCTTGAAGACATTGTGAGAAAACAGTACCCTTTGAAGAGTGGTAGGTAAAGTTTTCTCTACCTTTAAGCACCTTCCGATCAAATCTACCCAAGGGAGGCTACCTGGCAGGCTACCAGGTTGGGAATGGGAACCGGAGGTAATTGTCTTCAAGCCAAAAGTCATGAGAAGGTTTAACCTATGAAGTTTTTAAAACAATACACCACCTGGAGTAATAAAAGGCACACAATACAGCACACTGGCAGCATAACAATGTCTGCATTGTTCAGTTTCTTTTGTCTTGGGTTATATAAATGATATTGTTTACATGAACAGACATTTAGTTTTCGGATTGTGACGCCTAGTGCATTCATAGGTTGACACTAATGTTATCATGATAATATAGTGTCAGACAGGCGCGTACCGAGATTTGAGATTTTTTTTTTTTTTTTTTTTTTTTGGGGGGGGGGGTTTGAGGTCGAACCCGAGGCAAGTGCGCCCTCATAAATGACCTCACCCTCCCTGCTGGCAAATAAATACAATTTCTGGGCCCCTAGACAACATGCTGCTGTAATATTTGTTGGATAACAGCTGAGAAACTTCTACTGAACTGTATAAACTCAGTTTTTTGGTTAAAAAGTTATCCATTACTTGGGTCGGTTCTGACCCGCAACCCCCCCCCCCCTCCCCTGTGGGTACACCACTGGTGTCAAAGGTCAAATGGGTCAGATTGGCACACCCAGGATAATCTTCAGAAATTCCTATTTACAACTTGCAATCATCTTCCCGTCTACTAACACAGAACCCCCCCCCCCCCCCCCATCCCTCCGGTGGCATTGCCAAAAGTGGGGCCGATATGTGCCTCTTCAAAGTCACATGCCTCCCCCAGGTCCTCCCCTCATGGAATATATTGGGTATGACAAAATACAGACTTGTCCATATTTCTCCCAAGAAAACGCATAGTCCCGAGTCCCCTGAAACGAATTTTATTAACCACATCAAATAGCTAATGTATTGCTAGATTGCATCTGGCAGCCCAAATTTCTAAAAAGAGGGGGGAGACTAAAGTCTATAATTTCTCGAGAGAATGTATATATCAGGCACTAATTTAACTATAGCACCAGATTGCATCTGGGGCCCCCTGATTATCAAAAGTTCCCCAAGCTAAGGTTGTTGCCCCTTCCCCTGAGATGGTGGCTACAAAGTTCCCTGGAGTGTCCTACTGTGGAATCACTTGCCCCCCCCCTCATCAAACTGAAAACTCTGGTAGTGCCATGTACTGCCTCCAACACTCAAGCACACTACATTGTCAAAAACTGTTCCAGAGTGAGTGGGCACATTTGCAACTGTCAAGGCATATAGGCCTATACTGTTATAACATGCTATATGCCTAGCGCATACTGCATATATACAGTCTTAACATGCTATCATATGCCTGGAGCATACCTGCATATACACGGTTATACCATGCTATATGCCTAGAGCATACCTGCTAATACGGTTAAACATGCTACATGCAGGGCATATATGGGTCTGGTATGAGTAGATTTGTAATATAGAGGCATTCAGAAAGATAGTGGACCACACATTACCACAGGCACAATTGCCTAAAAAATGTACCAAGAAATTTGTCCAGGCCGGTGGGGGGAAGGGTTTGAGGTCGGAACCCAAGGAAAGTGTGCACTCATTTTTAGCTCCACCCTCCCTATTGGCAAATAATGCAAATAATGGGCCCTCCGTACACATGCTGCTGCAAAATTTGATAAACAATAGCTGTAAAACATTCACTAGGAACATGCTGTGATGAGATACAAATGTTACTCACTGAAAAAAACACCAAAAAAAAAACTTCACTGCATACAGCCTCTTGAATATTTCAAAGACAGCTTGGTCCAAAGGTAAAATTCCTAACAAAATATAAATGCACTTCAATCAGTCTCATTGATATCAATAAATTAAATATATAATGTTAATTCTCTTTAAAAAGTATACAAATTAAAGACTCAGCCACAGCATTCATCAACCCTGCTATACAAATCAGGCTATAGAATTTGGAAATCAATTTATTGAAAGATTGTACCAACAAGCTGCTATCACCACAATACATGCTAGTATATTTGGAATAAAAAAAAAAACGCCATATATGAATACAATTGGAATTTTACATCCTGTAACAATGTCAAATTGAAAGCGAACCATGATTACGTGATATCAATGTAGCCACAAATCCTCACAAAATTAGAGAATCCACGAAACGGCTATGGTTTGTGAATCCCCGAGCAACGAATACTTACCCATATTGCAACAGTGCACCCTAATTTACCACCATCTAGCAACCCTGGCAAATTTGAAGAGCTCCATCCTGCCACACCATCCCCTTCTAAATTTACCAGTCTACCGGACTACACACATTTAGTCCCTGGATATTATTCTTTGCGAATATTAACGTATGCAATATGGGTAAGTTGAGTATGCGTAGTAGATATCAACCATCAGGGTATTTTTGAGCGAAATCTCTGGGCTGTAGAAATAGTGACCAACAGTGAAATGTCACCATCTATACCTAGGGCGGATTGGAAAAAGGCGCGATTTTGAGGACAAAAAAAAAACATATCGCACTTAAAAAAAAAACACAAAAAAATTGCGATCCTAATCGCGAGAAAACGTGATCGTATTTGTAAGAATTATCATGGCAAAAACTGGCCGCCAATCAGGTCAATTGTTGCTAACTATGTGATAAAACTGAAAGAAATAATACTCTTTCAAGTTGTTTTATTTAGCAGAACGAATAATACCAACAACAATTACTGCTTTCAACTGGCCTATCGATCGGGAATCACAACCTCTTGGATCGCGGACAATTGTTTCATGTTACATTCTTTCTGCGATCTGCGCGCGGATTGAAAAAAAAACTAGCTTCGTGTTTTCTTTTCGATTTTTTTGGAGTTGGAATTTGGATAGGATTTTGCATTCAATCACGTGGGTGTTGATTGGGCCCGCGTATTGTTGTTCCCCCCCCCCCCCCCGCTTTCTGTCCGAAACCATCTGACTAATCATAAAACACAAATTGTTGATTCCAAAAATGAACATTGTTAGTTTTTTTTTTTTTTTTTTTTTAAACAAAAACCCCGAATTTACCAATAACCGCAATGATTCGCAAAAAGTGCAATTTGCGCCGCGGAAACTGCGATCGCGCATTTGTCCGAGCCCTATGTATACCTGCCAAACCTGCACAAGCTCTGTTGTAATTCAGCTTATAGTAGTAGCAAGCAGTGATGCACCCAAGGAGGGTGCTCGGAAAGGGGGGCTCGTGCCCCCACGGGTTTTCAGCAATCTCTCTCTCAGAGTTGCGTGAGGTTTTCTGGAAGTTTATTTCATTGAGACTAGAAATTGCATGCAAGTTTTCTGTTTTTGGCATTTTAAAGATTGGATGTTTTTCTATTTTTCAAGTTCCATTAATGATTCAAGCCAATTCCATCAATGTCCCTCACTTATTGTTGAAATCATCAAATATTGACCGATATCACACTTTTTCCCGACTCTTCCTGAAGGGGTAACATTTTTTCTGGACATGTTGCAATACATCTATGGCGTTCGTTTTAGGTCGACTTTTAGTTGTTAGATAATTCTGCACGGCGACTCAAAGGTAGAAGGGTCACATGATCAGTAATTAGCTGCATTGTCAAGAAAACATTTGATTTGAGACAGAATCAGAAGATAGCAGTGGCCTAACTGTCAGTCTCCTGGGACTATTAGTTTGCAAGATGATGTAACAGTGTCACATGATTTGTCACCCAATCAGATCGCTTCAATGAAGGATGATGACCTAATTATCTATCACTAACAGTCAATAGAACACACCCTATGATTAACATGAATACTAATATTTGACACTACCTGTGGACACATATCTACGCTGTGCTCCATGCCTGGGTCCACGCTTGAATGAACAGAGCACACAAATCTATTGCCGTGTTCGCATTCGCTCAGCATGGAACATGTCCTACTCATCGGGAAGATTACTGCGTTCGGAGAAGACATTGACAGACCTACAAACATGGCCCCCAGCAAATTAATCTTCCGGTTGAAAATGCTATCTTCAGGGCTGGTAGACTGACCGAGCACAGTGCATGGAAGGTTGGCTGCATAACAGCAAGGTCTAGACTGCTACAAAAGGCAACAATACATCTATGGATGCGGGCACTACTACTATCAGTAATATGTAAATTTTGATATTTGCAGACAGGCAGGCAGGTTGTGCGCACCGGGTGGGGGAGAGGAGGGTGCAGTAATTTCCATACCTGACGATGGGACATCCTACCCCCTGATGACCAACAACACAATTTTAGGCCTTCCTCATTCCTTTCTGATAGAATCCATATTCTTTTGAATTTCTAAGAATTTCTCATATTTTTTGTCCATAGTGGGGGTGTGCTCAATTCTTTGTGCCCTCTCAAAATCTCGTCATGAGTAATGGTGGTTGAGTGCGGCTCTCACCAGTGGGGTGGTCTTTTCTTTCCAGCACATTCCTGATCTGCTGTTTCCTTGAGCCACCTGAATCGGTGCCCAGATGAGGTCGACCGCATTCTACCGCCATAATCTGCTTGCTGGACAGAGCATACAACATCTATGTCAGGCATACTGTTGCAGATGCTCAGCGAGAACGACGCCAACTCATCTGAAAGAATCACTCCAGGAACGACACGACAGAGCCCTACAGCACATCCTCCTCCGCCTCCTGGGCCCTCCCAACGAGGCTCATTCCGGGTCGAGGTCGCTCACCTTCAGGAACGTAGTCCTCTTGTGGCGGGTGCTTGATTTCTATAAAATGTGGTATAACGAGGAGTAGATCAGCATCACCACCACGGGGATCGCCATCCAGCCTGCATAGAAATAGGTGCGGGGGGTGGCGCGTCAAAGACAATCGCCAGGCTCGCCTGCCCTTCGTTTCCCTTCCGATTGGGTTGTCGTTACTCTGACTGCCAGCATCCTGGGGCCCACGACAATCCTCAGTGTCTCTGGGGGAGTAATATCTTTTGTGCCCTCCTGTTATGCCCATCGTTGCTGAAGTACTCTGGCCTGCAGGTTCATTGGAGCATCTCCATGTCAGGCTCCGGCTGTCATGGCCACCACAGTTAGCTAGTAGGTGATGTTCACGTTGGACCCCCGAGGTAGGGGGGAAGCTCCTTGAAGACCGACGAATCGGGAATTCTAGTTTTCCTACAGTTTCCTCCGCTCGCTGTAGAGGGGAACAAGAGTGAGTTATTGAGTCAAGCGGGGTCACAACAAAAATGACACCTGCTCTTGTACTCCACCAAAAAAGGCATGCCAAATTTCAGCTTATTGGACTGAGCATAGTAGACGTCCATGTCACAAGGTTTCTCAGAAGAACCTTTGTTAACCTCAAGGTGACCTTTAGTGATGTGACGCTCACACACATAGGGTGTACAATCCATTTTCCTCAATCATATGGGAACCAACATACCAATTGATAGCTTCATCATCACCCATCCCGCCAGATCAAGTTATTGTGTTCACAGCCCCAATTGGCCTAAAATATGATGATGGTGGGTTAGCAAATTCACTAAGAAGGCACCTAAGTCTGGATAGGGACAGTTAACTTGTGACTTCAGGTTGGAGAATGCTGGTGACTTGCCAGAGTCAATGACTTCTTCCCATTGAATTTGGCACAGTGACTTGCTTTGAGAGTACTTTGCTTCACTATATTTGAGGTCAATGTGGACATCGACTTGAACTAATTTGGGTGACTTTTCCCTCTCCCATCTCTGCTAGCTCCTGTGTGGAAAGGGTTTTTTCAATAGGAATTCAACGAAGGGCTTTTATTGCGAGAAGCAAATTGAAATTCTGGCCTAACAGCTAGACACCATCCCATCAAACATTCCATTGCACAGTTATTATATCAACCCCGCAACACTGTAAGAGTTCGGGGATAGAATGGTTTTGACCCTGTGCCCGCCGTCTCCGCCGCCGCCGCCGGGAACTTTAAGGGCCATTACGCTCCTCATTCTTAACACTTTATTAAATCATCCGATTGACCCAAAACTTGGAACACATGTCCGTATGAGTAAAATCTTCGGATAAGTTTCGAAAATGGGCTATACGGTAATTTGGTTTTGCCCTCTATCCCTCTATTTTGCAGGTTTTTTTTTGCAAAATTTTCAAGTTCGTCGTGCGATTTACCACACGTGGGGTTGTGGGTAGTTGTTGAAGCCGAAACACATGGCGACAATTTCAAGGTCTCTAGGTCAAGTTTGGCATTTTGTTTGGCCATACCCTAATTATAGCATAATGAATGTGATCTTTCAAACTTCATTGGCATTTCATCATGAACTCGGTGTGAATCTGGGGCCAACTATCAGTGGCCTATGAATTTTTTCCCTAATGTGGCCGGGTCAACTCTGGAGCTCCTTGCATGACTAATTTGCAGAATAGTTGGCCAAATTAGCAATAAGGCAAAATTTATCAACTTGTTGGATTCCTCCCGAACTTGGTGAGGTAAGGGACCTCCTAACATCCCAATATTTAGTTCAATTGGCGTTGAATCACTTGAAGGTCCATTTGTGTGTTAATTTTACATAGTCGTTAGCCATAAATAGAATAATTACTGCCATTATTTCGCACTTTTTAGGATTTTGACGAAACTTTTAGAATAGGACCTACTCCAGTCCTGAGGTAAATCTTCCCAAATAGCATCAAATCACGAGGGTCAATGTTGTGGGACTATTTGCTATGAATTTTGTCCTGACAGTCAAAATGATGGTTTAATACTTTTTTTCTCACTAAAATAACATAAACTGTCATTGGAATGCAATATGCTTCAGAGTGGTGCATCACATGGAGTGTGGATTACATATCTATAAAAAATAATCTCAACAAACCCGCCATGGTGTCATATTGAATAGTCATGTAAATGTCACTTAGGGTCGAAAACTGATCTTAGTACTTTTTTTCGCAATAGCACTGGGTGTGTTTTCACAGATGCCAAATGCCCCTGGGATTGGATGTAGGCACCTGAGAGTAACAATTCTCATAACATGTCATAAAGTTGTCAGATACTGAGGGCATGGCAGAGGTCGATCTCGGGGTCACTTAGGGGCACTTCAAAAACTGTTTGTTTGCTATAATCGGAGAATTGAATATCTGCGAAGGCTGATTGGTTCACCTTGTGATATAATTGTTGACCTGCCATGTGTTTGACCTCTGACCTGAATTTGACCTCGTCGGGTGGGTCATGGTGGTTAAAGGTGAATCTTGTATAAATGTGCCTATTTAAGGGTTACGGCAAAAAAAATAGAAACTGGTTATTTTTGTATATGTGATTGAGCTTGTGTGCCTTTTGGAGAGAAACAACTCCCGCTTCGCTCGGACACTTACTTTGGTAGTTACAATGGGGTCAAGTTTCATTTTTATATATCCTTTGTTTTTGAAAAAAATATATAACCTTTTTTTTTTTTTTTTTTTTTTTTTTTTCTTTTTCTTTTTTTTTTTCTTTTTTTTATTTTTTCTCCGCAATACCGATTGGACATGTTCATTGGAATGCAAATATGCTAAAATCTTAGGAGTGATTGCATAACATGGAGTGTAACACTTTCCATAAAAAGCCGCCATGTCATTGAAGGCTTCGAGGTCACTTAGAGGGTCAAAACTGATTTTAGTACTTTCCTGGCAATAGCACACTGGTGTGTTCATCAGAATGGCAAAATGCTCCTAGGAGTGGATTTTCACATGGAGAGTACCAATCCTCCATAAAAACTGTCATAGTCATTAGAAAAGGCCATTCGAGGTCACTTAGGGGTCCAAACGTTTTTTTTTGCTATAAATCCCGGAGAATGAATATCCTCTGCGAGGCTGGCTGGGTTCACCATTTGTGATATAATTGTTGACCTGCATGTTTGACCTCCTCTGACCTTTGAATTGACCTCTGTCGGGTTGTCATTGGGTGGTAAAGGTTGATCTTGAATAAATGTGTTGATTTAAGGAGTTACGGGCAGAAAAAAATAGACACTGGTTATTTTGGTATGTGATGAGCTTTGGTGTGCTTTATGGAGAGAACAAACTCCCGCGTTTCGATTTCGAATCGGACACTACTTGGTAGTTGTACAACAAGGGGTCCAAAGTTCAATTTAATAATATACCTTTTCGCAATAACATTGGACATGTTCATTGGAATGCAATATGGCTTCTGGAGTGGTGCATCACATAGAGTGAAACATTGCACATTCATCACAAAACACCGCCATGTCACTTGAAGGGCTGCGATTAAAGTCACTTTAGTGTTCAAAAAAACTGATTTTGGTACTTTTCGGCAATAGCAGTGAGTGTGTTCATCAGAATGATGCAAAATGCCCCTCTTGGAGTGGATGTATGACATTGAGAGTAACAATTCTCATAACACCTGTCATATCATTAAAGGTCATCATTCAATATTCGAGTTTCACTTAGGGGGGGGGCGTCACTAAAAAAAACAACAATGTTATTTTTTGGCTGTGATCTGAAAATTGAATATTGCGAAGGCGGATGGGTTCACACCATGGTGTGCTATACTTGTTGACTTGCAAATGTGTGTGACCATCTGCTCTGCCCTGAATTTGATCTCTGTCGGGTGGTCGGTGGGTGAGAAGGTCAATCTTAAAATAAATGTCTTATTTAAGGAGGTACAGGCAAAAAAAAGAAACTGGTTTTTTGGATATGTGATTGAGCGTTGTGTGCTTTATGGAGGAACACTTCCCCGCTTCGATCGGACACTTACTCTCGTAGTTACAAGGGGTCCAAGTTCAATTTTATATACCTTTTCGCATAACATTGGACATGTTCATTAGGAAGCAATATGCTTCTAGGAGCTGGATGCATCACATGGAGTGTAACATTTTCATGAAAAGCCGCCATGTCATTGAAGGTCATCAAGGTCACATGAGGTCCAAAACTGATTCTAGTACTTTTCGGCAATGCACTGGGTGTGTTCATCAGAATGCAAAAGCTCCTAGGAGTGATGTATCACTGGAGAGTACATTCTCAAAAAACTGTCATATCTTGAAGGACATTCGAGTCAAAAACGTTTTTTTGTGCTATAACGGAGAATGGAATATCTGCGAAGCTGGAGGTCACCATTGTGATATAATTGTTGACCTCATGTGTGTGACCTCTGACCTGACAAATAATTGACCTCTGTCGGGTTGTCAAGTGGTTAAAGGTCAATCTTGAATAAATGTTCTAAGAGTGTTACTGGCAAAAAAAACACACATAGACCTGTTATTTTGGACATGTGATAGACCGTGTTGCTTTATGAAGGAACAACTTCCCGCTTTCGATCGGACCTTACTCTTTGTTTACAAGACAAGGGGTCAAAAGTTCCATTTATACCTTTTTTGCATAACTTGGACTGTTTTCAATTGGAATCAATATCTTCTATCGATGTATGCACACATGTGAGTGTACCAATTTTCCATAAAAACCGCCATGTCATTGCAGGTCCTTAATCTGTCACTTAGGGTCAAAAACTGATTTTAGAGTACTTTTCTGCAATAGCACTGGTGGTGGTTTCATCAGACTGCAAATGCTCCTGGGAGTGGATGTATGCATGGAGATAACAATTCTTCATAATATCTGTCATATCATTAAAGTCATTCAAGGTCACTTAGGGGTCAAAACTTTTTTTTGCTATAATCGGGAAAATTGAATATCTGCGAAGCTGGATGGTTTCACCATTGGTGATATAATTGTTTGACCTATGTGTTGACCTCTGACTGAATTTGATCCTGTCGGGTGGTCATGTGGGTGAAGTCGAATCTTGAATAAATGTGCTTATTTAAGGATTTCCTTGCCAAAAAATAGAAACTGTTTTTTTGGATATGTATTAGCTTCGTGTGCTTTATGGAGAGAAACACCTCCCCTTTCGATCGACCCCCCACTTTTCCCTTACTCTTTTTTTTGGTAGTTACAAGGGGTCAAGTTCAATTTTTATCCCTTTTCGCAATAACATGGCATGTTCATTGAATGGCAATATGCTTCCAGGATGGAGGCATAACATGGAGTGTAACACTTTTCATAAAAAAAAAACGCATGTCATGAAGGGTCATTAAAGGTCAACTTAGGGGCAAAACTGATTTTAGTACTTTTTTGTCGGCAATATCACTGGGTGTTCCTCAGAATGCAATGCTCCTAGGAGTGGAGGTATCACTTGGCCGTAACAATTTTCATAAAACGTCATATCTTAAAGTTCCATTCGGCCCTTAGGGGGTCAAAACTGTTTTTGGCATAATCGGGATTGAATAACTGCGAATGCTGTTAGGGTTCACAAACGTTGTGGATATATTGTTGACCTTCATGTGTGTGACCTCTGACCTGATTTTGACCTATGTCGGGTGGCCATGTGGTTAAAGGTCGAATCTTGAATAAATGTGCTTATATTAAGGACGCACCTTGTCCGGGGCTGTACGGGGTGCCTCATAAATTAACAAGTGCATTATGGAATGACCCATTTTACCTGTAGCATGTTTTCGCTTCACAAGTCTAAAAGTGTCTTCTTTCCAACGAATATTGTCCGGTTTCATTGTTCACCCAATTCTTGAATAAGAGATCGGTATATACGTCTGCGTTTTTACCCGCCCGACATTTTCTAGTTGTACTTTGGATGTTATGAGTTAGGGATTTCATTCGTATTGCCAAAACCCACTGTTTTTAATTTTACAACTAAACAACACTTCCTCAATATCTCAACTTTCAAAAAAACTATCAGGGTGAAACAGTCCAATGTCTGGTCTCTAAAAAGGACGAGGCGATCGCCAACAATATCTTGCTGGTTGCACTATCGGTGGTTTCTATTATCACTTACACGACACACTATAACAACAACCAAACAGTTCATGCAGACCATCATCATGTCACACAACATCACATATTTCACATATAACACATAAATTCCTAAAGATAACTGACCAATAAGTTTGACTCTTATAAACAACGTCCCTTAATTTGCTTTTCTTCTTCGTTCATCAGCCACTCCCCCCCCCCCACTCTCTCTCCATAAATACCCAATTTGAAAAAATTTTATGCTAAGTCACCTCACTTCTTTCGACCCAAATCCACCTTGAAATGAATCAATCCCCTTAGCAGCCCGGGCTTCTTTATTGTACCTTTTCAAAAAATCATTTCCTTCCTTATTCATTGCCTTTTTCCAAGCAGCCGGGACCTGCCACCCCCCCCCCCCCCCCCCCCCCCCCGCAGGCAGCAAACCCCTGCGCCCTTCTCCCCACACACCCAACAAAACTATCCCCCATGCACAGTCAAGGATGCTCAAAATATATCTTTAGGAAACCTCCACATTTGTCCCAGTCCCCATCAAGCAGCGAAGGAGAAAATCACGGTAGTTTTGAAGGTCAATCAACCTAATAAATTGGTTGGGGAGAGAGGTTTTGCTTGTGGCAGTTAATAAACCACAATTGTCACAGGACGCTATGGTTTTTACTTGTTCCTCAATTGCCTTTATTCTACGAAGCTATTATAAGATGAATTCCAATCACATTCATGAACATCAAACTCAGAAAATGTAACGGATCATAACCTTTGGCCAGTTGAAATGGGATGAATTATTTAAATTAGGCACATACAATGAGCTCTACTGACCGCGCTTACCTTCAAAAATGATCGAGTGGATCACAATCTACCAATTTGTGGAAATCCCACAAACTTTTGTGCATCAAAATATGCAAATATGACACTTAAATATGAACCTCCAGTGCCCCTACTAACTCTTAAATTTCTCGGGAACCATGGGTCGACCATCTCCCATCCAAGTTTCGTGAATCCGAAACTTGAAAAATTTGTGCACAATTAATGCAAATTAGGCCACTTAATTCGATCGGCATGTACGTGTAGTAT
This sequence comes from Sclerodactyla briareus, assembly GCA_026419785.1. NCBI lineage: Eukaryota > Metazoa > Echinodermata > Holothuroidea > Dendrochirotida > Sclerodactylidae > Sclerodactyla > Sclerodactyla briareus. Next base: position 236,588 of record JAODTK010001665.1, on the reverse strand, counting down.
GTGTGTTTGTGTGCGCCTGTGTCGTGATGTGTGTTGCACTCCAGTAGAGGATACCTCTGAACCTGTGAGACCAATTTTACTGAAATTTTGTGGGTGAACAATATCTGATGAATTTTTGGGCAGATAGTCAGTCCCCAATTGAGTAAGGTATGGACAACTGTAAAAGCTACAGTGGTGTGGTTTGCCACATAGGTAAAGGAAATTAGGTAGATGCACTGAGATAGTTGCTGCTTCACAATCAAGTTGGGGGTCCACATTAATCATCAGGGGGGTTGATCACTCAGTAGCAAAGCCTTTGATACAGTGATTTCGAGGTATAATCGTGGCAACTAATTGTATTAAGTCTGCTTATGTTAGGTGAAGGGACCAGCATCAAGGCAGTGTTAGGAGGGGGCACGGTCTATGACAGGGAGGAAGGCAGCATACCCTGCCCACTCACATCAACAATTCACCCGGAGCTTGAGACCATAATGACCACCATTGTGTGACATGTTCATGGCCTCTTGCCCAACTTGTGGCCACATGCCCCCCCCCCCTCCTCCCTGTAATGAGCCAGTCCTCCCACCAATAAGCCAGTTTGGAGTTACAGCACAGGCAATGCGCAATGTGCCTATTTGTGATAACTTTCTCAGTACAAAAGTTGCAATAACTTCTTTGAAACTGGCTGATTCCGGCGAATATAACTACAGGATATCTGTCAAATCATGTCTGAAAAACTATTAGGTTACTAATGAACTATGAGACTCCTTCAGAAATGAAACGTTAAAAATACCCTACCCCAGGACTGCCATATCGAAGATGCCGCCAATCAACACTCTTGCTTATTGAAATTGCGCTGTACATTAACAGTCGATCAGTTAATAAAATTTGGGGAATTTCTCCTTATTGTAATTTCCAATGGATTTAATTAGCATACAGTAAACGCTACAACTAATACCAGAAAGCCAAGAGGCTTAGTAATTCCGTGGAATGGCCCTTATGACCTTTCACTTGGAGTTTTTTAACCTCAGGTTACCTTGTACCCAGGGGCAGAGCCAGGTGTACAGGGGGTTATGATGGGGGGGGGGGGCAGATTTGGCATGGATGTGACATGGGGGGGGTCGAAGTGAGGGGGTGTCCCCTCTTCCCTCTGCAAATTTTTTGAGTTATAATACTGCTTAGATGCAAAATTGTGCCACATTTGATACACTTGTAAGTGTATCTACGTCAACAAGTTTTGACAAAAATCCCATAAATTTCTGAATTTTTTTTAAATGCATGACCAATTTTCCCAGGCAAGTCATATTTCATTTGATAAACCTGACAAAGAAAAAAAAACCCGATGAAACCGTACCTACGTTCTGTACAGGTAGGCAGGCTTATTTTTGCAAAAACTTATTTTACTTTTTTACTAATCAAATTCAAAGATATTCTAATTACGTAAATCGGCATGGGCCGGTGTGACCACACATGCCACGTGGTCACACATTAGGCCGGAAGGCACTGCGAAGTTTGCAAGTTAACATTGAGTCCTTTCACCAATATTACACAAACGGTGGCTCAACTGACCACAGTGTTCCCAAACATGTTAACATACGCTACATTTGCGAACGCTATATTACAGCAAACAATTTGAGTCTCGATTTTTTTCGGCCCTAAACCCATAAGGGGGGCAACTGCCCTCCCTACTCCCCTTGTGGCGCCGCCCCTGCTTGTACCCTATTCCAAGAAAATGGTTGACTACAATACTGATAATATTTGTGGGATTACCTATAGATACTTTGACTTTGACCACTCCTGAAGCCAAACGACCGCTGACCTGACCCCAACAATAGACCCATGTAACAGCTCTCAAAATGAAACCCACATCCCAAGCATGAGTTATTATGTTACCAGGTCTGCACCAAAATAATAGGGTGCTCGTACTCCCCATAGGAAAGCCACACACCAAATTCCAGCTTGATTGGACCAAGCATTCTGGACTTATCCTCTTCACAAGATTTTCAGACTGTGACCCTCTACTGACCTCAGATAACCTTTGACCTGACCCCAACACAATAGGGATCATGTACACATTATGGGGAACCCACATACCAAGTATGAGCTTCATCTCAGGGGGAGTGGAAGTTATGCTCTTCACAAGCTGGAATTGCCCAAAATATCAATTTTTCACCATGTTTAAATTTTCTCCCGAAATGACCCCTGGTCTACACCAAAAACAATAGGGCACTTGTATTCCCCACAGAAGCTACACACCAAATTAAGTCATTGGACGAAGCACCACTCTGGAATTATCTATCCTCTTCACAAGATTTTCAGACTGTGACCTCTAATGACCTTTGACCTGACCCCAACACAATAGGGATCATGTACTCATCAATGGGAACCCACATACCAAGTATGGGCTTCATCCATCCAGGTGGGGTCGAGTTATGCTCTTCACAAGCTATAATTACCCCAAATATCAATTTTTTCACTATGTTTCAATTTTCTCCCAAAATGACCCCTGGTCTGCACCAAAACAAAACAAGGGGGGGCTTGTACTCCCAACAAGAAAGCTAACACAATAAATTTACTTGATAGGACCAAACGTTCTGGACTTATCCTTTACACAAGATTTTCAGACTTTGACCTCTAATGACCTTTGACCTGACCCCACAACAATAGGGAGCATGTACTCAGTATGGGGAACCCACAGACCAAGTATGTGCTTCATCCATTCAGTGGGGTCAAGTTATGCGCTCGCAAGCTAGGCGTCACACACACCACACATAACATACAACAATACATACACACCTGTCATGACTGCAGGATTCCCTGACTGGAAAGTCAAGGAATCAATTAAAACTCTTTGTGGAGCTAGGTTTGAAATTATTTTGTTGAACATCGAGGAGTAATAATTGAGGTTTCTCAAATATCACAGTCATCCTGAATGCTAGCGGGGAAAAGAGACGCGCACCGGAGCTACCTTCGAATTGCCTCATGGGCAGGGCCCATAGATAATAACAACTTCACATAGAACATCCTTACTTGACACAGGCGCCCAGTAGGCCCTCGTTCCAGCACTGATGAGGCCGTATCCCCCAGGGTAATCACTGTCGGGAGTCCTGCCATACGAGTCCCGCCAGAACTCTGCCTGGCCACGAAAATGGGGATTGTAAAGTCATTTGTGGGATAAATAAATTATTTTGCTGTGAATTTCATACTTGAAGCAATAATTTCATAGTTATATTGACTGTTGCCAATATCGCTCCTGCGTCACCAGTGCAGATCCACAAAGCATGATTAGAAATAGAAGCCAGCAGTCCCAGCGTACACATGTGCAAGTCAGAATAGAGTGTTCAAAGTATTACAGGTATATATTTATGATATAAATATGGTGACTTAATAATATTTTTGCAGTGTGAACTTTTGTTATGTTCAATCCCAGATGTCAAACAAAATACTCTGAAACCCCCCAAGAAAAATTGAACCACTATCATTTGTTCCCAGCATATCTCCTCAAATGTTCGCCAGTTCTGCCTCAAATTTTGATTTTGCCAAATTTCTGTACAATCATGCCTTGACATCCTCTAACTGCCTAAAAAAATTTGGGTTACAATTATTATCTGACACAAGGTCTCTATGTAGACGTCTCTATGAACTCAAGAGACACCGCTAAATGAATTAGTTCCTGTGGACTCCCTGCTAAACCTCTTGATGCTAGTCATAACCTCATAACCAAATTCCAGGTGTTAATTGGATATCCCCTCTTTTTAAGGGGGGGGGGGGAGGCTACGTGGCAAGAGTACAGATTTATGGTCCATTGGGTGATAGCCAATAATTTAGAGGTGAATTGATCCATATCATCATATATTCAGAAGTATCAACCACCGGAGGCCGTAGGGCAAGTGTTGTAAATGAATTCAAATTGGTTTATTTCCCGGACCGGACTGGCCATCGGCATGACGGTGCCCCCCCCAGGAATTGCCAGCCAAGATATTGTATCTCCTTTAGTAGATGTTCGTAATTAAGCACATCGGTATCAGTCTAATTGTCACCCCACCAGCTAACCAGAAAACTAGTTAGAACAATTCAGTCAATTTAATATACTGTATTACTGATCAAACAGAAGGACCTGGAAGTGTCACACAGTACTGCAGTGGAGCCCAACATCAAGTTGAAAAAAGGGAAAAGGGAGAGGGGGGGGGGGGAGGGGTGAGAGATCGGTCTTACTCTGCGATCCGCGAAAATACTGTTTGAGAATGTTAAAGTCAATTGAAGCACGGCCAAAAGGTGGGGGTATAATCATCCACCATCCAACACCCCCCCCCAACCGTAGAGTGTGCCCTAACTACCTGTGTACAGTGATGTTGCAACAAGGGGAGGGGAGAGGGTAGGGGCCAGGTGATGACCCATTGACCAAAAATAATAATATATTATACCACATGTGGCCCCAAAGTGAGAACGTAACAACATCAACAATTCGATACCAGCTTCCAAAAATTGTTTCCCTCTGCCCCAGGGGGGGGTCAACAATTGAACCAATCAACCCCCTGGAAAAGGCAGTACCAGTCACATGGGCTACAGCTGCGCCTTGATAATCTCCTAAGGGATGATCACCATTACATCCTGAGGTACGGCAGTTGAGAGTCCCTCTCGTTGTAGGTGCGGAGAGCTGTAAGTGGGTCGCCGGGCACAAAACATATTTGATGAGATACTATGTTATGTTTTTCCAGCGTTTTGGGAACTAGACCGTGATACAACGTTATCCTAATCGTATTGATACATTTAAACAAGCGTAGTCGCCTTCGTTATATTATAGTATGAGTTTTCCTACTTAGTAAAATTTCATGTGGACTACAAAAAGCAGGTAAATAGGTAACATTGCAACGAAAGGAGACATGAAAGATATATCTAGTGACATTGGCTTTTGGCAGATCTGAAACAATTTTAGGCTAACGTTCAAAACTAATACACTATTGGCATTTATATAGAGCTACTGCAATGCACTTGAAATTTTTGGGGGTGGGGGGGGATTGACCACCCCCCCACACATGGCCACCACCATAATTTTTTTTTAACCAAATGGTAACCCTTGGTCACTTGCAGTCAGTGGTTACCATGGTCAGCCTCCCAAGTCAGAGAGGCAAGCTTTCCAGGTTTCCTTCACTCGGCCGGAAGGAGGATCGAGGGTAAAGGAGGGAGCGGGAGAAGGCCATTTCAGCCGCTAAATCTCTTGTCTGGGGGGAGGCAGAGGAGGGGAACTTGCCCCGCCCCTCCATGGAGGTTCCACTGCCCTTGGTATCTCAAGTTTCGAGAGTCATGACAGGGCCTCTACTACTGTTGTTAAAATAACTGGGCCTCTGGCAGGCTGGCAGTTGTAAAGCACTAAAAACACTGTAGACTCAAGTTCATCAACAAAGTGGCAGCGTGACATGGTGATATACAATGTTATCGGCAGGAGACCCTTAATAGGACTACATGTTGTACAAACAAGCCTTGAGGCTGTCATGGATCATTATCTACGTATAAAACAAATCCCAATAATGTGAAACTTTATTGACCCTCGTAGAGGCTCTTCAAGTGTTGTAATAAGATAACATCTTGTTCTTATTTAGCGCCTTTGGAACCTCGCAGACATGAGAACTCCAAGTGCTTTTTACAGATGATAATTACCCTTATGATCATCACATTGTACTTTTTTAAGCACTTCAACCGTTGTGTCCCCTGGTAAACTCCCATTTAGGGCTGCACACACGCGCTTGCTACTCTTCACAAATCACCTCACAAGGTACCCACTCTTTTAACCCGTAGGTGCATGGGACATTTCAGGAGACACGCCTCCTCAACACCCAAGAGGAAAAGTCCTTCCCTTCCATAGGCTCCGCACTTGCAATCACTGGTTTTGCACATTCACAATGGCAGTCTCGAACACATTGCCCCCTACACCCCCCCCCCCCCCCACCCTAACCCCCGCCCACCTGCCTTCCGTACACAAGAAATTTTCTTTGGTGGTTTTGGTTTCACAAAAGCTGGAAAAAGATGGAGGAGGCAATACACTATTTCCTGAACTTCTGGGGCAAAGATTTTTCTTCCATACCGCTGATGAACGGCAGTATTATCCCCACCTATTACTGCAATTGATTGACCTTTTGTTATTTACCCTACTGTACCCTCTATGCTCGCACTTTCGGAAGAGCCACTTGACAACCAGTGTTAAGTTTGTCTTATATAAGTTCTCAAGATAGCCACCATCCTCTATTAAATGCCTCTCTCTTTCCCAGATCCCCAGCTCCCATATAGAGGGGCCTCTACACGTGTCTTTTTCACACAAACATTTGGGCTTGTCTTCGCTGCTTTGAATCATGTGAGCAGTTGCTCAACCAACCGCTCTGTTCACCCGCAGGTCGAAGGGAGATCACGCTTCCCAGTTTTTTTATAACTCCGGTTGGAAATCGGTGAGGTTAATCAGCCCAAGTGCAGGGCGACATTTTGTCACGTTTGCTCATCATACACCACAAGTGCTCTACCGCGACCATATCGATCTGATATCCGACCATGGGAGAGGGGTATAACGGCTGTCAAGAGTCACCATCGATGTGCCATCTAGTTAGTGGCGAACCTTGTCTGGAGGGGAGGGGGGGGGGTTGAGGTTGGGACCCAAGGGGAGGGTGTTCATATTTATATCTTCACCCCCCCTATTGGCAATAATTGAAAGCAATTTATGGGTCCCTAGACACATGCTGTTGCAAAATTGATGAGCAACAGGGGTAATTGGTTTTAAAAAACGGAAAACTGAAACAAGTAAATGTTTTACTATCGCGGCCCAAGCGTGTGTTCATCGCTGGATATGTATGCTTTTATACTTTGGCTTGACTGTCACTACTGTGTATTCTATTTTCGAATGTGTGAATCTTCAATAAAATATGCAACCCTGAAATACGTTCCTTTAATTGATATGAAACCCACTGAAGTCACATTGGTAAGTAAAAAGGAAGAGAATTAGGGCCACAGATGGTGACCAGAACTGAATAACAACTCCAATTATATGTCTGAGGGTATTTCTTCCAAGGTGTGGTTTAGGTTTCTGTTTTTTTAGGGCAGAGGTTATAAGATAAGATAATATGACAATTCACCAAGATAAAAACAGCTAGGGCATGTCCCTCCAATGTCTTCAGCTTGTCAATATGTTCATAACAATACAGCTAGGTCATTAACCTCAGCAATTCCAGTATAGTCACATTAAAGCCTGGTGGTCACACGTGTCAGATTCCCTTCGAACTTGAACCAAGTGGAATTATTAAAACCCCAAAGTTGGTGGGTTCTGAATGTTGCTTCATTGAGTTTATTTGACTATTTACTGCTGGGGAAATTATAAGGCTGTGGGAAAGGAGAGGAGGGAGGGAGGGGGGGGGGGGGGGGAATTCTGGGGGGCGATGGCCACCACAGTGAAATGAATGCTGTGAATTTGAACATCAATGACAGAAAACATAGAATTAGGTGAGATTCTTTGGGTATATCTCGAGGACAATTTTGTAGATTTTCGTCCCGATCTATAGACCTGTAGAACTGTATAACAGGGCTCTCAAAAGTGCCGATTTTTACATTGACTTTGTATCACGCCCCCGGCCCCATCCCCATCTCTGTGAGGCCACAGGGGGAATTTGTGCCTTTAACATTTCTGCCAATCAGATCCGCTCCAATTCGGTCTGGGATTTGGCTTACATAATGTAATGAACAGACATTACCGAAAAAGTAAAAAAATTATTGGCCTTCAAGCAGTGGACCCAGGTATGACAGAAGAAATTAAAAGAGTAGTTCAAGCAATTTGTTAAAGGATAACTGCAGGATGAATTTTAAAGAAGCTAGCAGGAGGAAAACTGAATGCGTCAGTCCAAATCCGAAGTTCGTAAAACTTCCCGTTACAGAGTTTACAGCACCTTTAAACTTTGTGCATGTGTATAGCGCAAGATCGAAAAGCATTTCATCGCATTTCATCATGCACAAATGATGTCCAGACTGCACAACCCCGCAAACATATCTTGTTTTCTATTGAAATTCACAAATTATTTTCACTTCGAAAAACATTTAGTCTATGGGAGAGGATGCTCTAGGGGGTTGTTAGGTGTGATGGTTACTTTGGTGTGAGAGAAAGGGGACAACACAACTTTGTTAAATGTTGACTTATTCAACGAAATGGAACAATAAAATACATGACATAAACTTCTCGGCGTTGTACTAGTGTGACGTCATGCGTTACTGTGCAATTGGGTTCTCCCCAAGGCCTAGCATGATGGACCAATTCTAAGGCCAATAACTCCACATAGGGACATCGTATTGGAATAATAAAAAATATCCAAGCCTGCCGTTGTCCCTCAACAACTCCGGAAATATTTGGAATAATAATAGCCTATTCATAACACAAATGAAAAAAAAATCATGTCCGAAGGCTGAGAAGGGCAACTTGAGTTGCCTTCCAGTTACAAATTAATCTCAGGCGCATGATGTATAGAGCATTGCACAATGCACATTTTTGGGCATCATTTGACTATCAAGGGATGCTACTCTGAATTAAGCATCTGGGCCATGCTGCTTCAAAGGACTACTACTTCAAACTGACCATAAGGGTGGTACGTGCTCCGATTAAGAACCAAAACTACAAAAATAATCCTACCTTCAACGATCCAACTCTTGGGAAAGCAGTCTCCTAGATTCTACAAAGATAATTTTTTTAGATCCCCCACTGAATGATTGTACTTATAATGAAACAGGGGCATATGTCTCAATATTTTTTCAATGTTCTGTACCTCCTTCTACTAAGTCATGATGCCAGGGTCACTTGCAATTTTTTTGGAAGGGGGCGCTATCTGGAGTGATAAAAAACAATTTTGCAGTTAGTCTAGCGACTGCAAGATACATTGATAGGGAATACATGTGCAGAAAAGAAAACATGAAATGAGAGCTGAATGGAAAGACTAAGTTACTGATGTGTCAAACATCAAGGTCAATGACGTTTCTTGGCATAACTAGAAAATACTATTCTCAAAATGTTCTCCGGTGATCAACCGCCTATATTACTGTACGGAGCGATATCAACGTACAATTAGTTATGTTTTCACTTACCGTAATGGTGATGGAAAGAATATCTCCCCCTCTTCTGCGAAAATATCACATTTCTCTGGTGTTTCCTATTAAGGGGAGAAGCAGAGAATATTCTCTTTAGTATCAGTTACAACGTCCACTTGAATATTTTTCATAAATCTACCTTTTGAACAATATGCACAGATACTGTATGCATATGCATAACTTCTTTTATACCTACGATGTAATAAATCATTATCCATATGCAGTCTGTAATGAACTTTTAAAAGTCTTGTCCAGTTTTCCATGACATTTTCATTCAGAGGCAGCATTAATTCTGATATGGGGAGAATCTTATCTATTTCCCCCCTCCCCCCCCCCCTTTTTATGCATGCGAATTTACAACAGTGGAAAGGCTTATTAAACATTCATGGAAGAGGCAATGTCTTCACAAGTTCACAGTCCTAGATGACTAGAGGACTTTGGAAAAGTAATATTTCTCGACATAGGGCAGTAGGGTTTTCGATAGTGCATATATATTCACACTCATTTACAACTTGGACCAAATTACACTCAACGCAGCTACATACATGTAGTACCATGCAAATAGGGGCAAAGGGCGTTCACACAAAATGCTCCAAACCCACTGACAATTATGCCAGATCTAGCTAGCTGGTAGGTGGCATACTGCACAGGTTAGTGGATAAGTGCAGTCAGCGCAATAAATTAAACAATCCACTTTTAGAACCAATAGGAAACTAAAATTGTGTATGATCAAGTAACGAAACACACCAGTGGCAAATTTGTTTGATTAAGTGCGGGGCGGAGTATATCTATCAGGAAAATTCCAAGCCTCACCCCACCCTCCATAGAGAAACATCCCATTTTTGCAGTTTCATGTCCCACATTCAGTACTTCTCTCAGAGCTTTTGAAAAATATTTTCTCATTACGATTAAAGTAGATGGACACTGTGAAGAGGACTGTTTGTGTCTGTTTTATCAGAAATGTTGTTTCACTGGCCGGATCAGGCTCTTAGTAGATGTTAACTGGCCGCGGAGATTATTGTTAGCTCTTGGTAACCAAAAACTTGAGCTAACACTAGCATGGCCAAAAAAGAAGGGCGATGGGGTGGCCAACCCGCATTTGTGTAATTGCCAGGAGCTCCACGTGGCATTGGGGTGGGTGCATAGTGCATGTGTGGTAGGTTGAATAAATGAGATAGAATTTGTTTCACTCTGTTGGCCGTAAAAAGGGGGGGGGGGGGCCAATGCCCAGGGCATGTGCCTCGGTTGGTCCCGCCGTTAGTCCGGCCCTTGTGAAAACTGGAAGAGGGTGTATTTATGTAGGCCATGCACCCCGCTCACCCAGAAGTGGAACGCAATTATCTCACTCTTGACACAACAATATTAACACTTTATGGCAGATCTAATTGAACATCGAATGATATTGGGGGATGAATTGGAACGCAATATAGAGCATGTAGTTAGGAGAATTGCTTCTCCAAAGAAAGGCATTCCTGAAAAGGGGGTATAATGGGGGAGCCATCTCCTCCCCCCCCCACTTCTAAAAGTGGGTTATATATTCTCCCCATTCCGGGGATTTACGCCCGTGAAAGACACCCACACAAGAATTTGACCACTAATTTCTTTCCTGCTACCCTGTCTGCTGCCAACTAGTTGGGAACAGTTTCAGGGTATTCAAGAGATTTTGCGCAACTGCAAGTGAACTATCTGCGCCATTCTATAAATTTTTAGTTGGCATGGCTGCTCTGTCTTAAAACCATTCCTGGGGTGAATTTCCATTACCAGTTATCAGAGAAAGGCCAAGGATTGTGTTTGCAAATTTATACCTATTTAAGTCAGGGAAAGGTCATGATGCTCAACTATGGGGTAAATAAACTAATAAATTTATGCCCAATGTCACCAACTAGATGATGCTTTGTGTACGTAGTGGTGGACAAGACAGTAATTATCAGAGTATTGTAATGGCAGTATGAAGCCGTGCTTGAAACAACCCACCACAATGCCAGATGTCTAGGTCTTCATTGTTTCCCTATTTTCAATATTACGCTTAATAAAAATCTAGTAAATTTTTTGAAATCTAAAATCTCACATTTTACAGGACTGAAGGGAGGAACTTGGTGCATTAAACCACGGCTTTATTATCCAATGTGAGGAACATTCTCTGAGTAAAGCCACACAGTTATCAGCAGAGGCCTACATCCATGAGCCACTAGAGTGTGTGTGTGTTTGTGGGGGGGGGGGGGGGGGGAGGGTTGGAAGGTTTATAACCCCTTATGTGGGCTTGAGAGCCATAACTCAGGGAGATAGCGTCTCCATAATTAGTACCCTGAAGACTGATCCAGGCCTACTCCAGCTGTAAAAAAGCATTAATAATAAATTAATAAGTGTGTACTTTATAACCCTCTTTGGGTGTAACAGTGTCGAAGTGTATGCTTCTCAACGCTTTCCACAATAGGTCAGGCGAAAGCTTGATGGGGGCAGAGGGGTTGCGGAAACTTTGTGGACTCGAGCATCTTTCAGATGGCCCAACTACGGGGACAGGAGCATCAAAAGAATGCAAAAAGGTGACAAGCAACCACTCGCCTCTTTGAAACGTGATGAGGATTAACTCTGCCGAGTGCTCCTCTTCAGACAAATTATCCCATTTTTTCTTCACGGCCTGATTGTGAGGTTTTATTAAAAAGATCATGGTGTAAATTTGGTTTAAATCTGTCGGGTTTCCCCCACTTTTTTTTTCTTCCTCAAAATGCTCACAGTCTCTGGGCCTGGGGTTTTCCCTTGGTGCCAATGTGTCTGAAACATGGCCCGCGTCCATTTCAAGCTGCGTCAGCTAATAAGCTTCACTGGTCAAGCCTATAGTATAATTGTATGTGCCTGTAATCCAGTGTGTTAGCCACCAAATATGGTGGCCACTGTCATGTGCCGGTGCAATTTCCCACTGGGATCTACATTGTGGTAGAGGTCTTGTTTGTATGTAAGTGATGGGGGGAGGGGCTAATAGCAATGTGCCCCTGTCATCGTAATTTTGTATTCCTGTGGACTTGTGGGACAGGACTCTGATTCATGTCCACCTTGAATTAGTCTTGTAATTTTCACGTATAGTTGAGTTTGCTTTGAAAATTCACTCCTAACCAGTGGCGCAGAACAGGTGGGAAGGCTCCGCCCCCATGAAAAAGTTGAGGGCAAATGCATGATAAGTCCCCCCCCCACCACCATATATACGAGGCCGCTGAGCATAAACACTTGGGAAAGCATTTCCGGCATCAGGTTTTTTTTTTCTTGGTCCCTCTGCCACCAACCAATGGTGGCGCTCCACTTAGATAGTCACCACACATCAGCCCCCCCCCCCATAATCGTTCCGCTGTGCCTGCTCCTGACTCCATCTGAACGGCACCCAACTCAGCACGTTATGTCATGCCAAAATGCCGATCCACAATACAATAATTCCTCTTTAACCACACTTACATCCCTGCCTCAGATCCCCTTGTCCATCACTCGTTGTATGACTTGTATAGAATGCATTCTGGAGATTATTTGATGAATTCTCCTCTCACTTTAACAAAGTTCCCATATTTATATTGGTGTAAATGTTGGCTGTGGCGAGCACTGTATCTCATTAGTCTGGGTAATCTAAGATTCCTATAATATTACATGGAATATTATAACATGATGACGGGGTAGATGTGAATTCCATCACGAAGCCACTGATCTGAGTAAATTACTATCGCGGTATTCCTCATGACAAATCCTGACTCAATATCATGTCCAGGGTATTAGCATAGCATTTGAAGCGTGGGGACAAATCATGGAAGCGACCCAGAATACTCCTGTGATTTTCTCACAGTTTTGAGTGCTGGCCCCATTTCCCAGTTAGGCCGGGCCCATTACTGCCTAGAACAGAAAAGTGTGGGGGAAATCCGACCCCCGGCCTACAAGGTCTCTCCTACAGTAGACCCCCCCCTTTAATAATAGGGGAAGAGTTTTCTACAAGGAGATACAGTATAATGCATCACATTGGAAATTTCCTCTGAGTGACATGCAATTAGTGGGAAGGTCGTGGGGCGTCGGGACATGGTTCGTGGGAGTCGGGGCATGGTTCTTTGGTCGTCGGGACATGTTCTGTGGGGAGTCGGGGCACATGGTTCTGTGGGTAGTCGGGGACATGGTTCTGTGGGAAGTCGGGGACAGGTTCGGTGGGGATTCCGGTGACATGGTTCTGTGGGAGTCCGGGGACATGGTTCTGTGGGAGTCGGGGATCATGTTCTTTGGAGAGTCGGGGACTGGGTCTGTGGGGAGTCCGGGGACATGGTCTGTGGGGACGTCGGGACTGGTTCTGTGGGGAGTCGGGGACATGGTTCTGTGGGGATCGTTGTCATGGTTTCTGTGGGGAGTCTGTGACATGGTCTGTGGGGAGTCCGGGACAGGGATTCGTGGGGAGTCGGGGACATGTGCTGGGGGAGTCGGGGCCTGGGTCTGGTGGGCGTCGGGGCGATGGTTCTGTGGGGAGTCGGCATGGTTCTGTGGGAGTCGGGGACATGGTTCTGTGGGGAGTCGAGGACATGGTTCTGTGGGGATTGGGACATGGTTCTGTGGGGGTCCAGGGACACGGTTCCTGTTTTCAGCAACAATGGCAGATTGGTATCAGTGATGCTTACAGTAACCTTCCGGGTTTGCGAATTCCAGCATGCACAGTCACTGGTTGTATTCCCTAGTGGCTATGGGTTTGCTCCGACCAAGCGTTCTGGTCGAAAGGTCCTAATGGGGAGGGTTCCTTGCTCATTAATTTGTTTCGTCAGTTGGTATATATTACATCACCACCATTTACTCACATACCATGACATCAATTAATGGTACAGAGGTAGAGCAGTTGATGTGTAGTAAGTATTAACCCAATCAGCATAAAATTAATCTGCTGTATCCAGTTGATAGCATTGCTGATTTCAACACAGTGAAGTCAGATACTGTCCCCTGATTGAAGCATATCCATATGCACACACACCACACACCACAATGAATAATCATGTCTTCCTTACTTCCTTCAGGTGAGAAAATATTCGTAAGTACATTCAGTTGCCTTTATCCCTAAACTGAAGCTGAAACTTTGCACATAAATGTATTGTAACTAGATATCAAAACCATAATTCATAACAGATAAGTCCTATTATGGAGTGAGTGTCTGTGAGTTGCAAAGGTTTCACTAATTCAAGGGGCACTCCACCATACTGCCTAGAGAGCCAGTTCATTCCCCCCTTAGTTTTCACCTAACTATAGTAGCCTAACTATGCAAAAATTTTTGCTTCTTGCTGCTGTACTGCATTAATCTTTCTTCCTACGATAGGAAGGAACGATAGAGAACCGTGCCCCACTCCTAATTAATCTCCACAATCTACTAATGGAAGGCAATTATGACAACTGCCAGAAATTATGACAACTGAGAATATTCATTACTTGCCTAAATTACATTACAGGAAGGCTATTCACTAAGTCATGGTCTGTGCACTTGAAAACGTGGAGGTGGGATGAAGGATGAAATTAGAGCATGTCTATCTGAAGAAAGAAGAGGGTAGGGTCTACTGGCACTGGTAGATTCTAACTGGAGGCAAAGAATGAAATTGTCTGATATTCATTTAGGTTACACTGTCCAACCTTGTATTATGCCATACAGCCCAGTTGTTAGGCTCTAAGCCCTAGCTCTGTCCCAAAATGAACAAAAATTACAGAGAAAAAAGTTTTCACCTGAATACTCAACGAAATCAACAAAGCCAAGAAAGCTAGGAAAGTTCATGCCTTAGATTCTAGAAGCTGGTGAAGTTTTGGCTGGCATAATTGGGAATGGGGTGGTGACCACCTCTGTGCTTGAAGATTATGTCAAATCTGGTTAGCTAGTAGGTGGGCATACTGCATAGGTCAGTGGTAGAAGGCAAGTACAATCTCTGCTATGAATTGGCAGATTCCCAGGAAAACCAAAACAAACCAAAAAATTGCCACAAAATTTCATAATTGTCAAGGATACTTTGTACGCTGGTAAAACTCATTTAATACCAAGGTTGCCTTGAATTGAGAGAGACTTGAACAATAGCCCTCCAAGTAATGTCGTATTGATATTCTGATAAGGTTGCGTTCATTGAATGCAAAATTTGAAAGGATACACATTAAATTCCTGTGTGGAAATGACAGAATCATGATACTAACTATACTGTGTGCGCTGATGTGATGCTACTTGGAAATATTTTTAGAATGACTCAACTTCACTCACTTGAGCCATCTTGAAATTGAACGATCATTCCACGGTATTTATTGTGCAGGCACTTGTAAGTTTGTAACAAGGGTTATATTTGTTCACATTAGGTATCTTGGTACAAGTTTTTCAACAATTTTTTTTTTGGAGGCTAGTAGGATTATGACGCATCCATGTTTTTGGGAGTCACAGTCTGGCAACCCCAACCCCATGCTCCTCCTTGCTCCAAAATGAGGCATGGTATTAGTTACCATTCCTAACTATCGTTCACCCAAAAACTAACTTGAATACCCTGTGAATACATGGATCAATAGCCCTGATACTAGTCATGCCTACATTATGCAGGCAAAATCACTGTTACAGGATGTGAAATTCAAAGCTTTTCAAAACTATATAGGCCGTAGAGGACAATAAAAGATCTTTGAGAAAAGGTTTCCATTCTTCCACACCCACAAGAAGTCTTTAACCATCTTAAAAATAGCAAGCAGTTGGCTGTCAATAAAAGAATGTAGAGTCCCATATTTCAAATGACTCCACCCACACGCCATGCTGAAAGGGATGTTACTCAATGCCAGTATTGTCTATGCCTAGTACATGATGTTGCAACATTATACTCTGGGAAGGAATTTTATCAATTTCTGCTGGACTCATTCGGACTGATGTTATTCGATATCAGCAAGGAGAGGACACACCCACATGTAGCCTAATCTGTCTAACGTATCATGGACTATTGAAGAAACCTTATTATGACTGGTAAAATGTGGTAATTGGTGAGTTTTCAAAAAAAAAATAATGATGATGATAAAGTGAGCAATTTGTGGAAACGCTGCTACATCTTCTCATAGGGTGCAGGGAGCCTTACTAAAGAACAAGAGCACCAATAGTGCTGTAGCTCAAACCACACAAATGTACAAAGACAAATGTACAATTATGTGTTAAATGTTCAAGATCATGAGGGCCAAGAAGACAGTTTCAAGCAATGGCCTATTGTGCTCCTGTAACAACCTTTGGCAATGATCTTCGTATGGCCAATAATGTCTTAGCAGTCAATGAACAGTTCCTCACTTTAGTCAACATCCATCGAAGAATGCTCAATTGAGAGAGAGGCAATTTCACACAATGGCCTATTGTGCCCTTCAATGACCCCTGACCTTGACCTTCATAAGTCACGAAAGTCAACGAACATCGGGTCCAGATTTGGTCAACATCCCCCAAAGATTGACTGTTTTGCTTTTTTCATCAGATGTTACTGTTTCAATTAAGACCACAAAAAATTTGATGTTGCATCAAAATCTGCAAACAAGCTGAAAAGAGCACCTCAAAGAACATCATGACACAGTTTCAAGAAAATCTGATTTACTTTGAGAGATTCATTTTGAATTTTTATACATAATGGCCTATATTGCGGATTATTGCCCCATGACCTTTGACCCTGACCTTCACGCCAGTCAAAACACGTCTATGGGTCAATAAACAATGTGTGCAAGTTTGGTCGACATTGGGGGCCAAGAATGATTGTTGACATACACTGCTAGAGTAGATCGGCTGTAGGGCCCAAATGGGTCTTTGGACCAAACATTGTTGAAAGGCCCATAGGTATGACTACTCATCATCATGATCAAGCATCAGCACTGTAGGAGAAACATTTTTGCTGCTTCTATTGCATGTGATGGCCCCAGCCCAAACTGGCCTTAAGTCCAAAATTCCTAAAGGTATGGCTACTAGAACCCCGCATTATGACCGAACATCAACATCAACCGGACTGGGCAATAAAATTTGTAGAAGCATTTTGCATGATCAACATTAGGCCCGAGTGCCCACATTGGCTTCAGCCAGAAGTTCGTCAAACATAGGTACTTGTGGAAGACAGATTCATTTCAATACCAATATGTGAAATTCCATGAAATTTCTTAAAATGGGGCCCTCGGCCCAAGTGGGGCTTTTGAATTAACAAGCGATCGCAAAAATGTCTTCCCTGTGGCGATCGTTGGTTTTTATTATACCTACACAAACCCCACAAGTTCAATTCGACTCGTTGTAAATGAAAACGAACAATCACATATTTTCATATACAACACATGAAAATTCCTGAAATAACTAATATAATAACTAATATAAATAATAAGTTTGACTCTCAATAGTCCCTTAATTGTTTTCCTTTCTTCATGCCCCCCCCCCCCCTCCACTCTCTCTCCATAAATACCCAAATTTTGAACAGTTTTTTGTCGCTCAGGCTCAATTCACTTCTTTGACCTAAAATTCAACTTGAAATGTTCCAAATCCCCTTAGCAGCCCGGGCTTCTTTGCCCTTGTAAAATCATTTCCTTCATTACCCTTGCCTTTTATTTTCGCGAGCAGCCAGGACATCCAACCCCCCGCCATGCAGCACACACCCTCCCCGCCTCCCCCACACCCACACCACAAAAATATATCTTTAAGAACCCTCCGCATTTTCCCCAGTCCCCAGGCAAGAAGAGAGGAAAGAAAATGTTACAGTATTCTTGAAGGTCTAATCAACCTAATCAAATTGGTTGGGTAAGAGAGAAGGGTTTGCTTGTGGGTCAGCTTATAACAGCACAATTGTCACAGGAGCTATGGCCCGTTCCTCAGCGCTTTATTCCAACAGAAGCTGTTATAAGAGGCACATACATATGAGTATTATAACAGCAGTAAAATTGAATCCTACCAGAGCTATGGTTTACTCGTTCCTCAGTGCTTTAGATCTGGATATAATAGGATAGGAATTCACAGATCACAAATCGAAAATGAAACACAATCAAACCACATCAGATCCACCGGAAATGTTGAACAAGAACCATACCGTTTGGCGAAATTCTTACCAAGTTGGAAATTGGAATATATTATGCGTATTAGGCACATACAATGACCTCTACTGACCCCAGCTGTACCTTCAAAATGATAGATCAAAGGTGGATCACATCTACCAAGTTTGTGAAAATCCAACAAACTTTCAAAAATTGCATAAATTATTGAAATTAAATGACCTCCAGTGACCCCGACTTCACTTTATAAATTGTCTTGGGAAACCATGGTAGACAACATCCACCAAGTTCCGTGAGATTCCGACAACTTGAAACATTTTGCATAAATTATGCAAAGTTAGACCACTTAATTAGCTAATTCAGGCTGAAAATCTAATCAGTTCTCCACCTGTCATCCCCAGGTCCTACATGCCAAACTCAATCACTGTAGCACATACGAGTCTTGCGTAATCCTGCTAAAACGAGCTTTACACAATAATTTACCTAAATGAGCTATTGCCCCAACTTAATTATTGACTTTGCTGCCCAAAATCTAATCAGATCGTGTACACCCCATCCCGGTGCTACACACAAAATTTCATCAAAGAGTCTCCTCGACCGGTTTGTGAGTAATCCTGTCTAATGAGAAAGCGTGACACACACACACACACACATGCACACACGCCATAGTGGCGACTATGTCTCTC
The DNA here is from genome assembly GCA_026419785.1 of Sclerodactyla briareus. Lineage (NCBI taxonomy): Eukaryota > Metazoa > Echinodermata > Holothuroidea > Dendrochirotida > Sclerodactylidae > Sclerodactyla > Sclerodactyla briareus. Next base: position 217,815 of record JAODTK010001665.1, on the reverse strand, counting down.
TTCCTGAATTTCATTCTAGGTGAGACAAAAATTACTGAACACCCAAAGGTACGACTGTTAGACCATCATTATGACCGAATGTCAGTACTGTGCACCAAAAAACATTTTGCATAATTTCCACATTGTGCCCTGGGCCACAATAGGCTTGGGGTCCCAAATCCCTGGGCACCCTGAAGATACGGCTATCAGACCATCATTATGACCGAACATCAGCATGGTGCAACTAGATTTGTAGGAGATACATGATTTAACAGCATTTCATATAATGGGCCCTAGAGGGCCCAGTTTGGGCCCTGGGCCTAAAGTATATTCATGAACAACCCCAATGGCCCTCTAACCCCCAGACTATTATCTGTACATTTGAAGAAAATCATTGAAGCTTGTGGGAGGAGATGCACTTCAAGTACCATTGTGTGAAATTTCATAAAATGGGCCTCGGGCCCAAGTGGGACCTTGGACCAAAAATTCCTGAACACGCCGAAGGTATGGCTGATAGACCATCATTATGACCGAACATTGGCACTGTGCATCAAAATTTGTAGGAGAACTCAGCGTTTTCGCAGTTTTCCACTTATTGGCCCATTGCGCCCCTTAATGCCATTTGACCTTGACCTTCAGGTGGTCAAAGATGACTCATCAGTCAATAAACATTGTGACCCAAGTCTGGTTGAGTTTCATTGAAGCACGAACATTTTTTGGCCCAAAAAGTAAAAGTTCACAGACTGGATAGATAGGAGGATAGATAGAATGACATGGGCATCACAATAGTTCAACCAGGATAGCTGGTTTGTGCTAAAAACCCTTGAATCGGCCGATTTGAGAGCCCAACAAATTCTTTGCTCGTTGATTCAGGCGGTGTCAGAAGCAGAGCCTAGCTAAGCTAGTTCTGCCAGTGTGTGTCGCCATGTTATCAAATCTGCTAGGTAGGTGGCTGCCAGAGCAGATGCTTTGAAGTGCACATAAATGAAAAGAGCATATTTCATAAAACCTGAAATCTCAACCTTTGAGCTCCGAACTCATCCTGTTCTTGTGTTATTCATACATTTTAACAGGCACTACCATGTCATATGGTTACAGATTCTCGACCATGGTACAATCGAAATATTTTCCCATTCAGTTCAACTTCTGCCCCATCATTGCATGCTACTCTCCAATGAGTACGCTACACACGTCCTGGTGTACGTCACCGCCACTGGAAATCTATAACTCTTCAAGGGCCAGCCTGCAACCTATTCGATGGCACTGTGAATGGGGGCCAAGGGGGTCCATTTTATTAAATGCAATAATACACATGTCTAATAACAATCAATTTTTTCCACTAAATTCTTTCTCTTTTTCTACATCTCTGTTTTTTTTTTATACTTACCACAGGTTCCAGTTAGCAGCCCTGGGAGGAGATGCATTACCGGGGGCAGGAATGGGCAGATGGAGCGAATTGCTATGTTGAGCAAGAGGGATTTCTCAATCAATAACCTACTTGGAGATGTACTCGTGACTGTACTGCCTGGTTGATAATGAACCATCAACAGCTGGGCAATCAAGAGGAGGCATATGGAACCGCGATCTGGGGAGGGGAGAGGGTCGGGGGGGGGGAGGGAAGGGATCAAAAGAGGCATTTGGAAACCGAGATCTGGGGAAGAGGAGGGTAAAACCAAGTGAGGGAATCCATAGTCACAACAAAAGAGAATGAAACCTTGAGAGTGAGAAAATGGTACAGGTTGACGAATGGATGGGGTAGAATGGCAGACAGATTCAGACAAATGAAATGAAATTCAGAAGTACTATCTAGCCCAACCGGAATAGCTGGTTTGATCAGCAGGCTGAAACATTGCACCATTTTGCTTTCAGGGTAATTTAAAAGTAAAAATTTATGGTTCCATTCAAGGGAAGGTTGGGTATCAGAATTTGGGGGGACAATATCCCGCTTACATCTTCATTAAGGAAAACCCCCCTACATCTTCCCTCAGAACCCCCCCATCCCCCCCGCCCCCAAACCATCTTTGTTTTTCTATTTGCCACTTGCCTCTCCCACTGTGCAGCTGGGCTGTACCAGTTGATAGTGATTTGGATGTGGCCTGCAAAATACCACAACCATGTTGAAACTGGCATTCTGCACGCATTTCAGTTGTACGAAGCGACCTTCCATGTAATGTACTACAATCTTTTCTATTAATGGGTAAGCCGGTGTTATTGATCTACTGTGAATGCTGCTGGAGGCTATGGTGGTTGTAATAACAGTTCACCAAGAATTTTCCTTGGAAAGTGTCAGACGACAAGAGGGGGGGGGGGGAAACACAATGACAGACAGGACAATAATGCAGTAGGAATATTTACGTTATCGTCCTTATGCGCTTTAATTCCCATCAGCCAATTAAGCAGCTGCCTGGCTAATCATGGTCCACTGCCCAATAGATGGTAACAAAAACAGCTAAATGAGAAGTAACTCAGACCTGGCAGGAGAGCAATTTAATACAGCATAGGTTCTTTCAATCCACCAATTAACAGATGAAAGTCATTTTCAGACATAGCTTCTCTGATATAGGGACTGCACCTTTCATTTCAGTAAGCAGTCCTCAGCAGTATCTACTATTTGTCTGCCAATTTGGAATGTGAGTTCAGAAATTGCTATCCAAGCAGTTCATATTGACATTTGGGATGAAGACAGATTGCCCTGGGTAAACGGGCCTATGTACTTTTAATTCATGAAGCCCGTGCTGCATTGGAGGTAAAAATATTAGCCAGCCAGTATTTCCAAAAGTGTTTTTTGTTCACTGCTCTGAGACTAAATGGTTATGGCAGTGGTCTGAAAGATGGGGGCCACCTGGATGTTTTCCATTGGTCTTTGGCTTTCCCACGAGGCAGTTTATCAGTGGCAGAGTTGACATCCACCCTTAAAGTATCCACCCCCCCCTCACCACATTCTCTTGAACACTCAGGGTCAGATCCTCTTTTCGGGCCAGGCCCACTATTTCTTTTCAGGATGAATTTTGGGAACAATTAGCACATCCATATGAAAAAGGTGGGGGAGGGGGGGGGGGGGGAAGATTGGGCTCGAACCAGAAAATTACTGTGTGAAATGGGCGCATCGCCAGAAAGTGGGGGCAGGCGCAAAGGGGGGGGGGGGGGGGGGGGGGCCCATAGGGGGGTCCGGGTCATTGACGGCCAAACTTTTGGGGAGGCCTCCATACCTAATGATGTTTCACACACAAAATGGCTTTCCCCTCCCTGCTAGGCCCCCCCCACAAACAAAATTGACCCTGACCCACCCCAATGCGCCCTTTTGAAGAGGGGTGGACTATATCCCCTTACCCGCGGGGATGTGCGCCCAGGTGTGGAAGTTCAGGAGACCGGGAAAGTTGATCTGCTGTACTGTGTGATCATGGGGTGGAAGGGGGGGGGGGGGGGACCAGTGAAGGATTGTGCCACCTGAGTTGATGGCGCAGTCCCAGCAGAAGTAAACCCATAAGTCTCAACTACTGGTGGAATGGATGCTATCGTAAGCCAGTTTACCTTCAGCCTCAAATATGAAATTGAAAATTGACTCTCAAGAACTATGGTATACTTTGAACAAATTTTTGGATATTGATTCCCCAAAGAACCAATGCGTGTGTTTGTATGGTGGCAGACCACTCACCGTGACTGACACAGCTTGATACAATAGATGGACAGCAGTGTGTATATACCTCAGCTCATTTTTTTTGCCACCTGCCCACCCGTTTCCATTATGCAGAGCTTCCCAACACCATGGAAGGAGTGTGTCAGCGAGTGGTAGACGCATACCATCACTCTACCGTCATCGACATCTCCCCATGCGCGACCAGCAGGAGTTGTTGCCAACAATTGTTTTTGGTAGCACTTGGCGCATGTGTCAGTTATGATGAGACCTGTTGTATGGTCTTCGCTCAACCACGCTATAAATTGCTCAAGGCTGGCAGTCTATCGATATTATTATAACGCAACAGTTTGTTTAATTCTTAAGATGTACTGAATATAGCTGTGATATGACCTGTTCTATGATGTTTATCTAATCACACTATTGCCACACAAACCAACCAGTATATTGACCCTTAACAAGTTGATTCCTTAGACCTGATAGCGCACCGTGGGACCCAAAACTCTCGCCCCATTACACCACAAAGCAGCAGGGTCTATTGATACTGACAACTCTTACATACTTTGGATTTATCTGATGGTGGATTGCAGCCAGCAGCTTCAGTGAAAAAGAGATACTGATATCGAGATTATAGTTAAAAGGTTCGATGACACCACCACATCAAGGTCATGGTGAATGGTGGTACCTTGCTCAACAGTGGGGTCTATATTCACCATGTTGGGCGTGGGAGGTCAGGAGAGGGGGGGTACTAACAGCCCCACATATTTATGTGTCTTCCTATGAACTTCCTAGCTACCTCAGTCTGTTCTCAGAGACAAGAAAGGATTCATGACTTTTCCATGACCAAATCATATCCATGACCTAGTTCCCTGACGCTGAGTATATACTCGAACATTTTATAAGAATTCCATGACTCATCCAGGTTTGGAATGTAAAAAATAATGTCATTAACTTATCACCCTGTTGTTACAGTATCTGTAGCCTGAGTTCAATATATTTGCAATGTAATGTGCAGCCCCATTGAAGAGAGTGTCGTGGCTATTCGGCTATGGCAATAGGAGCTTGATAATGTTATGTACATAAAAAGCTCTTTCTTATTCTAAGTGATCTTTGACATGTTCTCGGAATAATAGGAATCATGTATACTATTGTACTTTATATGGTCAACCTACTTACCAACTACATGAGTCCTCTTCATCTTTGTCTCAAACAGATATCACATGAACAAGGTTTGCAGACTGACCTCTGTTGACATTAAGATTAAGGTGACCTTGGACCGGGCCAGATGGATGGATGGGTGTGTGGATGGGTTGTGGGCATTCCATAAAGAATGAAGCCTACATGTTTAGACAACATAGGCTAAAATCACACCCTCGCCAACTGCCATACTGTCTCAATATTTCCTATGTGTATGGCAGCATAGGGGAAACAATTGAGTGCCAGACTGACTGCCAGGGCAGCATGTATCTATTCTACTGAAATGTAATTATCTAGCAGGGGAGACGTTTGTTGATTGTGAAGATAATCATAGGGATGATGTATCACCTACTCCAGAGCAACTGGGGCTGCAGTCCATCATGATGCCTGCAACAGAGCAGAATCATGCAAGAGTAGTTTTCAGTCTCCACTGATGCATGACCTAGAGAAAGACGAGTAGACAACTGCATGTTTTCCCCATACCTCAATGCATCTGATTATTGGTACTGTATGCGCATACAAGAGCAAAGTCATGCCAAGTGTGCTTCTTTCCAACTAACGCATGCCACAGAGAAAGACGACCGTTTATCGTCTGATCGTCGACGAGAGCCTCAGCTATCCCCCCGATAAGTGAAGCATAACAAAATGCACAGGATTTTCTTCTGCCTATATGTTATCAGCAAAATTTTGCATGTCCAATTAGCCTAGGATACAGTACATTACATTTTCTATGAGCTAATCAGTCTTGCATGTATACCTAAATTTCTTACCCAAAATAAACTCAGGAAGAATGCCTGTATAGTCTTCTGGCAGATTTCAAATTTCGGCAATTTGGATCATGTGGTGATTACATACCATTTTTCAGTCGAGAAAATATTTCACCAAGGCCGAGCAGCTAGTCAAAGCTCTCTTGAAGTATTTATGAGGTCTTTCATTCCAGGATCCCAACAACCTTGGGAGGTTTGGACCTCCGTCAGTGGGGCCTCAGACCTTGTGCACATGGGCGTCAACAGTTGGGGGACGGGGGGGACATGTCCCCCTCACTTTTCGACAATGCTCCCATTGACTTTAACATTTTCACACAGTAAAATTTTGAAAATTTGGCCATATCCTCCCCACTTTTGAGAGCGTGGTGACGCTCATGCTTGTGCACAATGTGCAGGCTGCCGGGATGAGGCCCCCACCACACTGATGCATGCTGACAAGCAATATTGATAGTAATATCGCCAAGGAGGGAGAGGGTACCTCTCAAAAATGAAGTGTGTGCCTCACCCCCTGATGGGATGTAGTTATGAAGGAAATGTTGATTTGTCTTCATTCATTCATAATCATTCATTACATTTCCTGATAGCAAATTATGTACGAGCACGGATGGCATCATGAAATTTGAAATTCCTCAAAGGAAAAGGAGACATGGTATGCACACCCCCCTCCCCTCAGTAATTACTTCCTTAGGGAAGGGTTAGTTCTTCGGAGTCCTCCCTGTCATATAACTGTGCCCCCTCCTATTTTTTTGCACCCCCTAATAAAGTATGGATTCCTAATAGCGGAGCAGGCCTAGCCTGGCTACAATCCTCAAGCTCATGCAGCACTACTGTCCTCTGTTCTAGCACGTCCCTTCTTCATTGAGAACATAACGGAGGTACTGTACTGCTCTGATGAGTCTCTATGGTACTGGCTGCTACAAGTTCTACAATTGAAAATGTTGTCTCCTAATAAATTTCTGAAACAGGCTGAAAAGATAAGCGGACTCCATCTACAACAATCCTTAGCCCACAGAGCCCAATTCCATCACGGAGATGGACTAGAGATGCCCTATAACTGTACAGAAGTTCAGGACCACAGGGAGCAGTGCATTCGCAAGGATGCATATACGCTTCCGCCAAGGTATGAAGCGTTTTAAAACTGGCAAAATTGAGGCGCCGCTGCACTGATGTAATAAATGTCACATCGACTATAAACAAATGCTGGAGGTTTGGAGCCTCCCCGCCAATTACAAGGGGTCTGAGCCCAGTCACGCTATCACCTTTAGGAGGCAATGGTCAGGCCGCAAGGGTAAACTGCACAGCGACAAGGATTATTGCCGGCAAATGGGGAATATTCCAAAATGAGGTTATCAATGGATGAAGTGGGGAGGGAGGCAAGCAAAATTTCAATCCAAACAAATCATCCACATTAGTGGCGTAACGTTGTGAAACATTCCCAAACTCTGCTCTCCTACCGTGCGATGAACGGGTTTGGCACCAACCTCACATCAAAGTAGGAATACTAGACTAGAGCAATTACCGAATAGACCAACATTCAGGCCTGAGATCCTTATCAAAGAACCTAATGTCTAGCCAAAATATACACAGACAAGGGGACAGACCTTTCGGGGGACAGGACGACAGGACCTTCTCGGGGGCAATTACCTAACTGAGGAACACAAACCAGATCAATCCCCTCTGTAAACCTTTTTAAATGCAGCATGCTGAATCTCATTTAATGAAAACGTTGCCGATGTTTAAATGTTTCATTGCTGTGCTATATCTGTAATATTTCTTGGTTCAAGCCTGTGTGAGCATGCGCGTCGGCGGATTTGTAGCATTAGAGTCTTCCTAATTGGATTCATTTTATTATTATTACATTAAGCGGAGACAACATATTCCACAGGGGATGGGACAGTTGGAAGTAGTAACTTACTACATGTCGATAAACAAGAGCCAACCTCTGAAAGTGAGCCATCATGAGGGGCTATATGCCATACCTACCACCTTTTCTTGGGGCTTTCACAAAAACACAAAAAGCTGCCCACTTTATTGACATGTGAACAAATGGGATGCCAAAACTAGGCTACATGCAAAAAATGAATCCTGCACATGGCTTCTCAAAATGCACATGACATTTTTGTCTGCAGCAGAAAATTGATGTAGCTACAGTACTTAGTAACCAGGGTGTAGTTGAATCAGCATGCTCGATAGAATGGGGAGTTCCGTAAATTGGGTTTTGTAAATGTGGGTATCCATAAAGAGGTTAATCAACTAGTGAAAGGATTGCAAAAAGGCTAATTGACTAGGCATGTCAGCATGCATAAAATCCAGTCAAATTCATGTTGTCAGCAGATACCCATGTGCCCATTCTGCAAGTGCAGGGGTTTGATTACCTAGCAAAACCCGTAACTGGCAGCTCAGGGGTAGCGTTGGTTTCTAGGAGGTCTGAGGGTCCATGACCAACTCTTGGCAGGTTTGGGACCCTTTAAACAAGGGTTTTTTGTAACCACTTAGGGATCCAAAATGCACTACTATTTACGGTAAATATTGGCATTTTAGTTCAATTTCATAGTCAATTGCGGATGTGACCACCTTTCTTCAAGAGCCACCGTACCCCTGCTTATATAGCCAGTCAGAGACGCAGCAGTGCAGTGATTTCCAATGCAATTGGTGGGTATAGTTATATTTAGTAGGGCACAGGGTGAAAATGATGAGTTGTGAGCCTGTGTGGGGGTCACGGGGGTCACAGAAGCCCCTGCTTCGGGTCACGAACAGACAGTTTATACCACATTCCCCCCTAAACACACTCCTATAGAAAACTGAAAAAATAATGTGGGGTACATGTGATGGTAAACAGGACCACAATACATATGATACACAATTTTTTTCCCCAGGTAGCGAACATTAGAATCACAGTAAAACCCCTTACAGGAGAGTGATGAATTGAGTGCCTTCCTCTTTATATTCAAAGGAGTAATTGGGCAAGAAAACAGGCCAGACCCTCAATACACACTTCAATACATCAATTAGGAAAGGTCTTGAATCAACTAGACCTGTGGGGGCTGCCGAACGTGATCAGCGGATGTAGTCTGATGCGCCATGATACAAGGGACAAGGCATGCTATATCCATTTCTATTACCATTCATAATGCGAATCAATGTTGACTCAGTTTAGGTAAAACTTTTGGACGTCACACCTACTGAATTTTCCTAAGGATAATGATTGGAAATGAGAGGCTGGCTTCTCACCGAGTGATGCATACATATCACAGTGCATCTGGAAATAGCCCCCTTTGATTGCTCTAGACCGGCTAATTACTGAAGTGCGAAGTGATCGCAATTCAATAGAGCACTCAGGTGAAAGAGGATAAAGAGGAATTACTGCCGTACAAAGCCTCTGTGCTTATGAGGTGGGCAGTTTTTGTATTGAATGTTAATACAGGGATGAAAAGATCCAAAAATTGACAAACACCGCATGCATGAAGGGCCAGAGATCGAATGGGGGAACCTCAAGGTCTACAGCGTGACGTATGCGATATTGTCTTGGGAGTAGTTGGGGAAGGAAAAAACATGTAGTCAGGCGAGAACAGATATCAGTATGCAAGTGGGTTAGATTCGAATACCCCATTTTAAATGAGTGGCTGAACGATAAGTACATTTAATGTGAATAGACATGCAAGGCCACTATCATCCTTCTGACAGAGAAGGGAGGAGGGGGGAGGAGGGCAGCATTTGCTTTGATGACAGAAGTGCCACACTACAGTGGGGTTTTTTGAAATAGTTTTGCTAACACCTGCTGAGAAGGAAGACCTCAGAGTACATGTCTTAACTTTGGATTCACACTCTATAAGTTTGTCATAGTGATATAGGTCGATATCTAAAGTGAGCAAATAATATAACCTGAATTTGTGTAAATGGGCATCCATGAATTAGGGGTCAATGTGTGGACATGATGACCAAATTCAAATTCATTCATATTGATTGAAATTGATTACTATGGAAGAGTAATATCAGAAGTTATGAAATGATGAATATTCCCAGATGAATGAATTCGTAACAAAAGAGAACACACTCTTTGCCTGTGTATTGGTAAATTGACCACATAACTGCCGGACACTAAAGCTCTGTGGGAGCGTGAGTGGCCTTAGCGTCAACCTCCGAGTCGAATGCAAGAGGGTGTGGCGTTCGAGTCGGGTGTACCCCATGGCCAAAGGTATTAATCTAAAACCTGCTCGCTCCACACCGGTTATATAAATGGGATGGTGAGGAGCTGAGTACAACGGCGCTGATTTAGCTGAGGCCACATACTCTCCGGGAATTGTCGGAGTGCGCACCTGGTTCCAAGGAGCGGGGGTAATGTTTTAAGCACCTTGATCAGCGTTGCTGGATACGTGCGATATATAAGAACTACATTATTATTATCTTCCAGTTCCCGCACAATTAGACGAACAATAGGTTGATTTAAAAGTTGGGTGAATTGAATCTTCATATGAATACAGACTTAAAACCTGATAATGTGAAGCCCCAAAATAGGGTTTTCAGGTGACCACTTTCAATATGAAGGTAATTCCACAATTTTTTCAACTAATTTGCATATTTCACTGTATACTTACTTTCTAAATAGCAACCATTGTTCAAATCTCATGTAGAATGCCTTGCATCAATGACAGACAAACACATTGATGATGTTTCCCCAGAGATTTGTGATACTGTACCATTTTTCACCCCAAAATCTGAGCGTGGTACTGGGGACACCACAAATGTGTCCCCATACACGCGACAGAATTTCAGATCAATTGTTGGGGATGGGAATTGCCGGAGATGTTCCAACAGAACGTTGTTCACGTTTGCAGTACTCAGCTGTTTGTTACAAATACCAGTTTTTATGATTTGGGTCATGATATTAGATGACCATTTGTTATGCATAAGAAATACCTCACATCATGGGAATGCCTTCCAATCCTTTGGAATTAGCATAAGTTATTGAAAATCAGTGAAATCCCTATTGGACCCCTAATTTATTGACGAGCAAACTCCCTTTAGAGGCTCTTCAATCCCCAACAAGATACACTATAGTTACTACACTAATATACTAATAGTTTATGACTACACGAAGGATATGTTCCCTCTGTCACTAAGAAGAAATTCCTCTGCCTGGGCAGTTTAACTTTTCTCCTTCACCTCACATACTAGACTGCTGATGTCAAATGGCCTTGCAGTAAAAAATACATATCAGATAAAACAAACTGACTCTATAGAGCTCGCACCAACAGGAACCAACATGAAAAATTGGAGACTCTCATCAGCCTTTAAACATTGATACCGCAAAATGCGGTGTACGAGATAATAATTGTTTGGGCTAGGTGGGCACTGGGGCAGGGGTGCACATTCCCCAGAGGTGGGGGACTGGGGAGGATATACCCCACTTTTTGGCAATGCTTCGAAGTTAGGTTGTGAAAATTTTTCCACACAGGTAATTGGTTCCAAAGGCCATCATCCCCACCCCACGACAGGCCATCATCCCCCCCCCCACACCCGAAGGCCATCATCCGCCCCCCCACCACACTTGTCACATGGATGTGCACTACGGGCAGTCTGGGCCGAGCCAATCAAGCGACCAAGACATGGCTAATAGAGCTAGCAACTGTGGTGAGCTGGCTATAGCTAGCCTGAGAAAACATTGTTAATTCCTTCTGGAGCATTAATAGAACCACTATACGTGAAGCTGTTATGCAAGATATGATTGTTCTCCGGGATCTGTGTTTGAAATAGCAGAATATGGCCTCCTCAATTTGGCTATGGTAAATACAAGTGGGAGATGCAGAAGTGCTTCGAGGGTAGGCACATGATATATTTGGCCAAAAAATGCCTGACAGAGAATGGTATTGGTAGAATGCTTCAGTTGCAAGTGCCCTGGCGATCTCTCCCTACAGTTGCATTGAATGTGATTTATCTCAACTTTCTCGGTGGGCTTCCACAAAGGGGAGGTCACAACGAGGTCGATTTCTTAAAAGTTGATACTTCGTTCCAATGTGATTATATTGTAGTAAATGTCCTTTGAGGTTCAATTAAAAGCCAGGGCCAAATTGCCATAATTGTGAGGTGCAATTGAACTTGGTCTTTTTGCATAGCCCTACTCCCCAGCAAGAATGGAGCCAGCATATGTTGTGGACTCCGGGCTGGTTGTGGGGATAATTCTTTGTACCGCGTCTACTAGTAGTTAGGAAGGGTTCCAAAACTGAGCTTCACCAAATTCAAGCGGGAGTTAGTCAGCAGAGGGCATATGAATACAGAGGAGGTGACAGCCCTTTGAAACTGAGAGTGAGAAATCTCTGGGAATGCAAGAGGTTGGTTCCAACAACTACTAATCACAGAACTGAATTATTGAATTCATCATTTTACTCCTCAAAAAAAATAAGTGCAACCTGATTAGTAAATTGACTGCAATGTACCAATATGCAGCTGGCACTAAAATGCGGCTAGCGTGTGTCCCTGTGCAATGCTCCTGTAGGCCTACCAAGAGGACTCTGGTCGCCAGATAGTTCACAACCCCATGAAATGCTCTGTATGTGCCCTTGGTAGTTAGCCTAGGACAGGTATGGAATAAAAAAGGACAAATGACCTAACACACCCGTCTCCCTTCATCATCAGCAGACATGTGAATTTATGTAACAGGGCAGGCATCAATTAGGTCTATTAAAAGGGGTGGAGTTAGAGTAGTATCGTCGGTACCTGGTCACAAATTACTCTTGTTCTTTTTGCTTCTAACCACATGGTGCTTGTAGTAACCCACTGGACAGAAGTCAAAGAGGAGAAGAACTACAGTAATTTGTTCCACAATACCTACTTTGCCCTCAGCTTGACTGTCCTGTCTGTGTCAACCATTGTGTCTTTGTTGATTAGATCAGTTAGTGACCGCCATCACTGTCGTCATGCGCCGCAGCCTTAACGCAGAGGAAAACATCGATCGCACTATAAAACACGAAATATCGCATATACATGGGAACAGTTTGGATTTAACAGGATGAAAAACACAGGACTGGATTGATTGACCGGCAGTTGAAATTAAGTGACATACTGTAGAGTCTCTCAGCAGGGCATCAGACTGAACTAGTTCAGTAGTACCGTTTAACTGGTCAATGGGTGATAAAACAGTTCACTAGTTGGTTTTCATCTTCTGTGAATAGCGCCAAACCTTGAAATCCCCCATTTTAATCACGTATGCCCTGCCAACTGCCTCCCATTGATGTGGGATGCAAATTTCAAAAAATTAAGTTGCAGTCACTGCATTTTAGTAAGTAGTAGAGTGAATACTAGAATCACTATCGCACGCTAGCCTTGATTTCTGGGTATTCAATAACAATTCAGGGCATTTTTTTCCCTCAGCTATCACTAGGAGCAACATATTTTGTTTGTCTATTTTCCACAATTTTAACCAAAAGAATTCCAAGCGAGGAATGGAGTACTAATTAGGGGAGAGCGGGGTAGTTTAAACGTTTTTCATGAAAATCTGTATTTTTCAAGGACCTATCCTTTCAGGAGAGGAGACTACTTGGGTTGACATCGCAATGCCAGCTCAAAAACTGTTGCTCTTCTTTTACTGGCTTTGGAGAGATAATTCAGTAAGAAAGTGTCATTGCGGCATGGTGGGGTCAATTGCTCTGGCTTCTAGGAAATTAAAAGTGGAACTCATGCCAACTCTATTACACATTGTTACTTGGTATCCTTTCAAAAGATATCAAATGATATTGAAGCCAGACCAGATAAATGTAATAAATAAATGTGATAAACAGTGAATAAAACTTTTTTTAACATATATATAATTCTGGGGAAATTCTCATACAAAGAGCAGGAAAAGAGTCAACTTTGCATAAAACAGAAGTTTTAATTTGCTCTGCTTGCAGACAAACTGTGAAGTGTTTTCAACATGTTTTAGATATAGTTGAATCTGAGAAATTCGTGTTCATGTTTATGCAGACAGCATGTTACAAGTTACTCCAACTAAAAACTCGCATCAAATGTTCCAGCAACCCCATGGACAATGTCTACCTTTGGATGCCCATATACAGAATGGGAACAGTGAATAATTCTTTATGCCTAATCTTGAATATAAGGGATTGAGCTGTGAACAACTCAAACAAAGTTTTTTATTTGTGGATATTCCCTCTGTGAGAAAGACAACATTTTTTACTTCGTGTGAAAATTTACTCAGGGTGCTGAAAACAAAACAGTATTTCTTATCTCATTCTGCCTAATTATGTTAGTTACAGGTTCTGAAAGGAATATGGTTGGATTTGGTCAGCAGGGCTACCCCCTAGGTGGTGAGACTTGGAGGAGGAAATTATTGCATCCAGGAGAAATTCCAATGTTCCAACTAACCCATCTCCCCTTGTTATTGGGAAGCTAACATCAAATGGACTGTCTGTAAAAGTTATGTTATAGTTGAACCTTTGTCACAGATGAGATCCTCAATGCATAGGGCATTTACATTTACAATTTTGCATAGCGGGCCGGGGTGTGTATTTTTGGGGACGCACCGACTTTTTCGAGACGTTGTGTTGTAAGTTTTTTCCCCCCCCTTTCCATTTTTTTGTCCAATGTGTTCCTGGCGCCCGTGCAGTGAGGTTATGCAAAGGCAGACGGTAGGTAAATATTCGTAAAAACCGCTAGTTTCGTTAACACACTAGTCTATTGGCTGCCGCAGCTGCGCGACCTGCTGACCTTCCTTACTTCTGAGTTTGGATCTTACCGTAATCATGGACATTCTCACCGCTAGAGGTAAAAATCAACTATTGACACTTCGTTCCCCTCCCCTTCCCTCGTTTTTCTCAGGAATAGGAGAAGGCTGACTGGTGTGCACATGATCATAGACCAACTTTTGTTTTCAACCCCTTTAAATTTATGGCCCTGGACATGACCAAGGAGAGCAACCACTGGCTGATAGTTGAGGGTCGGAGGCAGTCACAAAAAAATGTTATGTGCTGTGTGAAGAACATGTTATTTACGTATAATAGGGGAAGTTGTGCAGTCATGTACAAGCCCCAGAACAAGAGCACCAATGGTGCTGTAGCACAAACTGCACAAATTTACCAAGACGAATGTACAAATTATTATGATAATGTTCAAGATCATGAGGCCAAGAAGGCATGTCAAGCATGGCCGTAAATTGTGACCCTTGTAAAAACCTTGACAATGATCTTCATCTGGACCCCCCCCCCCCAAATATATCTTTAGCGGGCAATGAACATTGTTACTCAAAGTCTGTGGAAAACATCCATCAAAAGAATGCCCCTTGATGAGAGAAAAGAGGCAATGTTCACCACAATGGCCTATTGTGCCCCTTCAATGGGGACCCCGACCTTGACTTATACAAGTCACAAAAGTCAAATGACCATTTGTCAAGTGTGGGTCAACAATCCATTCAAAGAATAACGTTTTGCTTCTTTTTATCAGATGTTATAGACTGTTTTAATTCTAACAACATTAAGGGTGTGGCATCCCAAATCTGCAAAAACTGGAAAGAGCACCTTTCCAAAAGAACATTAGGAACCCAGTTTGAGGGATCGAATGTACTACATAATGGCCTATTGCCCCTTGACCTTGTGACCTTGAACTTCATCAAAGTCAAACCTGTCTCATGGGTCATTAACAATGTGTCCAAGTTTCGTCGACATCTGTCACAGAATGACTGTTTGGGGCCAAAAAGGCAATTGTTGACACACGGAATAGAAAAAAGAGTCGATAGCTTTTAGGGCCATTGTTTCCTTGGACCAAAATTCGTAAAGCCCCATCTAGGTATGAGCATCATTAATGATCAAGCATCAGCACTGTGGGAGGGGATTCAGGAGAACATTTTTTGCTTCATTGCATGTAAGGGCGCTCGGGGGCCAAAACTGTGGGATTCAAGTCCAAATTTCTTGAGAACCCTGAATGGTACAGCTACTCGACAAGTAGACCTCATTCGGGGGGGGGGGGGGGGGGGGGGGGGGGGGGGGGGGGGGGATGACCAACAGCAGCACTGATTGCCGCATGCAAAATTTGTAGAAGCTTTTGAATGATTTAACATGATGTGCCTAGAGCCCACTTAGGCCTTCAGCCAGAAGTTTGCAACACCCTCAATGGACCACTAACCGAGGAAATTACTGTACTTTGAAGAAAATACATTGGTATATTGTCGAAGGGCGCATTTCATGTGTGAAATTTCAATAAAATGCGCCTCCAGCCAAGTGGGACCTGGATAAAAAAATACTATTAGCAACTGCTCGTTTTGGCTGATCCATTGGCTGATGATTCGAGTTTTGTGGACATGGAAATTAGGCACAAATTACAAATTTGTCGGCGATCAGCTCTAAAAGTGGATCTTAATGAATTGGGCTGGCCAACGTGATTTTCAGCCTAATTTTGCAATACATGAAATAAAAATAATAAAAATTTCGCACAAATCACGCGCTGAACAGAACGAAGGTAATATTATTAAGGAACTTCTCGACAGGTTGTGATAGATTTGGCCCCCTTTTTTCTCTCATAATCGGCCTCATGGTTTGGTGAGAAATCCTGCTAACAAGAAGTGTGACATACCCACGCACACACGACCAGAGTGACCACTAGTTTCTTCCTGAATTCATTCAGGCGAGACAAAAAAAGTTGAAAGCAATTGGAGATGTAGCCCAATTGACTGGGTAGGCTAATTTCATTTTTGCTTTTCTATTTTATCTAATCATGTTTATAAGAAGAAAAAATCACTGCCTAATCATTGATAGTGGCTGGATTGCGTACGTTTCACTTAAATCGACTAGCAAAAATATTAATTTGCTCACCGAACGTTGATAGCTGGACTTGGGCTTGGAGTGCTTGTGACTTGAAGACGCTTGTACAGGCCATCCCGCTAAGAATGAATCACAATGGCACCGTATAACATGGCCGAAGCACAATCTTCTTCCAAAACTGTCCCTCTTCATTTTGGTTTAGTTCCAATCGAGTTCCGACTAGTTGATGAAAGTGAGCAAATACCGCTTCAGCTCTTTGTAACTCGAGTGAAGCACGTTGTATAGAGGGAAATACAATTTTACAAGACGACCTGAAGATTATAAGCCTTCTGACTGCTGTCGGTACATGTAACCCTGCAGTGCAAGGCAAGTGTAGTGTGCGACGAGCTAGCGTATCTGCATAGCGTGAACACATGTTCCTCTTATGTACGCCGCATGTCGTCTGCGTACATAGTTAGAGTGGCAGTGTTTTCTAGAACGGTAATTTGCCGTATACCACTGCCCACACAGAAGAAACATATTTCTTGGATTCTCTGTTTTACGGGGAAACCCCCCGAAGTCCTTCAACGGATAGTCAGATAGTAGACGTCGGACAGCGGTGTTCCCAGTCAAGATATTATTGGTCGGGATGATTCGGATAAAAAGCAGGCAACAGGCGGGATTTCCCGAGGAATCTAGTAGATAGATATTTGGAGTTAGCGAATTAGCCAGAGGATCCAGTGACTTGTCTATTCTGAATAATTGAAAAGAAAAGTTTACATTCAATCTGCAGTGGGGTCCCAGGCGACGGGGG
Source organism: Sclerodactyla briareus (assembly GCA_026419785.1). Taxonomy (NCBI): domain Eukaryota; kingdom Metazoa; phylum Echinodermata; class Holothuroidea; order Dendrochirotida; family Sclerodactylidae; genus Sclerodactyla; species Sclerodactyla briareus. Next base: position 200,697 of record JAODTK010001665.1, on the reverse strand, counting down.
GTGGGGGAGTTGGGGAGGATTATACCCACCATGACCCAAGTTATTCGAAAACTTTTTAACACAGCCCGAAAGCCTATGGCAGGTTATTCCTTGACTCTTTCTGACAACCTATGGCCAGACACAAGACACAATGGGTATGCACGCAGCTCATTATGGAAAGCATAACGTCTGAAAAATTTCCCATTTTTCCACACAAGCCCCCCCCGGCCAATAGGCTCAAATACTTTGATAGGAAGCTACACACTAAATTGCATAATGTCAGACTCTGAACCTTGTGACCACCTCAAATGAAATTGTCCTAACCCCAAAACAATAGGTTTCATGTACTCATCATGGCGACTACACATACCCGCATGACTTCATCCCTCCAGGTGGGGTAGTTATCTTGGTTACAAGTCAAAATTTGGCCAAAACATTGACTTTCCACAAATTTTATTTTTGACTCGAAAATCACCTCCGCCCTGGACCAAAAACAATAGGGTTCCTGTACTATCCCATAAGAAAGCTACACAACCAAATTTCACTTGATCAGACCAACCCATCTGGACTTAGCGTGTGTACAAGGTTTTCATACTTTGACCTCTGTGACCCTCAGACCTTAACGCAAACAATAGGGTTCATGTACTCATCATGGGGAACACACATGCCAAGTATGAGCTTCTCCAGCCAGGTGGGGTGTAGTTTATCGGGTGTTTACAAGCCAGCATTCCATACACACATACATACTACCCACTGTCATGACTGCTGGAATTCCTCGACTTCGTCAAGGAATCAAAAAGTTTTTTTTTGGCAGTTCATTCAGAAGGTTTTGCATCTATTTTTAGCAAATATTTGTGCAGTAGCATGTGTCTGGGGCCCATAAATTGTACCTATTTGCCAAGAATGGTAGGCCATTTATGAGGGCGCACTTCCGTTGGTTCCGACCTCGAACCTCCCCCCTTCCAAGACAAATCTCTCGGTGCACGCCGGATTCAGTCGCATTTTCAGAAAACTTGGACTTCTCACAACATTTTCATTAGTGTAAGAAGCTTAAGCTGCCAGCTATAGGTACCTCTACGAGTCGAGTCTGCTGGTATTATCTGCTACTTCAACCGAGTGGTTGGCACAGGTGTCAGCTCGGCCTCCCGCCCGGTTGACCACTTGACCGAGGTTCGATTCCCAGTCAGGTCATACAAAGACTTTAAAATGGTTCCTGTTGCCTTCTCGCTGGACGCTCAGTCAGCAAGGATTGGAAAAGGGACAAGCGAGAGGTAGGCAATTTGCAATTGCTGTCTGCGTGTGATTACCTGCAAATTGCTCTCTGTCTTCCTCCTTGATTGGAATCATGAGAGCGAAACAGGTGAGACTAGCGTTCGGAATCCCTTGTTGAGGTCCACTCTCTCTAATCATTTAAACAAACAGATGGGGACAGAATTTCAGCATCATCTCTTTATTGGGTATACACCCGACAAAAGAGTACATTAAAAGGCACTTCACATATAAATGAGGAGTAATCAGTTTAGTGATTCCTTCAGAATGGTAAACAATGAATTTTCGTTCTGGTAAAAATAACACTAACTGATCCACCCTGATTTCTCAGCCAATATCAGTCACCATGGGTATTACATGAACAATAGTTCATTCAAATCAAAAGCATCCCTAACAGCAATAACAAATTATAGTCATGCACGTACTTGCACAATCCGTCTGACTTTTGACACAATGTCATAATTCAATTTAACAGGCTCCTTTCCAAAGGACGACTGCAGCCTTGTAATCAAGAAGGGTAATATTGTGGGGAATGGAAAACTATATTTACAGGCCCGAACACTGCATTCCAATATGGAGTTCCTATATGGAGTTAATGGCCTTCGAAGTTTTGTCCCTTATAATGAGGCAGGCCTTCTCAACCGGCATTGTGCATCCCACTTGTGGTGCTTTGGGGCATTCCAAATGTGCGCGGCAGCCCTGGCATGGAACTTTCAAAATAAAGATAAAATCCAGAAAACATTCAGACCATGAGTGAAAATATTATTTCAGAATGCTCTATTATACAGACAAAACCAGGCTGTAAAATGTGCAAAACCTGCGTAATTGTACACCTTTAAACACATGTGGGCATGACAACCATTCGTACCACCAAACGTTAGAAATCACCATGAGCAAGAAGCGCAACTTTACCTATTGGAGTTGAGGAAGGCAAAATACATTTTCATTTTATGTCATTTAAACCTTGATATCTTGTACAGTTGTATTTTATTGTACTGCCATTTTGCCACAATAACTACAAACTTTTACCCAAATTAGCACAAAATCCATGAAATTAGTGAACTGTGAACCGTGAAACCCCGAGGGTCGAATCAACATGCTTGCCTGGCGTCACTGCATCATATGTCCCCCCTCATGACCCCTGGCAGGATCCACTTCGGGGACCCTAAGAATGTTTTTTCCATACCTGAAAAAGTAGGCAAGAGGGTATTCTTGATCCCCAGTATCCAGGAGCGATTCTATCATTCCAAATATCTATATATGCGGCCAATCATGCTTGAATGCGGTTGGGATAAAAACATAGTTGATGCCATTTTGCAGATGGGGAGTGCGCCCCACTGATAGACTGTTAAAGCGCAGAGGCTTTTGCATTAGGCACTCTATCAAGTCCTCATTATTTAATATTACTTTTACATTGATCGGGTCTTCCAAGAACCGTTCTTGAAATGAAAATTCTAAATTACCATCAATTTTAGGATCCTTGCTTTGTGCCGTACGGGGTGGGAAATGCCATTCCCTGCTTGATCTGGGAGTCTGCCAGAACAAAAAAATGTCAGGCACGCTCTGTGCCAACCAGCGCTCAGTAGTAACATCAAGTTGGACTGTCACAAAACTGTTGAGGAGGTGATGAAGGGAAACTACGGAGAATCCCTATGTGCCAATAATAAACATCCACAGGTGAAACAACGCAGATCATTTGGTTACGTTTATTCCTAATATTTGAATAACTCAATATTCCCAGAGTTTTGTTTTGTGCCTTCCTACAAGTGACCATCAACAACTACCAAACCACTACAGCAATTCCTCGCTCTTAGACTAATTATTGCACGTACAAATTATTGTCTAAAACTTCTAATAGACATAACTTCTAATAGTTTGTTGACAAGGATGACTCAATTTATTGCATGATGGGCTTTTCAATCTTGCACAGTGAAACTGCTGCACAAAGTTCAAAGGTCCCTAACTCTGTGACCTAAAAAAAAAAGCAGTAGAGTTTGTACTGACAGATTAGTTGCCCCTTAGCTGGTATCATCCAGCTCCTTTCTAAAATAATCCTGCATCCTCATTGGTGACTTCGTGCAACAAATTGATTCAGCACAGATCATGTCCACCCATCCAGTACCCCAAACATACAAATGTAATCAAGAACCAGGCTTATGGTTTAGAGAAATCATGCCTTAAAAGGCAGTTGTGACACAAATATAACACACAAAACAAAGTGATGTTTTGGAACTCACTTCAGGCCGAGACAATAGAAGGGAGACATCTGGATTTCTGTCTGCTTTTGTTTTAGCGTGTTTCTTTTTCTTTAACTGATTTACTATAAGATATGTTTACCCCCAAACTGTTTTTTAGAATTGTTTCCCATATGCAAAAGTATAAAACATATGCACGTCACAGCACGAATTACGTATAAAATGTCTTAAAAAGGCAAAACAATTTAAACACCTGAATCAAGTTCGGTGGGAGCAGATTATTGGACTCCTCAACGAACAGCGAAGGATTAACTGGAGTATGGAATCAGACTTCAAATACAATGTAAGATGCCAGTCTTAAGTTAAATCAGAACAACCTGCTAAATGGGTGCCAACTACTACTCACTATTGGAGAAAAGAAGAGCGATGGCATTTAGTGTTGAACACAAGAAACGGTAGAGAATAACCCAACCAATTGCCGTCGTTATTTCAAGCAGCAACCTAATATCAACCCTTATTAAAGAATCCTTACCCTAAAATAAATTGAACTGGTTTTTGCGCAGTTCAGTTTAGATCAAATTGCAGATCCAAAAAATCAAAAGTCGCTTGAATCAAGGCTAGGCCATGTATATCTGTGCATTGCATCTCTGGAATAACTTCATGCAACTTGAGTTATTTACTAACACCATTTATTGCCAATAAGGCCAAGTCACTCAATAATATGCAAGTCACTTTTCTGGTGGGGAGAAATTTTATTCAGGAACTGGCGGAAGTAAGACTCATGTATGATTGTTTTAGCAGGAACTGCACCTCATAGGTCTCATCAGGAAAGATCTTCTGGGACGGCTAATTTTGTTCTTTTAGTAGAATGAGAGGTCATTTGATGCTCATCCTTTTCAGGTCTGCCAGTGATGATGCTCATTACAGCAGAAGTTATTCCATAATATAAAGTTAATATAACAGTACTGTCAGTCAGTTCACCTGAGAGAATTTCTTGGCCTCAAATCTTGCAAATGAAATCAACATGGTATTTAAATTGTTGACATGTTACAAAATATGTTGTCTTGGATCTGCTAGGGGAGTTTTTTTTCCTTTTTTTTCCTTTTAATGTACTGTACTGAGGCTAATCAAACTGTATCTCACTTTAATACTTGTTCTAATATTCTGGGGTGTACCACAGTTTCACTGTAAACTGCAAATTTCTTCTCTTTTGAAATATCAATTTTCGTCGGTAAATTTAATCCTGGATACTTGAGAATGTGTTCTTTCTGAGCTCCCAAAAGGACTTAGGCCTTGTAACATACATGGAAAGATGATAAAAAATGTACACTATAAAAATGTCTTTTCGAGGAACAACTGGAGTAAAGGCCAACACCTGTTCAGTTTTGTTTTTCTTCAGAGGGGGAGAGACTAAAGGACGAGAGGTATGTTTGTTAAATACAGAACACTACAATACACAAGTAATATCAGCATGACCACTGATGTTTGCAATTCTGACAAGAGCAGCCAGCTGCCACAAATTATGCAGAAGTCAGTGTGAGTGCACTCGGCTGCTGCGATGGACAGTTGAGTAGCAGTTAGAAGAGCGCCCTCACAACATAGTATATACATCTTCTACTCCCTCCCCCGCTTGCGAATGACCAGTTCACCGATTAGCAGTGTAATATGATGTGGTTGTTTATTACTATGATGAATGGATGGATTGTTTGGAAAATCTATGATGCCACATTGTCTCAGAGATGCAAGAATACAAGTGCAAAAGTGGAGGTATATTTTCGTATGGGAAGTAGATATATTCCTCAGAATTGAAAAAAAATAAATGCCCAAAACCATTATGGGTGTTGGGCAGGGATGCATTCTTGCCCACAGATCACACGGCTGGCGAGCTTGCCGGAAGAAACTTCCTTACGTCAAACTTTTCGAGTTCCTTTGAGGTTACTGGAAACAATTTGTGGAGAGTCATTGAAGGTAACGTATGGCTTGAGTCCGCATTCCAGTCGTAAGTCTCCTCTACTTGAATCTTTGTCAGCTCGACTTCAATCCTCCTCCAAAGTCATCTGGTTTCTCATTGTCTTCCAATGTTCAGGGTAAAACAATGTCCACAACCCAGTTCCTGTGCGATGTTCGATTAATAGAACGAGTTCGCTACTAGCCTCGAGTTCCCGGCCAGGCAGTTTACCTGGCTGACGCCCTTCTAGTATTCACCACTTGCGATTCATTCTTCACCATGTTGTTCTGCCTCTGATGTTGCCATGGCCAACCACACAAGGACCAACTCCCCTGAGCAGTCGTTGTCGAATTTTTTGAAGGGAAGGTAAGGTATTGGCATGGCAATCAAGAAGGTTCAATTGGTCTGATGGAGTACACTCTGGCAGAAAACTTGATGCAAATATGGACTCTCTGCCTCACTATGATTGTCGTACCCGTCAGACTGATGGGTACCTTCCACTGTGAAGTTTCTTCGAGACGGGCATGGCATGACTGCGGCGTCCCGGATGATTTATTGGAGTCTTCACTGCACAATTTACTGTAATCAGTAGGTGTATCTTTTGCCTGATCGGTTTTTAGAGGAAGTCCTCATTTAAGTTGCCACGTGCCAATTATCAACAGAAGGGGTCAATGATGCGCCCCCCGGGCAGCGCAGCGATGGTTTTGCACCCTTTCTCTTTTGATTCACCGCATCCCCCTGATGGAATGCTTCTCCGGCAACGCTCACCCATACAATTCACATACTCACTTCCCGTGCATGTAGCCACGGGTCTCACCTGCTTGAAGTATCCGCCACCATACCAATCCTTGGTAGACTCACAACAGCCGTTCTGTTTGGTAACCCGCACCTTGGTGGAATTCGATGACACCTGTTCTCCCAACAGCACCCCTCTGCCTCTTGTTCCATTTTTTTGCTCATATGGCCCCTCCTCCGACCCCCTCCTCCCTTTATCGGGAGCAGGACCTCTGCGGCCCACCAGCAGGCCTGCCCAAGGTTTCCCCTGGTGGTCGTTGCTATTCTGGACTGCTGGAATTCCCATGATGATTGATGATGGTGGCAGTCTCGTTGGGGGTTCACTGGAGAGGTAGGCCCTCACGAGGCCCACAATTGCCTCTCTCCTTCGCTGCTCCTCCTCGGCAAGGAAAATGGAACAAGGACAATGATCAATGATGATTGACGCAATCAACATTCGGGTGTACTACTTGAAGTTTTGACTCCTGCATAGGCTAGGGACACGTTCGAAATCTGCTTCTGATATGGGTGTCTGTGATTACCCATTCGAAATTTAACCTAAGGCAGTCTGACACACTCTCACCATTGATGATGGTTGATAAGAAACCAACAGGACACCTGAGAATACGAGGGCTGATGACAGTGCCCACCCTCCCAATTCATTCAATCAAAGAAACAGACAGCTACTAACACGCAAAACAAACCACACACAAACATCATGCCCGCCTCACTTTGACAGCACAGGGATTGTTACTTGGCCTCCTGCGCCACCAACGAATTTATCTAAAATTAATTTTTATATTGGGTACATATGCAGGCGCCATCAGGTCATGACTCCATTCTGACAGCACTTTCAAGATTGTGATTCCAAGATTCCTAGCAAGTGATATGCAGAGTATAGTGCAGAGCGCAGCTAATTACAAACACAAATTAAGGCAGCTCTTTCACAGGTCCCCAATCAGCACCTGGGTAGAGAGCACATCAGCCAAACTGATCTGCCTCTGTGGGAATTCGAACTTACGACCTTCGATCAGCAGTCCGGAGTTCCTGCGAGTAGGCTAATCCAACTTCCACCATTATGCCAGGAACCACACATACGAACCACCCACAGGCAATTAATGTCATCCTCCACAGCATGGGCAGAGGGCTCATATATACGTGGTAGGTTTCAGGACAGAACATGCACAACAAAACACACGGATATGACAACACAAAAAATATACAACACAAAAACCAGTTGCCACACAGAAAAAAAAAGGCGGACCGCCCCCAGTGTCTCGCCTGGTACGCGACCAGTGTTTTCATCTGTTAGTCACGGAGAACAATACCAAGGCAATTAAGAGTTGCTTTAAAGCTTTCTGTTCTTAGCATTTGACAGGAAAACCCTACTAATCAGTGACCAATTTCAAATCAATGAGGACTGATATTGACAATGTCTACCATAATAAAGTTTGTGGAAAGTTGTGACTAAGATTGCCTAAATATGCAAATTAGACAATAATTCAAACTTTCTGTTGAACCTTTTGCTCACTTCCATTTTCAGGACCAATGGTGGTCAACACTTAATACATTTCATCGGAATTCAACAAAACTGAACATGCCATGAAATCAAGCAATTATACACGCTGCAATAAACCCCTGTACCTGATTCATGTTGACATTTGGCGGACTAAAGGATAGACCACAGGCATAGTGGAAGCTAGTCCTATCTAATTAAAAGGTTGTCTGTATATCCTTAGTGTCACCAATAAGATTCCATTTAATCAGCCATCCCAAGCGAGGGAGTAGGTTACTCTTCCCTCACCTATCTCACACACCAGAGCTACGCAGGTTTGGGACACCCCCCTTCATTCGTGAATAGGTGGCGCCTGGGAGTGAGTAAACAAGATGGGACTGAGTGGTTACACTTTATGGTCCGTGTAGGGGGTCAGAAGAGGTTATTGACAGCAGGAGTGAACTCAAGGTAACAAGAATGCAAGGCATTCATACGCGCGATTAAAAAATGATGTCCGGATAGGTGCTATCTGTGTCATAGGTTTTTTTGGCGCGAGTAACATGAGTTAATTATATCCCCACGACGCTGTGAGCGTCTGGGGATATTATGGTTTGGGGCGTGGTCCGCCGGAAAATAAGGTTTCCTCCCAATCTGACGACAGTTGGAATTCACATAGCATATGCAAACTGGACCTTCCGATGACCTTGATGAAATGACCTCCAAAATGTTCGGGGACCAAATGTTGACCCCACCCACCAAGTTTCGTTCCAGACTGGACGAGTTTGGAAAAACCGCATAAATATGCAAATTGACTCCCATTGACCTTGTGAAATGGAACCTCATGTTTTTTTCGGACGAATTTTTACCCCTACCCACCAAGATTCGTCTACATCGAACAAACCTTCAAAATAGAGGCAGCAGATATGGCAGGATTGCCCACTTTCCAACCCATCCGAGAGATTCATGGGGGTGGTTGGTGGACATGGCAAAAGTTTCGTGTCAAATCGGACATTGTGTTGAGAGTTATCGCGCTAAGGCCTAAATTTCCGGCGGATGACGGCGGCGACACAAGCCCCAAAACCATAATATCCCCAGACGCTTACAACGTCGCGGGAATAAATTAGGTAGGCTACGTGGATTGTAGATGAAGACGGGAAGGAAGAACCCCATTACCTGAACTGTTTTATACAGTCATCCATATTCTGGCGGGGTACTTGGGTAGGAGACAAGAACATTTTTGCATTATGAACGACCGTCGAAAGAAAAGATAGTGATATAGCACACTGAAAACCCCACTCGTTTCAGAAATTGTGGTGCTTTGTCATATGTCCCTAGATATGTGTTTGTGCTCTGAAGAGATTTATTTCTGCTGTATACAAAGTTCCCTTCTCTGGCAAGTGGCTGATGTGAATCGGTCATGGCTATGATTTTGGCCGCAAGCAAATCGGCCGAAAATTTGAAAACAGCTGCAGCGCCGCCCTAATAGGCAGGACAAAGCTACACCTGCCTCCAAAAAAACTATGGGTTTTATTGCGACATTGAACCCAAATTGAAATGGGTTAAAATTAATTAAGAAGACGTAAAAAAACACAAACGACATCACAGCTTCCTCAAACGGAAAAACAAAAAAAAAACGGAAAACTTCGCAACCGAAAGGAATCGAACCCGGGCTGCGAGATACGAAAAACGTTAGTCCAACCACTACACCATCCTTTCGGTCAGGTGATTTGTTAGTAAATTTTCATTATATGTATCGAACGTATCGACCGAAACCGAAAGTTATAGCGATGTTAGATGGCGTAGGACGTGGATTTTGTCGACTACAAAATATGTGAGTGTATTATTTTCAGAGAAATGTTGTGAAAAGTGAGTGTAGATAATTCTCAGGACCGTGGGATTTTCACGGACATCAGTGAAAGAGGAAATCCGATCAAGCCTGTTCGTGACCCTATACTTGGCTATTCGTGTTTGTTTTGTTTACCCTGGCCTAGGCCGTAACCCGGATGTTGAGTTCGTGGCCTCCGACTATTGTTAGGTTTGTGAAGCGTACCGTACAAGGAGGACTGGGCAAAGGACTACCATAGGATATTAATTGCTGTGAGACTGCAGGCAAAGGCTCGAAAATTACTATTATTTTATAAAATAAGAGCCGATTGAACACAGTTCATTGAATGAAGGGAGCAGGAATCAGGATTTCTGTCCCTGTTATCGTTCTGTACACAGTAAAAAACAATTAGCGAACACGATCGTGCTCGCCAACTTCGCAATGCGCTTGTTACAGGGCAAGTGAAAAGGGCTATGTGATGTGAGGACAGCGAAACAGGGGGGGGGGGGGCTTTCGTCTCTGCCAATGTGCTCTCATTGACGTCTAATCGAGAAATGACTTGTTTCCAGACTGCAGCTCTGAGCGATAGCCACGCCACTGTTGGGTTCACGCCCCCCGCGAATCAGCTTCCTGTATTTCAGGACTGTCAACGCTATATTGGGGGGTTATTTTATGGGACATCTCTAATTGTTAATTGCCCGAAACAGCATTAATGATTCAGACATTTCGATTTGTTACAAATGGAACTGCTAATCATAAAATAAAATTCTATTTTATCGGTTGTTCTTCGTAAAGACGCACAGAGTACCAACTGTTGAAGCGGAGTGTTCTATACCAACGTTCTTTCCTCTGCGACATGACAATGGGCTCGAAATCCTAGTTGAAGCTGTTGGGAGCTGTCCGTCGCTCCAATTCTGACGTAACCTGACTAGACTTAAAAATATTTACAAACTACAAGGCATGCGATGTCATCGATTGCATAGACTTTTTTGCACACGTCACCAGAGAACGTATCACGATTTATAAAAACATTCCATTGACTAATTTTATGAAAAGCGACTGCGTCAGGCTACAGAAGGTAACCACGCACAAAACGACTACATACAAGCGCTTCATCGCTCGTAAAAAGGCAGAGGTTTGACAATAGATGAAAATAGTCTGTTACAGACAGTAATACTAGTTAAGATGAAGGAAATAAACATGCCGGAGGGTTTGAAATGAGTAAAACTCTGCTTAAACATTTTGGTAGTGATAGACTTGCTATAATAATATTGATTTCAGCATAATGTATTGTCAGCTCGGGTGCCCCAAGACTTAAACCATTCTTAAAAAAGTAGCATACAGTCTCTGGAAGTTGTTGCAAGGCATGTTATTATTTGCCAGTTTTTTGGTCGCATAAGTGACCTTGAATGACCTTTGATGAAGAACGTTTTTTATGGAAACATGTTACCCTTTATCATATGCCGCATGTCCCCCTTTCAGCCCATATCACACACAGTCACTCGAAATGATGGCAGAAAATGGTTATTTATTTGGCAATTTCTTGATCTCGAATGACCTTTGAATGACATGACGGTTTTTTATGAAAAATGCGTGCCCAAGGTGATGCAACCTAGCCCAAAAGATATGTAATCAGGTCACATGCTCTATGCTATCACCCAAAGTAATTAAAATCCAACCTTTCAAGCCCCTAGTACGTAGACCAGTGTCAATGAAGCGGGAGTTGGTTTCCGCTATGTAGGCGATACAGAGACTAAATCACATATCCAAAAAAGACCATTTTATTTCTTTGGCCTGTAACTTCCAAAAACGCACATTTTCGTAAAACTTGACCTTTGACCTTTTGACCTGTCTTAGAAGTGTTGTTTGATTACGAACCCAAAAATTCCCATGACAAATCTCTACTAGCACCCCTACTGCATTCATTCCGTTGTTACAGCCATTGACAATACGAAAAATTGTGTAATTTTCGTGCAAATTATTCACATCAAATGACCTCAGTGACTTACACTGCTGGAATTTATCAGGATCAAAGGTGTAACCATCTCCACCAAGTTTCTGGAGGATTCAACCAACTTTAAAATAGGCATATTAGGCAAATTGGACTAGGTAAAGCATATTGTACATTAAATGGCCTTCGGTGCCCTCGTCCCTACTGGGAAATTCATTGGACTATAGATACACCATCTCCACCGAGCTCGTAAAACAATGAACTTCAAAATATCGGGCAGAAATTGTGCAAATTAGACTACTTAAGTGGCATATATCATGCCAGGACACTAATCAGTTCGTTAACTCTCATAGTTTGTTTTATACTCCGAACATGCATCACCAATGCATCTACCGATCAGATATACTTGTACCAAGCTCCCGGGCCAATTTTCATTAAATATGCCAAATTTATTATGCAAAGAGTATGGTTCTTTCGGGATAAGCAAAATTGGATGGACTTGGCAACCTCTTCATCGCGCACGTCCACAAAAAGGTCCCAGCACGATTGCTTTCACGGTTCAGGAGAATATCAAACCGCACATACGGACAGACGGACGACAGACAGACAGAATGGACGGACAGACAGACAGACAGAACAGACAGCAGACAAGACAGAACAACTGTGACCATATGACTCTCCTTGAAAAAAGTTCAGGCGAGACAAAAAGGAAGCAGGAAAGTTGGGGGCTCACTCTGTGAACAGCGCCTAGCTGCGGGGGCTATGATCCTGGACAGACCTCGACCCTCGCCTACCGCCTATATGTCCAGCTGACGGGGCAGTGCTGCCTGGACGCAGTTTCCTCCCCCATTGCGATACCAGGTACTCAACACCATCTGAGCGAAGCCGGAACGCACGCACACCAGAATTAATCTGGCGCGATGAAACGGTAGTTAGAGTTTGTGCCCAATCAAACTTTCCCCGATTACTTGGGGTACCTGCAGCTGATTTGATTCTTCTTGCCTAGAGCGAGGGATTAACCAACATGCCTGCCTCCTCTGGGTTCTAACCCACAACGGTTTGGGTTTCAAGCATTATCACTAGACCACGTTGACTCGGCACACAGCCTCACCTGTCAATCCAGAGTCTGACTCCACCTCCCCCCCTCTTCATACCGTTGATCAGCAGGCTCCTACTGAAGCTGCCGTTGGCCACAAACGACGTTATCCTGTGCTCGTCTTGGCCTGATGCTCCCTCTGTAGCTGACAGCAGGAATCCAGGAAATCTTCCAGGCGTCCTCCGCTCCACATCCTCTTCCCCGTCTTCTCCCTCTTCTAGCCATATGCAGTCATCCTCCCCATCATCAGACAGTCTCTCTGTTGGTATTTGGGGAGATCTTTGGCAATTTAGAAAGGCATTCTATGAATGATAATAATGATGATGTACCGTACTTATATAGCGCTTCACACCGTAGACAGTACTGTCTCGAAGCGCTGACGGCCATTACCCCCTGGTCAATGGTAACTTGGGTTGGCCTGCACCATAGCGCACACTTCGAGCTATACACTCCTGGGCAACCGCCAATGGTTGCCCCCACAACATGTCCCCGGGGAAATTTCATCACATGGCTGCCGTAATCACGCACTTGTTGTAATTACAAGTAACCTCTCAGAGATTCCCAATAACGCCTGGGTTAAACGAGGAAAAACGGAGATGGCGCGCCTCGCCCAAGGATGCGCCAGAAAGGCCAACCAGCTGGTATTCGAACTTGGACCTTACGATCACAAGTTCCTAGCTCTACCGACTGAGCTAATCGATCGCTGATATCATCAATACCCTCTCCAAATGTCAACCAAAAGTGATTTCAGCAGGAAGCCAGCTCCGTTGGCACCGGTGAGCAGCGGTTTGGTGGTCCCAGAGCTGTTGAAAAAACTGTCGTACATGTTGAAAAAATTGTACACTGAGATTTCATGATTCTCCAAAATGGAGCCTGGTCCTACTCTCCCTAAAATCCCCCCTGCTGCTGACTGATGAAACCCCCAACCGGAGCAGTGAGCTGTTTGGAGGTGGATCCTTGGGAGCACAACTGCAAGATCAATTACGAGGTGGCTAATTTGATAGAGAGAAGAAGAAGAGAAACTACATGTGTCAGCCAAACAAATGCATAATGCGATTTTCCATTACAGAGTTAGAGGCCTTTGAAGTTGTGCATGTGTATTGCGCAAAATGAGAACATCCCATCATGCAATAAGGATACGTCACACTCGCACATCCTTGGGAATATTCTTGGTCCCTATCAGAAGAATATATGTCAATTTCACTTGACCGTTTTGGAGAGGGGATTGCTGTAGTGGGTTGGTAGGAATCGATGGCGAATTGCCATATTCTTGTTTCCTATCAGAAGAGTATATGTAAATTTTCCAATTGATAGTTCTCGGTGAGACAGGAAATTGCGGTGATGTTTGGTACTGTAGGCATCAATGACTATTTCCATAAGAGAAAGACTGTAGTACTCCTCCCTATATGATTCAGTAATTTGAAACACGCACAATACAAGGGTATTTTCATAATGTTTATGGTTGGTGTCACACGTGATTGCACAACAGAGATTCCTAAGTTCTCTGCATGCCATAGACTTTGACAGTAATAACTCTATAAGGACATCGATTGAGGAGGGTTGCAATTATAGATTATTGTTGTTTATTTCCACAATATAACCTCGGTTACAGCAAATCCTGCTTTCGAGAGCCAGTCACACAACATTGATATTGTTTTGTGCTCCGCCCTGATTTTCCAATTCTAGCCCCCATCATTATGGGTACACACCCGTCATGATAATAAGGACTCAATTCATCTGGGTCATCCCACCAAGTTGGGACACATCGGATATTTAGGCACAAAAAAACAACTTTATGCTTTATTTAATCAATAAGTACACTTTTTATAGTTGAAGTGGAAATAAATAAATTGAATTTAATTGAGATCTAGGACAAAGGGCAGCTTATTTGGTCTTTGGTGCACTGGTCATTGTTTATCCATTGTGCACGAGTACCTCATCCCAGATTCTTAATTTTGAAGGGCAGGGGTCACGAGGAACATGCTGCCATCTCCTGCATTAGAGACATTGTGCCACTTAACCCCTGCAATCGGGGATCCCCAAATCCTGTGTCTTGGTGGAGTTAACAAATTGGTCAGGTCCCGAATCCTGCAACCAGCTGGATGGCGAAATATTAAATATCGGAACTTTAATCAGTACAGTGCGTTAATATCGTCCAGCAGTCCTCAAAGCACTTGACAATAATTCCCCTTATAAAACAACAACAACCACTTCGTGCGAGCAGCATGAATTTCTGGCATTGAAACTACTTAATTGGAAACAAATGCAAGAAATCTAATCAATTTGTATACCACTTTTAGAGGTTTTGGGTGAAATTTATGCAATGAAACAACACTTGACATGCATCTCCATACAAAAGTCAGCATACGGCCAGACAAACAAAACACAAACACACCCATAGTGACGCAACCAGTCCCTCCTTCTAGAAAACACGCACATAATATAGTGATCTTGGGAAACCCCACAAGAGAGATGGAGAACCAGCTTCAGCATCAATCTACAACTCAACACAATCACCATTGTTGAATTCCAGCACTGGTCTCATGGGCCGGGAAAATGCTGGACAGGGCCAGCGAGCCTCTGCTCAGGGACACCCCGGGGGCCTAGATCGGGTGCGGCTGGAAGGCTGAACCTCGAGGTCGGCAGGGTCAGGTAGCACTGCGGGAACTTCTTGGCAACCCTGAGGACCAGAAGTACCCCACCCCCGGGGGCTGGCGTAGCCATGTCCTCCTGGGGCGACATGTCTTTTGATCTTCAGGACGTAACTGATAAGAGAGGGGAGGATGGTTTGAAGATGGTTGGAATGTCTTGTTTGATGTACCGATTCTGGCTATTTTTTCTTCTTCAATTTAGCTTGATCCCAATACCAATTATTTTGTTCAACACTTCTTTTCCTAAAAGTGGGAGTTACTGTAGCCTGCATAGCAGAAGAATGTTTTTCAACTGCTTTAAAAAATGTTTGCATTGACACACTCAGTTGAAAAGCGATTTTTATTACAGTACGATGACCTTTGACGGGACTCTAAGCAAGAGGTTCATGAACTCTTATGAGAACCCACATCCGATAAACTGAATCGCACTGATGGAGTTTGAGTTATTGTGTAAAAAAGCATAATTGGCCAAAATATTCTACAATTTTCTCATTTACAACTATCCTCATCAACACAAAAGCTTCTCTCATAAGAAAGCTACACAACCCTGTCATCTCGACGGACCAACCTTTCCAGACGATTGTGGTTTTACAAGGAACCTGTGACCCCAAAACATAGGGTCATGATCATTGTTTTCAGTCAACACTAAACAATGGGGTTTTTTTACACATACCACAGCGTGACTACATAGACTCCTTGGTTTTCTTTACGGAATCAAACATACGGAGCAAGCATGCCAATGGTAAGAAATTGTTGTTTCAGTTCCCACAATAACATCTCATTCATCCATTCCCCTGCACGCTGGCCTAAGAACTTTTTACGATCCTTCCATATACAACTGATTCCCAAACACGTGCATGTGGGCTGAAATTGAGCTTGCCTAGCGTGCCTGCTTACCTAATGGTAACCACATACCACGGGTCATCGTGGCAATGAAGCTCAGGCTTCATAGGAAATTTCATCACATTCCAGGTATGGAGATATTTGATTGTGATCACAAGAGAGAATTTCTCCGCATTTTAGGATCATTTACTGCATATTATTCCACTAGCACAATCCTAATTTTATGATTTTTTGACACAGTTTGCTCAGACTGCCCCTTGCAATACACTGCACGGGTAGTTTGGCTGAGTGTTGAGAAACCATGGTGTAAGTATCAACACAAATGGCCATAGCTAAAGACCTTGATACTTTAATTAACAACCATAGCTACAACTACTCCACATACAGATCCATATTCATGAGGGGGCGCAACTACTCACGGGTCGTGACCCTGTCCTGTTTCCACAGCTTCATATCAGTTGTAGCATCCGCCAGGTCCCGCATGCGGACTTGATACATTTAATTAACCATCAGGCTACAACATTCCACATACAGATCCATATTCATGAAGGGGTGGCACCTACTCACGGTTCCGTAGACCCTGCGTTCTAGCTTCATGTCAGTGATCATCCCAGAGGCCATGTCCCTCCGCGATGCTGACTTGAATACCTTTAACAACAATCAGGCCAAAACATTCCACATACAGATCCATTTCATAGGGGGTGGCAACCTACTCACGGGTCCGTGACCCTGTCTGTTCCAGCTTCATATCAGTGATCCTCCAAGGCCGGTCCCTTGCAATGCTGGACTTGATACCTTTAAACCATCAGGCTACAAACATGCCACATACAGAGCCTATTCATGAGGGGTGGCAACTACTCAGGGTCGTGACCTGTCTGGTTCCAGCTTCATGCCGTGATCATCCATGTCCAGGTTCATCGCGATGCTGGATTGGATAACCCTTAACCATCAGGCTACAACATTCCACAACAGATCCATATTCATGAGGGGGGGCAACTACTCACGGGTCGTGACCCTGTCTGTTCCAGCTTCATGTCAGTGATCATCCATGGGCAGGCCCTCGCGATGCTGGACTTGAGGTCGATGCCGGAGCTCCTGGCGGAACTGGAGCGGGGAGGTGCAGGACCGGTAGAGGTCGAGCAGGGTGGTCCAGCTGTAGCCCCCCCTCAGTATCGAGGCGCACCGCAAACCTGGCCTGTACCTCTTTGAATGTTTGGCATTGGTGCTAGAAAACGATTTAGAAGGATTAGGCAGGTGACAATCTCCAGGATATTTTTCTCTTCACCCCTTCTTGCTCCTCTCGACATAGCACTCTCCTTCCCCAACAGAGACCCTATTGTGCCAAATGAACTCCAGTCCATAATGTAACGCCACTATGAATATCATATTAATATACTATTGAACAGTCACACTATAAGCGATAAGCCCCACCGTAAACAAGTGGCGTCGAGGCTGACATGGCTGTGGAAACGATGTAACCCATATCTAACCAGTCAAACTACAGCCCCAACTGATGGAACATCATCTTCAGAGCCATATGCCAATTCACAATCATTCTGAAGATGCTTGATATTTCCTCCCTGCAGTTCCAACCTTTCATAGGATTCCAATTGCAGATTGCTTCAGTTGGCTTGTTTTGTCTTGTTTCGAGTCTATTGCCAATTAGGGAAAAACTTGCAAATGAGATTTGTGATTTTTGTAAAATATTTCTGTAATCGTACTTGAGACCACAGTTTTGAAACGATCTGGCAAAACACAACGCATAATATCACAAAAAAGGTAGTAATTGTGCCGAATTCCCTTAATGCAATGAAAAGTGAAAAAATTTTCGCTCCTTCGCGCGGGTCTAGGGTGGATTTGTCCCGTCGCTCTCTCTCCACTCACCCGTCATCTCCGCACACTTTATGGAAATTTCTCTGCTTCATTGGTGGCCTTTCAACTCATACATATCTGTGAGGTGAAATACTGAAAATTATAACACAACATCTCATTGACTTTGAAACACATCAACCTCTTTTTTTTTTTAGTACTAAACCCTTCAGCCCTCCGGTCTCTGTTTCCTCCTTCCCTAGACCATGCGCATTTTGGAACTGCAGTAGCTTTCAGGCTATCAGACTGCCTCGATTTCAACGCATTTTTTTCTCCAGGTAACTGCTAACTTACCTCATATCATAGTTTGGGGCAGTAAAGCTGAGATAGCTAAATTTCCCAAATTTACCAGTGTTTTCCCAGATGTGCTGGGTAAAACCAGAAAAAAATCCTTGTGTACAGTGGTGTGAGTACAAATTATGAATAACATACTTACGCCACAAAGTCGGTGCAGCGATAATACCGAGGTCTGACAGATGTTAACATTTTCCACGATTACAGCAATCTGTGAACCATGCAGCCTGAACCTGGGGAGAGGTCATTTCCGCCATCTGGGGGGCTTGCGCAACAAAAGTTTCTGGTACGCTCCATGGCAACCTGTGGTGGCGCTCCGCTAGATAGTATTCTGTGCCTCCCTTGGAAATGTCTTTGCCCTGGCCCCCCCCCAGTTTGAAGTCTGGTGATGCCACTGACATTGAAATGAATACATACTCATTTATATTAAATATTTATTCTAGAACACAGAAGAAAATCGGAGCTTTTTGATACGATTGACATGATGCCTGTTTCAAGAGTGTATAGAAATGGGGTGAATCGTGGCAGTGGTTTGTGTCTGCAACTCTTTGCTCCACCGTTCGTTTGGATGATTTTTGCCTCTAAAAGAACTCGTTTCTATCTCTGCTAACTAATTGCAATGATTTAGATACATTTCATGTTTGTATCGTGGTGAATCCGCTGTTTGAGGGGTCTTGCCGCATCCAACATCCACACCTATGGAACCCTCCAGCCTCAGGGTGGCAATCTCCTGATGCAAGGTCAACTCTGAATGACCCGGGTACTCCAGGTACAGCGTACCTCCACAACAAGGTGGATTAGGATTCGGGTTTCTAGTCTTGTATCAGGCCGCGCCTCTTCACCGACGATCAACCTATCCCCTGGTCATTTGTAAACCTGATTAAGACCTTTCCTGCACCAACCAGGACTCTTGCTCGCTCATGACCTACTACACAAAAAAAAAAAACCCCCTGGCAGCTAATGCAATGGCCGCACTTCTGTAACCCCGCCCACCACCCATCGCAGGTACCCCCCACTTTCATCACACGTGGGTGTGTGACACATTCGAGGATACTGCCTTGTACTACAAGCTAATCCGCCTCCGCAACAAGACATATAAGGAAAAAATCTTGATATTCTTACTTCACAAGCTCTCTCTTGTCTTCTTTATACTTCATTGCTGCATTGTAGTATTGGGTCCACTCTCAATGTTGTCATGGTCCCCCTTTGCTTCAGCACTGGGTATAGAGGGGGTCTGTGTGTAGAGAGATTGGCTGGCATGGCTGCTCTGGCTGTAGACTCCTCAACTCTGGGTGACATGTGATAACATGATGTTTCACTACCTACACTACGGAGATACTATGTAATGCATTTACTAATGTGTCCTTGTAATTTGTTCTAACCTACCTATCCTTCTAGACAGGCAGAATCTCTCAATCAACCCCCTCACCTCCCCTACCCTATCTGCCTCTCAACAAAAAAAAGTTCTGGGACTGAAGAGATGCTGCTGCCTAGATGCTAGGTCAAACATCTCAGTCATTCGGCTCAACCCCAAGCTGTTAATCCCCTTCCCCCCCCCCCCCCCCTTGCCATGACCAATCAACCACTCAGATTTCTATAACTCAGATATAATGCTGTGACTCTGGTCAAACTCCTGGATACAACCAGTCATTCAATATTGACCCCAGGGTCAGGTATGTAGAGGCCCACCCCCCCCCCCCCCATGACCCATCCCACCACCAGAGTTTTTTCTAGAGAGCCAGATATACTCTGTGTACTTCTGGACCAAACTTCCTGGCTCCCATTCACTATACTAGTCACCCTATGGCGATATTTAGCTCCCCCCAGGTCCCGAGGCAGGAATTGAAGGTTTGGGTGTCAAAACTGAGAAGTGGGTGTGCTAACTAATTGTAGGAGTAATATGGGGGAGGGGTCCAAGGGCAGGGGGTTCCCCCCCCCAAAAAAAAAATGGATTTCAAATGAACTAGATCGCAAATGGTGCAATATTTAGGTGAATTTCGCCTTTAAAATCGGGGCAAAAGTTACTGCTGAAGAAGCACTCTCTAATGCAAACATATGATTCATATTGATTTTTAAGTATAACTGTGAACCTATGAAAAAAGAGCCAATAACTTGAGTTTTTGTCTTCATTAACTTGTGTATGTCCTTTCCAAAACCAGCAGCATTTCACATTTTACAGCTAGCAGATGATTATGATCAAGCATTCCAGAAGTTCCAGAGTCCAGATGACTTAGAAGTTAGAAGCTGTCACTGATGGCTTGTTGGATCCAAGCAATATCATCCTGAAATCTCAAATATATGTAATGTGACTATACAAAAAAATAACTAGTCATAAACTTGACGCCTTTGTCTTCCATTTTTAATTCTTTTTTTCAAAAGACAAGGTTTCCCCAGCAGTAGACCAAGCTGGTCTAATTTTGTAGGTTGGCTGTCCTGGCAGTACTGATCCCCTCAGCAGTTTATCCATCATACCAGGCAGTTTGTGCCCGTTGTTCTGTCCCTTCTTTTCCCCCCCCCCCAAAAAGCATTAGCAGAGCAGCAGATGCATTTGAATTCCAGTTCAGATAATAGATGACTTGTATTTGATGGATTGATGCGATGTCATGTTTTTTTGAAAGATTGCACGCCGCTCCTTCCTCCAGGTTCTGCGAAAGTGGTCGGGTTCTGGAGTTCCCTGGTACTAGTATGCCTTTGGATGGGGACGTAAAACAGCGGTTCCGGGAGATGGTTGGGATTGGTTACACCCTGGCCTTTTTTAACATCTAGGTAGGGCTGTGGATTTCCCTTCCTATAGTTGACCTATTCGATGACCGCTGTGCATTATTCGATCGAATAACGATTGATCGTTTTGGCTGATTCCGCGAGAATCGTGATCGCCCATCGGGGATAACAATTGGCAGTCCATCTCCATAGCCTCTGTTACCTTTGTCAAAACTCTATTTGACCGCAAATGAGTTTGTAAATGAACGTTCATAATGCGGATAGTCTATAGCTAAACTCATCAACCCCGAGCCTCTGATAGTACTTTCCTTATTCGCCTCTTTGGCTCCTGATAAAAGCTAAGTCTATTCTGATTGTAAATGATGAAATCGCGTCGGCGACAATGCATGGCGAAACATGATTCATTCATCCATGATTGCCGGGCTAGTAGGGGTCCGCTTAGCCCTAATTACAACTGATTTGCAAGAGCTCGCCTTTACATCCTGCACCGTGACTATCAAGAATGTGGAAATCATCAAATCTGTAAGGGGGCCATTGATTTTTGTCAATTGCGTTGTATCCGGAAGTGGTTTCGACGACAGTTTATCTAAAGTTTCAAAACTATTGTGAACTATTCAGGGAAATCTCCACGGTTTTGCTTCCATGCAGCTATTTCATGATCAATCACAATTCCCACTCTTACAACAGTGCCTAGCCCAATGCATATTTTTGTAAACTAGGGAGCTTTGCCTCCCGCAGCAGTCACAGTACGCGTAGCATACAATACGTCACATGCACTCCAGCCTGTTATCATGTTATTATTCAATTCCGCCATCGACACGAGGGCGCAGACAACCCAAAACTTTTGTTCACTGAAATGCACTTCATGTTTATTCAGTAACGATTGCATGAATGTATTAAATTAACAAGGTAAGTAACTGGGAATGTTCCTCCTCAGAAAATTCACATGTTGTGGGATATAACATATCATCATTTCTAATAACAAACTGAAAACCACATGTTTTTGGCGGATCATGGCGAGACTTTGTACTGACTGGCCCTAGTGAGGCTGAAACTCCCTGGTATAGGCCTACTGGGGGCAGCATCAATTTTGTCAGTCGGGGCGCCAGTGTTACGTTCAAGATTTTTCGATGATTTCATGAGCAGTCATGAAATCAACCCAAAATTGCAACTGTACACAACTTCACATTTTTCACAGAGAGGACAATTTGTACCTCACTGACAATATCAAAATCCACGAACCACCGTACTATCAGTATTACTCAGTTATCAGAAATTAAAATAGCTTTGAAAAAAGTTTGATCAGTGCTCAATGTCGCTGAAGTTCTGAGCTGCTGTTGGCCGCGGAGCTCAATTGCCTTGGCAACTGCTCGCGGCTGGTCTGCTGGCTGCTCATCATCCAATCAGAACATCAGGGCCTGCATGAATATAGCCACTGGATGTCCTAATAGCAGAGCTCTGGGCCAGCAAGAGCTATGTAACCCCAGACGCACAAGATGACATGGTCTACTGCACAGAGTATTGTTTATTTCGTGTGCATGGCAGATTCACGATCGATCACGGCATTTTGCTTTCTTATTTCATAAGAAAGAGCGAGCTTGCATGGGGTGTTGTCTGGAGAGATAGACGCTAATAGAGATAGACGCTAATTAGGTACCATGACAGACAGTTTTTATGTGCTGATTTTGCTTGTCTCTCTTTGACAGCGACGAGTCCGTCTTATAGACGGAAAAATATTGGTACTCACTTGTTATTCAGAACGTGAAGCTCAAAAAGTAAATAAATTAGATGACCTTCTGATGCCTGGCGTAACAAATGTTTTCAAAGCCGCGTAAACAAGTTGGCCATTTGTTTTACAGGGCATTCAACACGCTCATGGCTTGCTGGCTAAATCCCTGCCCCCCCTCCCTCACCATCCACCCACCGAATTTTCTAGAGACAGAGATATAATGCTGCCTACCTTCTGGATCAAACATTCCTGATACCATCATTCAATAGTGACCCCAGGGTTCAGGTATTTAGACTCGTCCAGGAGGGTGACGGCGGACCTTCAGCTGAGGAGGACAAATGACGTCAATAAATATGGGGGGATTCAGCAGCCAATCATGCACTACGAGGTTGATTATTCAGTAAAGTGTGACCCTGTCTAATGGAACTGCGAGAAGTTATTTCATTGACAGACCTCATTTACGACCCCCGAGTGTTTGGCACAATTGGTGAGCATCGGCCTTCCACATGAGAGCCCGAGCTCAATCCTGGTCGGGTCATACCAAGACTTTAAAAATGGAACCTGTTTGCCTGCTCTCGCTGGGCCCCCAGCAAAGAGATTGGAGCGGGGACAACCGGGTAGACAATTTGCATGTTGCCATCTGCATTACTACCCCAAGCCTCAACCTTGGTACATAAGTACCGACAAAGAGGCTTGCATTATTCTGTGTACCACCTATGAAGGATTAATAAGCTATAAATAAAGTGCAGTATCCAGGTCCGCACCTTATGCGGGACCTTAATAGTTTTGACCCTCTGCTTGGCAAGTATACCAATGACAAAAAAAAAAGTTACATTATAGATGTCAGGTCAGGTCAGTCAAGCCACATCTGTCTCTCTAGATCCATGTCCACACGTGTTTTTTTTATTTGATTAGATTTCTACATGTCAGGAGGCCAAGTAAGGCTCATCAAATAACCCCCGTATTGATCACGGATGAGCACCGTCGATAACTTACCTTCTCATCTAGACTATTCTCAGATATAGGCGGGGAAACCATTCTCAGCATTCTCATCCTGCCCCCGGACCCATTTACTCCCCTCTGAAAGAGCAATCAGTGAACTCTATGATCCCGGCTCAGATTCTGATGATCCAATCACTCTCTCGGAGCCTGGAGGAGCCAGAGATTCATGTCCAACGTGACTACTCACAGCCGACCGCGAGGTATTGCAAATATCCCGAAACTAACTCCAGAAACCCTGGACACGAACTCACTACATTACAAACATACAGATGAAACCCTTGAGTGAAGACCAAGACCTCCCCCATTGCAACTGCAAGTGCAATCACCTAGGGAGAAACATCCAGTGATCACTGGAATCATAACCCGGAATGCTTGCTTGCAGGACCCCCAGATATTGTTTCATTTTATTTTATATTTTGATCACTGTCCACTCGCGATCTTGACACAATACACGTGCACAAACCTTAATGGCCTTAGAAACAAAGTCCTAGGAACTGGGGGCGCATTCAGTTTCCACCAGCTCTTCCATTAGCCTCCTATAAACTTTCTAAGTCGTCTTTTGAAGACATGAAACAGGCTGCATACCACTCCAGAAGCGGACGGAATCCCCTGCAAAATGGATGGGAAGGCTGCAGGTCATACGGAGGTCAATCCCGTTCTTTCCACAGCTTCGGAACAGGAAAAGGAAGTCCCTTTCTGTCAACAATCACCACATTATAGAAAAGAACTGCAGAAGATTGAAGAATAAAAAAAGGGGAGGATAAATGCTCAGCTTCTTCAATGATTATCTGGAAGGCGCGGAGACGTACGTTCACTCAACTAGCTTCGGATAGGAGGCACTATCTTGGTAGAATGGACGGGAGTGGAACGTGCTATTTACATTCGCACACAAGATTCGTTGTGGTGGTACACTGGGAGAATTTCACAGCGGCATATCACTGTGACAATATACCATATCAATATCCATTGCATTAGGCACTTGCGAGGCGAATCAGCTCAGTCAGTAGAGCCCAGACTGCACACTATTGATCGCGAGTTTTGGAGCCCATTGGAAACCTGGAGAAGTATATGCTCTCCGATCTACAGTACTTTTGGAAAAGGGCTACAAGACTGAAATGAATGACAGGTAATAACAAAACAAATTCCATGCTTGAACTTTATAATTTCAACAATCTTTGCAATACGAGTATGTCCAGAAAGAATTATGGTCGGGTGGGGTAGCTGCCACTGTCGCGTCTGAAAACTTCCAGCCTCGGTTGGCGATCAGGGAAAAAAATAACTCCAGAACCCCACATGTCCGATCGGCCGGGAACTTGGCACACAACCACCGCCATAGAGAAATCTTACTGGGGTTCGCTAATTTGCATGAATCTCAGTTTGTTTGTCAGATTCAATGTAACTGGGTGGAAGGAGACCTCATTTAGAGGTGAATGTGGAATGTGGAGGCCATTTCAAGGTCAAATTTGCATAGTTTAGGCTGTTTCCAACATTTTCCAGATTTGAACAAAAATTCGGTAGATGTACACTACATTTGATCCCAACGGCAGGTCATTTGGAGGTCATCCAAGCTCAAAATTGAATGATTCTGGCGATTTCCCAAGCATTTTCGAATTTGAACCACACTCAGTGGATTTAGACCCCATAGTAGGTCAATGGTGGACCCCGCTGAAGGAGCTTGTCCAAACGGCCCAGGCGCAATTGTGGTTGTCTGTATATCGGCAAACCACCTTTAGTTTCTCCGCTTCCCTATAATGAGCTCACTGAAGGGATGTGATGTCAGAGTGGTGAGATAGCAGCATGGAGCTATATATTAACGGGAGAGGCAACGCATAGTGCAATATATATATTGTAGCAATTTGAAAATGTCCCCCGCACTCGGAATGACACGCGATCACCTCAGGTGCGTTAAAGTGGTTGTCCTACGGTATGTGCTACTCTAACGGGGACAAATTTGGCAAAAATTTCCTGAACACGGACTGACAGGGATTAATTTTTGTTGCGTTAATATTGTTGAGAAGCTACAGTCTGTGTTACTCTT
This sequence comes from Sclerodactyla briareus, assembly GCA_026419785.1. Taxonomy (NCBI): domain Eukaryota; kingdom Metazoa; phylum Echinodermata; class Holothuroidea; order Dendrochirotida; family Sclerodactylidae; genus Sclerodactyla; species Sclerodactyla briareus. The sequence goes on along the minus strand of JAODTK010001665.1, from coordinate 175,018 downwards.
TCCGGGGACATTTTCAGGGTAGCGCATCTGAAGACAATGCGAAACTGCGCGTACTGCTATTTTACACACCGGCTCAGCCCAGCATAGGGCTGTTAGCATTGAATTGTCAGGCCTAGGATAGCAGGAACGGTAGAGTGTCCGCCTGCTAAGCCTGAGGTCTTTGGTTTTATCCCGTTTCTTCCTCGTGTTGGAAAGTGGCTGCAACGGTAATGCTACACTTCGTCTGTCGGATGGAGTCGTCAAATGGCGATCCCAGGAGCAGGATTTCTCACCCCTGCCTCTTTACTCAGGGCACTCTTCGAAAAGAAGTAGGCAATATTGGCTGATGTCTTTCGATCCACATCCAGAGCTGGAGTCTATACAGTCTACAATAAGCCAGTTCGGAGTTACAGTTAATGAGATGATAATGATATGTGTCAAAAAGGTCATAAGGGAACGCCCGCAGTTCGACGTTGCGTTGAACGTACAGTGTGCAGAACTATCCTTCGAAACTCCCCTGCCGGAAATATGAATCCTGCCAACACAAATTTCACACAGATTTAACCAAACATATCAACAAAAAATCCAAAAACAATTGGGGATGAATTGCTGCGTTTCACATAGTGGTCTGACAGTTTGAAAATAGGCGGTAACGATATCGCTATGGGGGAATCTGACCAAATATTGTCTATTCCCCGAACTGCTCTGTGGTGAGCATTGCGCCTTGAACTCCGAACTGGCTTATTTCGGACTAAGGATTCCTAATCAGCAGAAGCATCAGGGTGGAAGCATAACACGAGACGTATAGGTGAGTAAGATGTGATATCAATGAGTACCCATAGAGGTCTGGCAACCAACTTTTATTGAAAAGTTGGGACAATAACAACAGGGATGTAATAAGCCTTTTTAGGATTGTGGGTTCGCATGCTTACAACTAAACAGTGGGGGGTATGGAGGTATCCTCCCCATAGTTCGATCTTACAACGTTACCTGTGTCTAAACTGTCATCACCCTTTTGAAAACGCAAACAATTCATCCCATTTTCGAGTGTTCTGGTCGATATGTCGAACGGTATGGGGGTGCAAGTTGCAAATTTGTGCTGGTAGAAGGTGTAATTTTCGACGGAGAGGTCTCAAAAAATTGCTCTGCCACACTGTTCGTGCAATGTCGAGCGGCCAATGTACCCCTATGACCTTTGACACAATAGATTTGTCCTCATTAAACTGTAACCATGAACAGGCTTATAAGAGGCGGTTGGGAGGAGTATGGACACACTTTGTCAACCGTCAACAGAGCAATACTAGTGCACCATCACAATATCTCATCAAAATTGAAGGTGTTCAAAACATACATCCTTAAATGTTGTCATATCAAAAACGAGAAAATTCAGTCAAGTTTTTAGTCAACCACAGAAGAAAATATGTGATTTCCAAAAATGTAGGAGAGGACTATTTCTCATCGGAATGGTGTGGCAAATAGTGAATCAAGTTCATCATCAATGTGGCAGAGTTTCAGCGATATGCCATATTCATAACCTGGTAATCATTTGACTGAACCAGAAATATTGGATCACTGTATGACACGATATAGTGTAGTGTCATGTGACCGGCCCCTCCAGGGGGGAGGTAAGCTTAGAGGGATACATCTCAAAATATGTTAATTAGTGGAAGTGTATCCCCGGTCTCATGATAGCTATGGCAATGTTTCATTCTGAACTGCTACTAAGCGTGAACCCACATGGTCTAATTGGCTGCACGACATCGAACCCAGCTCATTTTATGCTCTCTGCACACTCCAGAAAGACCAATTGAAGGGTATATCCTGGGAAACCCTGGGATGATTTCGACAAGCTTCCAAAGTGATCTGACTAGGAGTAGTACTGTGAAGTGTGAACCTAGTTTCCTGGCTAATACCCACACTACTGCTGCGTGTGAAATGAGTATGATAGAGGCTAAAAAGGAACCTTAAAGGACAACTGCAGGCTTGGATACAACAGAGGTTATATCGTGGAGAATGGAAAACTGATCTATAGTTCCAAACCCTCAGCTGATTTATTAGCCTTTCCATGATTCATCCTCAGTGTCCTTTAAGCAGGCGTCAATGGTAACTTTCACAATTACCCTCCCAAGGCTCGTCAAAGATTCGACGTGGACGTTGAATCTTGAAATGCCAAGATTGTTGGGATGGTGAATCTTGTCCGAACAGATTCTTTGCGGTTGGAGAATCGTCACGTACGATATTTATTGTCGTGCCGTATCTTTGCAACAGCGTGTCGAAAGAGCGTCTTATATCTGTCGATGTCATGTTCAAGAATTGTGATCGATAATTCGCCGTTCGTTTTCATTCGTAGTTACAGGTGCCGCGCATGCAGGCGCTAGGCTTGGCTTACATATGATCGCTGGAGTATCACCCATTGTAGAAGTCGCTGCATCTCACTGTGAGAGTTCTCCGCCATAGCGCAGTATATTGTACTCCTGTTCCACTCTGAGGTGTATCCCTATCAGTTATACTGAGACAGCATTCAACATCACGTTTAAATATTCGAGGCTGAATAAATTCAGGACCCGGTAGCTACACGTGGTACCCCTTTTTCCCATCTACGGAAAAGTGTGTGTGGTACGGCGGTTACGGTTCGATATCAATTCATATCGCCTCGTTATGTCCTTGTTGAACGATCGTATTACTGAAAACTGATTCGAGGCAGGGTGTACCAGGTGCAGGTGAGTAGCCTACGTGTCTTTCGATGAAGAAAAATGTTGGGCCTTTATTAATAAGTACATTTTTTTTCCCCTAGAAGAGGTGAATCTTGGCCTAACACTTTTTCATGGGTTGGTGAATCTTCGACTTATACGAATATGTCCACTGGTGAACGCGAGACTGACTAAATTGACCAGTCGGGAATCTGTCTAATCGTTCCAACAGAGGGTGGTGAATCTTTGACTAATTTTTTCAGTGGACAAAAATTGAATAGGGGTGAACGCTTGAGGAGGTAGGGTGAAGATTACATTTGATGCCTGCATAAGCCATTAGCTAGAAATTGAAAGTGACGAGGCTTCACATGTATATACATACCTGGGTAGAGCCTGGCCCCAATTTTAGCACTCGCTTCTTTACAGTTTCTTCAATCCAGCCAGAGAGCTCTGTCATGGCGTGCTGAAACCGGCCATGCCTCTTGCAGTTGCTGTCTGAATGGAAGAAGCAAAATTTAGAAATTTGATGAGTCAGTTGTCAGAGTAACTACAACTGACGTCAGAATAATGTTATGTTGATGATTATTTACAACAAGACAGGTAGACAGGTGGAGCATTGGGCACCTATCGCATACTAAGTAGGTTACAAAAATCATCACCATTTGCCTTTTCTCTTTGTTTGCTAAGAGTTGAAACTTCATTGGACAAAATGAAAAACAAACATGATCCAGCCACATTATCTAGATCAATATGGCAATTAGGTAACAATTTGACAATTCATGTTATTCACCTATGTGTTAATTTTTGTGTGCAGTGGAGCCCCCAAATGAAATATGGGGTATGATGAAAATGCAATGGTTTGTCCGCATATTTTTATTATGCTATGTATATTCTTGATAGGAATTTGTACTGTGAAAGATAATTATGTAACATCAGATTGCACCGGGAACTTTAAATATTCCATAATTTCTCAAAGGTTGTTGTCCCTTTCCCAGGTAGGGAATCACAAAGTAGCCTGGATACTTAGATAGTATTACGTACATCATGAAGCACTGCCTGAACACTCACTAGCACAAAACATAGTAGTACTATGCCGAAAATCAGAAGAGTAGAAGAAATGGCCTGGACATGGTACAGACTCTTAGTTATCCCTGTCAAGGCCTCGTCAAAGACGAAGTCTCCTTCACTGTTATCTCAGGAAGAATGAAACTGACGTCAGACCCAGTTGAGCCTCTCAGTGGCGGGCTGCCACATGACAAACTTGAATTGACAACAGCGAGGGGGCTACTGACAACCTAGAACATTCTGGGTAGCTGCACTAACCATGAGCTATGAGAATATACTAGCAGGCAGTCAGCCCCAACCTATAGAGACCATATGACAACAGCTCCATTAAACTGCAGCTGACAAGGTCAAGGGGCTACTGACAACCTAGAACATCCTGGGTAGCTGAACCAGCTATGAGCTCTGAGAATATACTGGCAGCCTGCTCCAACCTAGAGACCATGTCAACAGCCCTATCAAACTGCAGCTGACAAGGTCAAGGGGCTACTGACAACCTAGAACATCCTGGGTAGCTGAACCAGCTATGAGCTCTGAGAATATACTGGCAGCCTGCTCCAACCTAGAGACCATGTCAACAGCCCTATCAAACTGCAGCTGACAAGGTCAAGGGGCTACTGACAACCTAGAACATTCTGGGTAGCTGCACTAACCATGAGCTATGAGAAAACAAGAATATACCAGGCAGCAGCCCCAACCTGGAGAGACCATGTCAACAGCCCTATCAAACTGCAGCTGACAAGGACAAGGGGCTACTGACAACCTAGAACATTCTGGGTAGCTGCACTAACCAGAGCTATGAGAAAAACGTATACTGGTAGCCAGCCCTAACTTAGAGGCCAGGTCAACAGCCCCATCAAACTGCAGCTGACAAGGTCAAGGGCTACTGACAACCTAGAACATCCTGGGTAGCTGAACCAGCTATGAGCTCTGAGAATATACTGGACAGCCTGCCCCAAACCTAGAGACCATGTCAACAGCCCTATCAAACTGCAGCTGACAAGGACAAGAGGCCACTGACAACCTAACAATCCCCGGGAACTGCACCAACTGTGAGCTATGATAGCTTTCTGGGGGTGGATTTTTTCTCGTCTGACATATACACTCTCATTACTCTTAGCAAGGCCCTTACTATTGAATCATACACATATGCATCTATTGTGCTCCCCCAACCTCTCCATGTTCAACTGGCATGTAGCCAAATAAGGTGTGCAGTGCATATATACTTGTAAGCATAGTTCATTTCTCACAAGAATGGAATAGGGTTACCATATTTTGTTTTTGAAGAAAAAAAGAGGACACCGATCCATGACCTACACAGTTGTATAATCCACATCCTAGGGGAGGGTCTATTAAGGGGAGGGTGGTTAGGGGAGGGTGGTTCGGAAAATTGTTCGTTTTACCAAGGTCCCTAAATGCCAAATTAAGTTATTCTAATGGGAACTCAGGGAGGTCCCCAACAACCAAGTTGTGTTGTTGTAACATACATTCTAATCCTGCAGTGTGGTCACTGTGTAAGTACTGTGATTTGCAAATTTTGTGATTTTTGTGTTCAAATAATTTTTTTATACCATTATCATATGAGCTGGCTCGGTAAATTGCACATGAACACCAAAACCATCTATGGGGCCACTTTCCAAGTATTGCACTAACTATCCAAAAATTAACATTATGCTCTCTGCAGGTTGATGCGAACACCGCATGTAAGCCTATACTTACGTCTTACGCCTGTACGAAACCCAGGTGCAAGATGAACAAGCATTATGTACAGCAGTCCTATCCAAGGTGCTGATTCACCAATCCATGGCTACTTTCTTGCCTCCACCCATCTCATGTTCTACATGTGTCCTTCTTACGTCCTTACCTTTTATTCGAAATTTCAGAGCATATTTACTTTTACACCTGGCAACAATGTGAATCTAAATTGATCGATAGCCTACACTACAATCCATTATGAATATTTTAAGTAATACCGATGTAGTTGGTCTTATTTGTCAGTATTTGGTAGTGGAAGCTTGGTACTCCTCTTGGTACGGCCAGCACTTCACAGCGATTTCAGAGACCTCGTCACTTAGGAGACTAGAACCTGTTTGTCCGGAGCAGCCAGAACAGGAAGAGAGGGGTACCAAGGTCATCCTCTGAGGTAGAACCACCTCCAGGAGAGGCGGGAGGAATTGCTGTCGCCTCAGCCATTGTGCTGCATAGTCCTGTAGGGGTGAGAGATCGAAAGGGACGAGAAAACCATGACTGAACATCATATCGACGTAGGCCTACATGCAAATCTAAAAATGTGCTTGTGCGGATTAGTCAAGATCATTTGTTCTGCTTCTGCTGGATACTCATCATAAAAAAACCTTTTGGGTATCACAACAAGGAGTGCAATGTTGTTAATGTTATAATATTACGTTCTTAAACTTTAACAAATTCCTCTGTAACTCGCAGGATTTGAGAAAACAAAAAAAGCCTACACTATGGAAAGAATATTCGTAATTTCATGTAACTATAAGGGGCAGGCAGGTTTTATATATTCATATTTGATGGTATTCCTTCCTGCAAGAGTCAAGAGATTCGCCGACTTCGCCCCATAGACCTTTTCGCAAATAGCATGTTGCGGTGCACTGTGGTATAGTTTTGATTCTTTCTGGGATACTTCAGGGGGCAGTTTTGTGTCAGCATGTACTGAAAAAACTTGGAAACTTCAATTATCTTTCTTATTGTATGTGAATAGTCTTCAAAATTCTGTATGTTGTCCCTGACAATTTTTTAGACCTAGGCTAGGCCTACATCTTTATCCTGACAAATCTGACTAAAATGGGCTCATTTTCACTAGGCAAAATGAATGTTTATCTGCTGAATTTCCTATTTGGCCTTCCATAGATTGCCTACTTTCCCCCTGAGCTAGATCACAATGCATTGCGAGATGATATATGCGAAAAGGCTAATTACAAGCCCCCCCCCCCCCTCCCCCACCTCCCGAGTAGAAATACAAGGCTAAAGTAGGGTGTATGGCCCCGGGAAGCCTATGGTATTGCCTTGGTATTCTCTGGACTCTGGATCTCTGTTACTGTGTTAGTGTTATAGGCTACAAGTTATAACTTTCTATATTTCACGATTACAAACATACCAAATTACCAGCACTGCAGGATCCCTGTTTGACTCGATTCTGCACTGTGATAACTGGTAAGAGACAAGTCACATACTGGATTAGGCCTAGCTTAGCTGAAAATCATCTGATTATAACCGAGTACGAGTAAAAACTCGGTAATCGGTTGCCCTCATTTTTGTTTTGACGGACGTAAGTGAACGTCAGCTGCACGCGATGTACAGGTTAGCCCTGGTTAGCCCGTCCACTTGGCAAGTCCAATTTCGGCTATGAACTGGAATATTGTTGGCGGTGTAGGGTAATGACCATCCGAATTAACATAGGTATACAGAACGTAAACCTGGTGCGGATGAGGCGAGCGAGATAACGAGTACCTAAAATATGGAGTATTAAAGTCCCATTAAAAAAAGGTCGAAAATGGTTACATGTCAAATGCAATTGTTCCATAGCATTTCGAAACTATCATTGAATTCATGGAGCTTAAAAACAAAAAATGGTAGGAAAATGTTTCTAAGACGTTTTACAAAACATTTCGGCAAAAACGTTTTGATTTTTTTTTTCGGGAATCAACTTCTGAAATTGTTCGTAAAAGGTTGCAAAAGGTGGCAAAAAATTAGTAAACATGTCATACAAATGTTCTCAAAATATTTCTCAAAACGTTCGTTGAATCCGGGTATGAAAACGTTTTCATATCAATTATGTTACTCAACATGAAACATTTTTCAGAAACATTGGGAACTGGCATAGTTCCGAAAACGTTTCGTGTTTGCTGTCGAATTTTAGCCCAGACAAGTTATACAGGAGAGCGCGGCATACACTCAAGACACATTTGATAAGTGTTATTCATCTTTCGCTTATTATGTTCTTCATACACATACACATTTCATCTGGGAGAGGGTGCACCTGTATACATGGGGGCATACGACCTTTGTTGAGGATGGGGTGCTCGCCTCCCCTCATGCCGCCATGGCGACGCTACTCCGCAGCTGCAACAGTTGAACACTTGGGATACCTTATCGTGATAGATTATAGCAGTGTGTTCACCATCCCTCTAAAAGATATTATCGATACCGAGGTTGCATAATTATATCCCCGCAACAATTTTAAGTGTTCGGCGATATTATGGTTTTTGGGGTGTAGCCGCTGTCCCCGCCGCCGCCCAAAGTATTACTTTAGCGCAATAACTCTTTAACGATTTATCCGAGTGATCTGGAACTTGGTACCACTGTCCGCCCAAGTAAAATCTCGGCTCAGTTCAGAAGTCGGCTTCACTGCATGTCTGCTGCCCTCCCTTTTGCAGGTTCCACGCGAAAATGCCGAGTTAGCCCCATTTTACACGAAACCGATTGGGTGGGGACATAAGATGGTCAAGAAAAACAACAGACGTGATTTCAAGATCCTCGAGTCACATCTTTTTTTTTCCGCGATTTGTCAGATTTGAGCGGAACTTCGGTGGATATGGCCTGTTTTAGTATGAACAACCGGGGCATTTCGGGGTCACCGGAGGTCAAATGACATAAATTTAATGTTCTTCCCCAAACATGGTCCACAAAGTGCCATTTCTGCGGGACATATTACGTTTCCCCGCTGTTTAACTTCCACTTCAGTATTTCAGGACGACTGCGCACATTCTCTCTCCATAGGTGTAAATAGGACCGTCTGACTGTGACGTCACCAGGGCACACCGCGCCAAGCAGCCCCTGTACGGTTTTGTGAACATCCACTTGGTCTTCAACGCATGGAACAAATTTCTATTCGGTTGGGCGCAACGACCGCACAAACTATCTAACCGCTTCAATGGTTGGCTTTCTGGCAATTGAACTTGCAGAAGTAAGCAAGTACTCCTGTCCACGTTACGGTTCCTTCCGCCATTGTATCCTTATACTTATTATACATGCACTACCCTACTTAAAAAAGCGCTAATCCCGGCTCATGCTCTGAACACGAGCGTAGAGTGGAGACAATATCAACCACAAACTTGCTTGAAGAAATGCACGAAGACTTGACAGTTGAGCATAAACACCCTGCCCATGTTGTATGGCATTATGTTCTACAGATCCGAAGCTAGCCTGTTTCCAATCCTCTTGCTGGAGGCGGCTTCGAGACAAGAAACCCACTGTCGTCTGTAGGACGAGCAGTATCGGCATGGTTGGTAGAGACCGACGAGGTCCCGCAGATACAGCGCGCATTCAGAGGGGGCGCCCCGGCGGCGCCCCCCCCCCTTAAAAATCTAGCGAGTTTTTTTTTTTTTAAGCAAAAAATGTATAAAGCAACCTTTTATTATTTTGCGGCTTGAGACGTTGGAGTTAAAAGCTTGACACGAGCACCATCTACCAATTTTTTCCAAGTGGACAGTCCCGATCCACAATTCCAGTGAAAAAAAGACCAGCCGTTGTAGCGCCCGTTAATACAACATGACTTAAGTAGACTACCCAAAATGAAAATAATAGCTTTTTTTCCTAAAATACGCTTTTTTCATTTATTTGAACGCACAAAGAATTGAGAGCAACTGGCACTGCGCACAGCTCGCATTGTATGCGAAGGAGAATTATTCAACGCGCCCACCTCAAAAGAAGTACCGCGATGATGTTCTGCATTCGTTGGTGTGTAACCCCCCTAAAAAAAGATAAATCCATAAAATAAAGACCGGGCCGAGTGCGCTGTCCTGGCTATAATTTGCGACGACCATAATCCGAACAATTCCTGCTTTTCGCTTGTTTTCCCAATGCTTTGCCAAACATTTGTTCATTAGCAATGTTTTTGCTCCCCTCTTTAAATCAGTTGGATCCTGCGTCAGCTTATGATATCGTTGAATTTTATCGAGAAGATATCCCAACCATGGATCATGGCTTTCAGAAGGAGCTTGTCTTGTGGAAGACTATGGAACAGCTCGCAGTCTGAGCGACCACAGGATATTGTGTCCACATTGCAGGGATTAAAGAAACCTGCCCGATCATTTATCTCGGCATCAAGAAGATATTGCATCTGTTGCTGTTAACGTCATATCATCTAGAGGTGTTGAGCAAGCAAATTCTTCTTTGAAGTTTCATCAAAAACTCGTTTGGAAGCACCGTGGGAGAGGATCGCTTCAATGCCTGATAAATGTTCACAAGAATATTCCAATTGACGTCGACAAAGTAATTGATATCTATGCTGGCTCATCCGCTCATGAAAATCTAAGGAAAATGTTTTTACTGACACCTTTGGACTGTTGGAGTAGTTGCCTCCGATAACAAAGTCTGAGTGAGGTAATAAGAATTTTGGTATTAGCCCAGGGGGCACAATTTCTAATCATGCCATTTCCCCCTGTGAACTTGCCTAGTGTGCAAGTGAGTAACCGTTGGCATTATCGGTGTACCCGTCACTTTTGATCTGGTTTAAAAATGTTCAATCGAAATTCCATTTTTTAAATGGTCTTATATTACTTCGGTGGCATGCTTCAAAGCTTGGCCGACCATGATTCGCCACCCCCTGTCTGTGCTGCATGGGTTGCATCTGTCCCTGCTGATTCTTGGTCCATTCGTAATTTGTCTTGGACGTCCTCTCCCTCAATAACACTTTTCAAACGGGTTAAAACTGACCCACATCAGAAGCGTTTCCCATACAAGCATCAAGCATGCTTCAAAATTAAAGCTAATCATGTGTTACACCAGAGACCGGAATTCCCGGCATAATTTTCTCACTAAATTTTTGCCAAATTATGACTGTCTGGCAGTATACGGTACACTTTTACTCCCCGTACAGCTGCGTTTTAAATTTTAAAAAATCCGTTTAGAGTCTGTTGGGCTCTTCAATCGGTTCCCAAACTGACCCCCCCCCCCCCCTCCTCCCCGCGGTCCGAATCGGCAGTGGCGGCCTTCGCTCCTACGTTTTCAGCCTGGTAGCTATCAGCTGCCTCGTCCCGGATTTTCAATGCGAGCTTTCTTTAGGGAGCTGCTCACTGCTCAGCTCGATATGGCGTTCATTTCGTCAGCTGGTAATGGCGTTCAAAAATCGCGGCGCTTCGTGCGCACTGGTGATCAATTATATAAAACATTCGGCCAAAAATCAGAAGGCAAAGTCGGGGCAGCGATAGGACAAAGGTCAGCAAAAAATGTCTCAGTTTTCCACCGATGTGAAATTTTCCCCCCACAAATTGTGATCATAAAATGTCCACATGTTTTGAGCTTGGTACAGCAGCCTAAAACGCCCGGGAAGGGTCAATTTCCGCCATCTGGGGTGCTTGTAAACCAATTTTTTTTTCTACGCTCCGAGCAAGCCGATGGTGGCCATCTGGGGGGTTTGTAGTAAATCAACCATTTTCATGTACGCTGCGCGTCAGCCGACGGTGCGCTCCGCTTAGATGGTGGCAAAGATAATCCTCCCTTGTCAAAAACTTTTGCGCCCTCTCTAACCAAAATTCCTGGATCCGCCCCTGAGATAGATAAATCGTTGACAGTTGGGAGGGGGGGGGGAGGGTACTCGTAGACATCAGTAGGGTACATCGATGTGAAAAAGTGGGTGATAATGGGCCTTTGAACCAGGAATTAATGTGTGAAAATGTTGAAGTCAAAAGGAGCATCGCCAGAGATTGGGGGGGGGGGGGATTTAAAACCCACCCCCTGCATATCACCCGCGGTATGTGCATGGTAGACATAAGTGAGTATATCGAACCTGACCCTATTTTCACAGGGGGTCCAGTGCAAATCCTGGAAGAACGGGTGGGATGTCAGATGTGTTCTCTATTACACTCATCCTTGCAATGATGTGGGCGGCTCTATTCTGTACTACTTGCGCGCCTCCGAATTAGGTTGGCTGGGGGTCCGTAAGTTCAGTTGGTTGCAACAGTAGTCCATTCGAGATACGACAAGACTGCACTGCTGTCGTCTCGCAAGCTGCTATGGTCAGGGGACGTGGACCTTTTTTTTCATTTTCGATCTCGCGAACCTTCGGTCTCGTGGACCTCGGTAGCGTGGGCTGTAACCATGCTATATACATCATCTGGGGGATAGTATATCTGTGCAAAAGTGACAACCTGTTCAAACATTTTTTCAACTGAAATCGAACATATCGATTTTACAATCAGCCCTGCAGGTGCCATTTCCGCATCAGGAGGTATACAAGCCAAAAATTCAACCTACCTGTACGCTCTGCTATTCGAAACGGATAGACGCCCCTGATGACGCTATTATTGCGTGGACATTGTATATTGTTTCCTAGATCAGTTGATATAATAATTGTAAGATGCGTAATTTAGCCACATCGTTGTCATATGTATCGTATCAGCCTATCCTGCTATGTCCCGCCATTTATATTGTATGGTAGCCGTGGGTCGGCTGTTGTGCGTCGCGCGTATCATTTTGATACTAGGATCCAGTATGTTGTTATTGTTGCGTCATAGAGGGTTTTCCCCTCTATGGTTGCTGCGGCGTGAGCGTGTGCGTGGTTTGTTCCCGATGTGTGAGTGTTTTCTTATTATTAAGTTTAGAAGGTTGATTGCGATATAGATTCTTCACATATTATATCATTCCTTTGTCGTAGCGGTTTAATTCTCGGTCCGTCTTCCTTCACATCCCCGTATCTTTAGGAAGTTATTCGCTAGCTCGCCGGTATAGTCCAGGTTATATGGCCCAATTTATCGTCGATATAGTTCGACTATATCCAGGCCCCATACAGATTTACATAATAAAGAAGTGGTAATCAATCATCCAATGAAAATACCAAGAGTGGTAACACTAATAACCTATGGTGCACTTTAACCTGTAAGAACTTGCACTGGCGAGACCAAAAATCGGAAATCGGAAACGTAACGGGATATCGGGAAGATACATTACATATTGGCAAGTTACAGGAAAGCAATAACAAAAGGACGGATCGAACTACACTCAAAACAGGGGAAGTGCATCATTACTGGTGATCCAAGCGTGGATACTCTGATGTGGATGATAAGGACGAGTTCATGCGTCCGGCCGGCTTTTTCCCCACGGAAAAATGATATAGGCCAGGGCGGCCACTGCGTGTTGAAAGTTGAGCGGTTGAGGCAGATGGTCCATACTCTTTCTCCGGCAACTGGTTTGGACTCTAAAACATTGACTTGCATGAGAATAGCGCAGTAGTGGGATCGCTTTCGACCACGGAGAAGTTGAAATATATTAGAAATATAGACCTTCTCTGCCATAACATACCAAGTAAATAACGCATGGTTTTTGTCATTCCCGACAATCAAGAACTAGTCGTTCAGTCCAAACGTTCATTGTCCTTCGCGTTAGTGGCGATAGTGTCAACATTTGACATTATTGCCTATACTCCCGGATCGATCGATGAATGTGTGGGTTGCCATGGCGACACCGACTTACCAAGGATCTAGACCCTCCCATTGTGCTAGCGTGGTATTTTTACCCGAGGGTATTCGTCATCGGGGGTATTAGCCCGGGGGTAAATGTCCGGTTGGTAGTTGTCCTCGGGGGTATTTGTCTTCGGGTGTGTCCGGGGGATAATTGTATGGAGGTGTTGTCCTTGGGGGTATTTGTTTTAGGGGGTGATTGTACAGGGGCGTAATTGTTGGGAGGTTGTTGTCCTGGGGGGTTATGTGCTTCGGGGGGGGGGGGGTGATTGTCCGGGTGGTTAATTCAGGGTGGGATTTGTCCGGGAGGGCTATTGTCCGGTTGGGACTTATCGGGGAGGTATTTATTCCAGAGGGTAGACGTCCGGGGGTAGTTTCATGGGAGGATAGTTGCCCCGTCACGGGTACGCACCCCTGCTCGTAATCATCTGAGCACTAGTCGAGAAAAGAAGGCGAGTTATCGCAGTGCTCATCCACGACCACTACGGCCAGGGTTCTTAGATGAGCCTCAATGGGCTTCCTTACCGTAGAAATCAGATGCATATAAAAAAAAAAATAAACTGGAGAATTCTAGCAAGGAAATTGATTAAAATTTCAAACCGACAAAGCAAAATTCAGGAAAAAATAACGCGAAAGTAATTTTTTTAACCAAAAATATCAAAAATTGTGCGGAAAGTTTTGCGAGCCCACACGCAATATCCTTCGTGTCTTTTACGAACTCGCAGTGGCGTGCCCACGGGGGGAGACAAAAAAAAACGCTTGAAAGACCGGATTTGACTAGTGTTTTCCATGCGAAATTGCAAACATTTTGTGTCCAGGGAGCCGAAAATCGAAAATCGGTAAACGCTGCGTACCCGTAATCAGGGAAACTCAATGAAATTCGAGAAATTTATGCTATTCGGGCAATCCTTTTTTGAAGATTTACGTCGGAATAAGCGGTAACGTGGCAAAAGAAAATATATAACATGAGTAATCTAGAATGGACTAACTGGAGGCTCTTGACGGTCCCTGGAAAGGTGAGGATTTCGACCAGCTCCCAACTACCTTTGTACCCAGCACATTTTTGCAGAAAAAAACCAAATTTTTACAGAGTCAGAGCAGCAAATAGCATATAAGGACATGTGAAAATGCCCAAATTATTTTGAACATTAGTTTTTGGAGGAGTGCTAAAATCACTAGAATCATCAAGGCAACCTGTAAGTGTGCAATTTTTCAATGGGGAGAGCGAGGAATTTGGCGGTAATAGGCGTATACGAGGGGAGGGGGGGGGGGGGGTAGACTGCCGCACACATATTTCTGAGGTGTGAAATCGGGGAGAAAATGACCAAAAACTCGTAAAAAATCTTAGGCCAGCCAAAAAAGGAAAAGTGGAGGGGAAAAACAAATAGCCGAACCTTCTGCTGAATGGGCCCAATCTATAATGAGGTGTTGTAAATGCCCCCGAAAACATGCAAACTTTGCGCGCAGTACCAGGTCTTCCGGTGGCCCACAAACAATTCGGGCAAAATTTGCGGGCCGCCTAAATTGGAATGGTTCGTCCGTATGAATATGTTGGCACTCCGCTGTTTCGGTGAAATTCACCAACTTCGAAAAGAAAAAGAGCCTACTTACTGCCCAAGGAGCTCAGTACAATTTGACAGAAATCGCAAATCGCAAGACACTGAGTAGCAAGTCGCATCTAAGGCGACATGCATGGGAATGACAAATTATTTCTGGAGAACGAAGTGAGTGTTTAGGATGTCATAATTCATCAGATTGATCTAAGGCCAACTGAAATGCATTTTTCTTTATTAAAGAGGAGGAAGGAAAGTTGCAGTCCTCTGAAAGTGGAGATTTAGAACTTACTAAATTTTGCTGCCCATTTGATTCGATTTGTTAGAGAGAAGCACAATATTCAGAGCAGAATGGAATTGAGTGTTTTGGAGTGCATATGATCTAAGGCACCGGAAAATGCAAAAATCTCGCAAAGAGGAGGAGGACAACGTCCTTACACCATCCACCAGGTCCGTTATCCTCAAACTTCAGCCCCCACTCAAAATACGTCCTCAGATGAGATGGGCCTCAATTGAATCACTGAACTCCATATCTGTGAAACCCTCGGTGATGGTTGATCCATTTCACCAGTTTACAAAACGTCTGAAGAGGCTCAGAAAAATGGGGGGGGAAATGGGTTTAAAATGCACCTTTCAGTATAAGAGGTGGGGTGAGTTGGAAAAAAATTATTATAGCCAGTTGGGTTTTTTACTTCTTCACAACCCACCACCAATCAATAGACCCTAGCTCGTAGGCCTACCTGGTCACGCACTTCTCTTTTGGATGATCTCTGCGGAGAAAAACTTACTTCCAGGGAGAAAGAAATATTTACTCATTCAACCGGAATAATTCGAACACCATTACCGGCGTGAAGCATCAAATTGAAGAGATTAATTTCTTCGCCCGTTTTGAGGGACTAGATAAGATCATGTATAGGCATGGGTAATTATCTCGCCCATATTGTTCACTTCCGCCATTTCATATTTTAGTAGGTCCATTTGCTCCTTAATGTTCATGCTCCCTCATTCTCAAGTGATGTAGTCAAGACCATATCGGTCCCGAGATATACAGCGGTGAGGTGGCAGGAACGGTAGAGTGTCCGCCTGCTGCGATTGCTGAGGTCCCTGGTTTCACCCCGGTGTCGGCCAAGAAACCAAACCTCACCGCCCTCCTTACTCGTGTAGCGAAAGTGAAGCTACGATCTCGTCTTCCGGAGGGGACGTTAAACGGCGATCCCGGGAGCAGGAATCTTACCCCTCCTCGTACTCAGGGCATTCTTCGAAAGGAGTAGGCGAAATTCGCCGGTGTAATTCCACACAAAAAACTGGAGCCTCTGCAATTTCCGACTAAGGATTCCCTTTCGTCAGCTGAAGCACATTCGGGTGAAAGCATAATACGAAGGAGTATAAGTAAAAAGTCCCTAGATTTTCCTGAATTGCCGGGTTCGGTGTGGTATACCTACAGTACAGTAGACTCCAAATTGCGGACGGTCCCGGTCCAGCCCCGGCCCACCATTCTCAATTTCTCATGATTCTCGACTAGAACTTACTTCAATGTTCATCTTTTGTTTGACTGAGTCCACATTTCAGGTGTTCATGGTTTCTATTCAACTGTTTAACTCCGTGGCCATATTGGATTATTTTCTTTATTTTCTGCTTTAAATTTACTGGGCGGATGTAGTTATGAATTATTATAGTGGTGTACGTGGTGGACGCGACTGTCGTGACACTTAGGAAAATCGAGCACCGTGCATTTTAGGCTCTGTTGAGCTTCCAGTCTTGCTACATTCTAATGGGGCTCGAACGCTCAATGTTTGGCTGATGCGTAGGTTCCATTCCTTTCTGACTACCTCCATTCGACGCATTGCTTGGTTACTGTTAAAAAGATGGTGTGTCTATTCTAATGCTTACTCGGGAACATCCACTGTCCCGAGTAAGGCGGGGAGGGGAGTTACGATTGTCCTCTGCGCTATTTCCTTGGGCATATGGTGGCCAACTCTCGGGGACGATCTGCCATAGTGTGCTGTCCCTATTTGAAACGTTAGGGAACAAAATGGAAGCCCAAAACCACTCCAGTCCTATAGACCTGAAACCTTGCAAGATTCTATATGTGTTTTAAGATGGCATCATCGCAGTACCGTACAACTGTGTTCGCTAACAAAGTTGTGTTACCGGACACATTTAGTTCGCTAACTTCAGATCGGTACAATATTGTGGTTTCTGCAGATTTATGACTACTCTGAGTCAGTGAGAGGCAGAATCGAGACAAAAAATGGGGCATGAAATCGAAGAAGAGAACGACACGAAAAACTGGCGATCCTGTCATAGAGCAGGGCCCTTGGCAGAACAGCTGTTGGAAGATACATTCTGTCAAGACCTGCCAAAGAGTAAGCACGACAAACGCGGAGGAAGATTGGTACGGATCACCCACGTGGACTCTGTCTACTCTCCGGAAATAACGTAATGTACCAATTCCGCGACATGACATGTGTACGATCCTTGTGACTGTGGATGACTTGCGCGTACCTCCTCCTAAACAATTTCATCCCACTACCACATTCCACCCACTTATAATATTATCCCCGACACCATTCCCACCCCCACTCAAGTTCACCCCCAATTCCACTGGAAATGAGAAAAAGCGTGTATCTTATTTTTGGTTGAACCCATTATTGTTTTAGGGAAAGGTACCAGGAGAAAGAATGAATTTGGACATAGGGAGCCTTATTTTGGGTTAACAAATACTGCGGTTATACTTATGTAGGGTACGTTTTTTTGTCCAGCACAAAACGTGGTTCGGGTACTTTCAGAGCGCTCCCCACGGGTCACGGCCTGATACCCCCCTGCAATAATCATCCCCCAGGGGTATTGCCACAACTCTGATATTTTATTGTTGTCATTCTTTGGCACATAAAAATTGCGAAATCCAATGGAATATGATTTTCTAACTCAACTGAAGCGGAGTGCCCCTATGCGAAACTCATTTCATAGGGGCACTTCTTTGTGTCAGCATCAATGGAGCAAGCCAGAAAAATTTCACGATATTCCCTCATTTGGGGGGTACGGCCACTAAATCCTGATATTTTGTTCCTGTTATTCTGTACTTCACATAAAAATCACAGAAATTTGATTATTATCTGATCTTTGATTACTAATATTGAGATCGGTCGCGGTACAGTATGGTGCAAGGATACTTCATGTTACATGCTGTTCGATTTTCGTACAGTTCAATGTTTGAGCCAGTGGATATGGCCATTCGACTTGTAGTATATTATCCTCAACAAATTCTTCTGAGAAACGACATTTTCCGTTCCCTGTTCATTCAGGGTCCACAACTCGAACGTGCGGAGCAGTTTCCATTTTTAATTCACAGGAGGTGCGATATCGAAGTCTACCTAAAGTGATGGTGGGCATGCATAATATGAATGTAAAAACTGATGAGAATACTTGTTTCTAAGCCCGATTATTCCCGTTGATCTGGGTGTATGGAAAAAGCACAATTTTCTGGTAGGCTAAGCTGTATGCGCCAATCTCTGGTGGCCATTCCTAGTAATAGATATGGAATATTCAATTATATGCTCCTCCGGAAACTCCAGACCACTCACTCATGGAAGGCACCTAGAAACATTCAATGGCCGGCCTGTGTCTCGGGGCCAGAGATCAGGCATGAGCCTGGCCATCCTCTCGAGCTGTGCAACCATGAGCTCGGGGCATCCCGGGGGTCGGCACTACCCACCGAATCCTGTTCACACAGGACACATGGACAGGATCGCCTGTCGGAAGGAGCATGTTTGGCGATCACGGAATGAGCGGGCTACGTAGTTTGCCATCCTGCCCCCCCCGAGAACCCTGGCATTAGATACATGGTCTGTCAGCGGTACCCAAGAATGCGGCAAAGTGAGGTAGACCTCTCCTCACATACACATGCTGTAAAATCGCAGTTGAATCTGCATATCCGAATCTGAATTGAAGTTTTAGGCTGGTGTTGCATACCCACTAGAGGCTATGGTGATTCCCATACCTTACATCTGCAGAGTGCCACAGCTACTGTACCCTTTGCAAGCATATACTTGATGATTGAGTTGGCCATCTTGAAGGTATCATACATTCAGGATTAGAATTACGTCAAGATTTGTTCAAAGCCAGTGATATCAGTGACAACATAATATGGCCATCAACAGCAGAAGGCAAGGGATCACTATGCAGAGTTGAAATACATTCTTCCAATCCTCCTTTTATCGACAGTTCGTGGATAGCAAGCTTTCCCGGAAGATTCTAGAACAGGCAACGGAACACAGAGGAATGAAGAGAAGCATGTCCTCCAAACGTATGTAATGTACATTAGAATAGGTTGAATGTTTCACCCCCTCCTGATTTCCCAGGATTCGAGTCTAGCCTGTTGGAACTGATTAAAAGCAAGAGAGCTCTACCTGAATGAAAGAGGGCGCTATTCCTCCAAACCTTTAATACGCAACGTATCATCGGCGGGATTCGTTTGACATCGCCCCAAACGGGGATTTCCTCCTCATAAAAAATCATGTGCGTAGCATGGGCCATCGGAGCGAAATATCCCTATTTTCAAGGTTGCCAACTACCCTTGAGAGTAGGCTTCCACCATAAGGCCCGACCAATAGTGTGTTTATTTCAGTTTAACAGTGACAAAATTCAAAGAAATTAAGTCCTACAGGCATTCCTATCAGCAAACGCAGAGCGGGTATTATACCATTCCTGTGTATATACCGGAGGTCTGATAAAACATAAGCAACCATTCAAAGGCCATTTCACTTTCAGTGTCCGATGAGCCCTCTTTGAAATGAAGTGGGTTCCACACATCATTGTTTTGTTCAACTTTGTTCAAGAGAGACATAAGTGGATCACTTTTGTTGTCTTTCTGTCTGCCTGTCTATCTGTCTGTCCTGTCTGTTTTGTATCAGTGCCTGGAGCGAGTCCTCATCCGAGTCCTGAGTCCGATCATCACTTCCGAGTTCCGAGTCCGCGTCATCGGCCTCCGAGTCCGAGCACAGTGTCCAGTCCGAGTCCTCGAGTCCCTTATGCAACTTTACCTGTACTCTTTACAAAATTAGGGCAAAACTACAAATATTGCTATATATCGGGCAATGTTTTGAATGCAGCGCTCCTGATCGACAAGACTGACCATAACGGGAACTTTGAAGGAGTAACTGGTCCTACCTCATGCCGAATATCAAGGTCTAATGATTTTACTTTGATAGCTGAGATGTACAGCGCAATAATGACTATACTTCAGGTGCATGAGTTGTCTTGTAGGCACTGGACTCCCTGGAGCTACAGGACACATTCCAATGAAAAATATGACATCATGAATTTGAAAACAAATTTGTAAAATATCGCTTGCCATGCATAACTATCATTGAAAGCATTGAGAATGAAATGGCTCTCTGCCACATTCAGCTACTTTTTATGGCGCTATTCTCACATGAAACCCATTCCTCCCCTCCCTGTGAGTACTCTTTTAATTCACATTACATTATCTATCACTACCGTACCTCACTATTTGTTTATTGGCATGCCACATGAATAAAATGAGCTGAGCATATCGCATCAAGAGATATCGAAGTGTTATGCAAATGTCATGGGGGCAAAAGCAATTGCACCCAATGAATTATAAAGAAATACACCGCCTGCTGGTAACTTTCGTCATGATAGATCTATCACATTGGATACCATGTAGCAGAAAAGTAGAATACCCACGTCAGTTAGGAAACAGAATCTGAGAGCACATGGTTGAGAACGATCCTAACTACATTGGAACAAGTTGTTGAGGAGCTAGGCTATAATATTCACGAAAACAGTATTTCAGTGTGGTAAGTTCGTGTATGTATCATGTATAAACAGGAATAATGCTGTAACGCTCGGTCGGTAGCAGGGAGCACATCATTGGTGCGATTCAAAAAAATTATGGATATATTTGGTCCATGAGGATTTAATAATGAAAACAGTTTTTTCTAACTAGCAAACTTTTCAACACAATGTATAGTTTTCGTTAGCATGTAGCGTTATATCATAATTGATTAAGTGACTAAAAAACTGCGAGCGTGTGAGAATGATGTTAATTTCCCTCTGATTTGAAGCGGGCAGTCGGAAGTAAGTGGAAACAGTTTGGGCTACTTTGGTAGAGCGCATGTGTTTATTTGATTGTCTTAATTGAATGTACGATCGTAAAAATCAGTCTGTATTATGTTGTAAAAAAGAGGACTCGGACCGAGTCCACGAGTCATTTGGGTTGAGTCGAGTCCGAGATCCGAGTCATGAAATCGAGTCGAGTCCCTGAAAAAAAGTGAACTCGAGACCGAGTCTCAAGGAACGAGCCGGGACTAGTCCTTCAGCACTGGTCCGTATGTGCTGTTGGATGTCCTCTCTAAGCTTAAGGAGCCGTCATGCTGTAACTTTTTGTGGAGGTGTTCGGTGGCGAGTTGTCGAGTGCCGTCTATTGTTTTGTCCCAAAAGATGGTTCTAATTTGCTAAATTTGCATATTTCATGAAAACTTGACAACAAGCTTGTGTACCAGAGATCTCTTGATCGGTTAGGCAGTTTAATGATGCAGTTCTGCCAACTATAAGTGAGATGAACTGCTTAGATTTTTTTCGGCAGGTCATCATTCAAAGTCACGAGTCGGGGATCAGCAGATGCCCTCTCAGATCAAGAGGATAACTGGAAGATGAGGAACAACCAGAATTTTATGAGGCGGATTGGGTGAGTGCGACAGTAATAACTATGTTATTGTCAGGGCTGGTTCTCTCCTAGTTTTCCTTGAGTATAAAAATTACAGATACTTGAACTTGAACTAAAATGGCACATGTTTCTGTCCCCTAAAACAAAGTTCAGAAAGAGACTGTCTGAATCCCCCACTTTTTTTTGGCGGTGCGTGTGTCACGGGAGGGTGTTCGTGGGTTAATTGGGTGATGTATGCAAACTTCAAAGTAAGGTTTGATTTCCATGAAACTTGGTGGTGTGCCTGGTCTACCTTTGGTCCCCATCAATTGTAACAGAGATCAGGTCACTGGAGGATCATTCAATGTGGATAATTTGCTTCATTCATACTGTGTTACTAAGTGTGGTGGACGTTAATGAATGCAAGATACAAATAAACCAACCGATAATCACAGATGCGGCCGTACTATGTTCAGATCCTACTTGTGCTTCAGCACTAGATGGGCAGCGTTTTGCAGTTGCAGGCACCCACCTTTATATAGTAGATTGACTATTGAAAAAAGTGGGGCGTGATTTTCGAGCACTTCGGGGCCAGGGAAATACTTCTCACAGTCTGATTTTGACTGTAGGTTGCTCATGTCTGCTAAGGAGCATACCGTATAATCTGTTATGAAGGCCCGGGAGGGCATTACATTTTCAAAGAGGGGGCAATGTTTTGAGGGTCAATTTCTGAGGCAAAAAATATATTGTGCAGTATAGGAGTCCAACATTTTCTCTATACACCTGTGTCAGGTTATTCCCAAATACTATACATTCGTGTACAGCCGTCAAGGACTCATTATCATCGTTACTTGGTGAAACATGCTTCCTACCTCATTGGAATGTCCCAGAAAGGGGGGGGGGGCTTATTACAGATTATATGGTTTTATTTGCATAACCCCCAAGATTACATCCTGACCTATTGGGTATGGCACAGAGGTGTAGTTTGCCAGCACCAACATGTTTTCATTCAACAAATGTTCTGAGTGATCAGCACAAGGGATTGATAGCGAGGACAAACGGGGGGTAGGCAATTGCAAGTGCAGTCGCGTGTATAATCCCCCACCCCCACATTGAAGGTACCGCCAAAGATGGACGTTGCCTATCTTCGTACTGATGAGGGATTTGTAGTGCAATAGGTGCAGTATCCAGTATACTTGCACTGAGCAGAGGATTGAACTATTCAAGGCCCAGCAAGGGATGCAACCTGGATACTGCACCTATTGTCAGTGACAAATCCCTCACCAGGTACCGGAACAAGGTAATGCCTCGAAGGCGGTAACCTAAATTGGGGGGACGAGCCCCAAACGAGGATCTTCTATCCAGATCACTCCTCGACGGAGTAGGTCATGCACAGCGTTGAATCTTTACTCACCAGCTTGTTCACCGAGAAACAATGATTACCCCCCGTAACAAAATTGTGGTTTATCAAACCTTTCCTGTCAAGTCAGCTTCTTCTTTAGGTCTCAGCAGATCTCCTCTGAACCACCTATCTCCGAGTAGGTATTAATAGAGATGCTTAAAGGGGGGGGGGGGGGCCTCTCCTCATAACTCCATTCTTAGAAACAGTTCTCGCCCCCTACCATTGTAGTCAATCTTCTATTCACATTTCGGAGGACTTTCGATTTGGTAAAGTCCAATGCTGTAACCTCTTTCTTAAAGGATAGGTCCAGCCAACTAAATACTTGTTTTGTTCAATATATTATAGAGTGTTAGGAACCATGTGTTTATCACTTTGTTTTAGCTTCATAGCCTATGCCGGTCAAGGAGATATGGTCTCTGAAATTACAGATTATTGGTGATTTTGGACAAAGTCCCCCCCGGCAAACCTATTATAAACTCATTCTATCAATCATGAAGGAAAGGTTAAGAAATTTTTTGGACCTTTCTTATAATGAGTTGATATGAAGACATCAAATGTTGCAGTTTGCAAAATTACCAATTTATTGGTGAGATTTATCAAGTTTCAAAATCATAACTTCTAACCGAAAATGCGACGAACTTAAAACAAAGGGTTTGACAGAATATTTTCAATGCACAATTTTATGATTGTGAGCGAGGTGACAGCCGTCATGACATTCATAATCTAAAGGCATTTTAGTGGTTGTGAAAAATAACCCTGTGCTCTGCAACATTCCCTATTTCCTGAAAATCATCAGCCATGTTGATTTGTCAATCTTGATCATCCCTTCTCTTCATCGAACAACGCATACAGGAGGTGGACAAGGAGGATGAGCAGGCTCTGGAGAGATGCATATGAACATGGACGCCCCGCCCCGGCGGACCCTGGCGGACATAATAACAGAGAACGAAGCTACGGAGAGGACCGAAGTGGCCTCGCAGATGTCAGGTACGGTGAAGTGAATGCCTTGGGACATTTTCGGTTGTTATCGGTTCGGCTGACACAAGCGCGCTTCTTGTCCGAACACAATCTGTCCCTTGTCAGGTCATGGGTACCGTACCCATTCTATCAGAGGTTCATGCTCTGATTGAGGTATAGTGGAAATGGTACCAAAAATTGAAATTTTTGGTTATTTTTTTATTAGACAGCCTAAAAACGAGCTTGATTACGATGGTTTCTTTTGTATAAGCTGTATGTATACATCTTTGATTGGAACTATTTTGCTGATATGCATCTTGTTGGGATTATGCGAGTCTATTGCTAGTTCTGCAAAATAGCTGCTCTACTGAACTTGCATGTTTACAAGATACGTTTTTTCTCTATTTTTTCTATAAAACTTGCCGAGGGGAGGATGATCCCATCAGGCCCCATAAGGTGCCATGTAACCTTGATACTGCCCGTATTGTCAGTTGAAATCAAAAATTTCAATGTATAGCGATTAACAATTTTTTGCACATAGCACTTAAAAAAAGATGACAAAAACATGCGGTGTTTTTATTGTTGAAGAACGCGATTTTTTTTTAACCGACGTGGTTGGCACAGTGGTAGAGCGTCGGCCTTCCACCCGGGAGACCGGGTGTGAATCCCGGTCGGGTCATACCAAAGACTTTTAAAAAAAACAAAAGGGAACCTGTTGCCTTCTCGCTGGAACTCAGCACAAGGGATTGGAGCAGGGACAAACGAGGGGTAGGCAATTTGCGAGTTGCCGTCTGCGGTGATTACCCCCACCCCGCAGTAAAGGTACCGCCCCAAAAAGGCATTGACTGGATTCCGTGAACTTGGTCAGGGATTCACAGCTGACAATTAGGTGCAGTATCCAGGTCTGCACCCTTAATGGGCCTCGAAAAGGATCGATCTAATGATCGGCAAGTTATTAGTATATCATTAAAAAAAAAAAAAATATATTAAAAAAAGGAAGGCCTCCATAGCTTGGGTTTTTAATATGTTACTCTCATTTCATCAGACCTTTCACTCAGTATTCACCCCACCCTTGCCCTAGATTTGGAAAAACCAATTTCCTGTAGTTTCATTTCAGGTGTTACTTTTATCATTTGATCTAGCCTAGGCTGTTTAACTTATATTGACTTTGTACAGGGACCAAGTCTAGCCTAAAAATTAAAATCCACTTTCTGAAGACAATTCATTAAAAAGTGCATCAAACCTTGGTTAAAGTATCGATATTAACCCACTTAATACATGTCTGTCTGTTTGATTATGTCATGATTTTGAAAAAAAAATTGCAAAATGAATTTTTTAACGTTATTTTAATGTGATTTGCTACCATAGTACATGGCCATAGTGGAATTTGTACATATACCACTGTTACGCAAAAATGTCTCTATTTTGCTATATCGTCGGAAAATTGGAAGGGGGTACTCCATGCTGTGCAGTGGCCTAGCCTCTTCATTAAACAGTGTTTACGTTATGTCCTGTTGTAAAACAATCAGTGGCAAATGGCAGGCAATTGTGCACCGATCGCGATTTCTGAAATGATAACGATAAACTCGGATATTCGATTTCTGAAATGATAACGATAAACTCGGATATTGATGTGAATCGCTGATATTATTTTTGTTTTCGTATAACAAAAACATCTCCCTGTTGGTCTGTCAAAACTTCTTATTTTACCGTCCATAAATTTTGACCTGTGCATGTATCACTACTACATTCTTCCAAAGCATGTATATGTATGTAAGCCAGCTCCGCCGAAACTGGTCGCTAGTGCAATTACCCTAACGTAACTGTGATTATTTTAGCAAGAAACCGACGCAAGGCACGATCTTAATTTGTTGTAAAAGCTACAAAATCAATGCTAAACTTTCATGTATGATTGTTTTATCCACCAATTGTCTAATTAATCACTTTCAAGTTTCGTTCATTCATAGAATTGTAGGCTAACGCAAATTATAATTGCAGTATCGCTGATCGACTATCGTAAATAAATCCACTCCTTACGCACATAGTCAAAGGAAGAATGCTATCTGAAGTTAAGTGTGTGCGAGAGGTTCGTTGCTGTCGGTCCGTAGACCTGGTATCGATGTGTAGCACGCAGTGGTAATTGGGAGCAAGCAGGGCCATGTTTGAAAGTAGTGCTCAGCATTGGGCGAGTGAGCCAGCAACATACAGCTTTGCATACACGTTACGGTGAAGCTGCGATGCCCGCAGCAGCTTGGATATTCAGAAAATAATGCAAATACACAGCTCGCAACACATGTGGGGCAGTTTTATCAATTTTAACAGATTGCAGATAAAGTTGTGATGTACGCGGCGGCAACTGGTATTGGCCAAAAATACAAGTATGACAGCTCTGGATTTTGGTAATTTCAATTAGTAACAGGATTTTGGTAGCCAATACCGGCTAATGCGGGCCCTGGGTACACAGAATAATGCAATTTCTCTTTGGTGGAACAGTTGCCCCCCACAACATGCCCCCGGGGACATTTCATCACATTGCTGCTGTAATCAGCACACTTGTGATTACAGATAACCCCTCAGAGGTTCCTAATAAGGCCTGGGTAGGACAAGGCAACGGAGATAAAGCGCCTTGCCCATGGATGCACAGAAAGGCCACTCGGCCGCGATTCGGACTCGGAACCTTTCGATCACAAGTCTTAAGCTCCACCAACTGAGCTAATCCGATCTTACAGGTCTCTGAGATCTATGTGAGACACTCATCTCTTTTCACTCTCTCTCACTCTCTGCCACTCTTCTCCTCACAGAGAGTGGCCTCTCCACCCCCGAGATCGATGAGAGGGTCATCCAGGTCTACCGGGGCGTCGGCCAGATCCTGAGCAGGTACCGGAGTGGGAAGCTGCCCAAGGCCTTCAAGGTGCTGCCCTCTCTGAGGGCGTGGGAACAGGTATGAGCGTCATCCCTATGGGATGGGTATGTGCTGTAGTCCATGAGCTAGGAGGGCCACCGTGCACCCCACCCCAGACTCGTGAATGGCATCAATTTTGTTCAGGGGACCCGTCTGAAAGTATTCTACATGTTACCATTGGAAGTGTTGGAATCAACTCATTTGGAACATACAGTATCATGTCGTCTAGAGCTCATATAGAGATGAAAATGGCTGCCAAAATGAGGAAAATCGCAGAATATGCAGAAAACACAAGGGAAAGATGGCCCCCTCCTAGCTCACAGACTACTGGGGTTGGGGAAAGGGTGGTGTGGGCTCAATATCATTGAAGGGAGTGAATAAGTGAGTTTGGAGGTATAAATATAGTTTTCAACAGGTTGCAGATTGAGCTGCAATGTACGCGGCGGCTTGGATCGGCGAAAAATACATAATTGATTTAGTACCGGTGTTTGGTAGCTCAATACGTAATTTTTAGCCAGTACCGTAATAGTAACTGTGCAGTTGACCGCCAGTACTGCGAGTACCGGTGGCTGCCGAGTACCGGTACTAATAACATACAGGTATACTGCGCAACCCTAGTCGTGTGTGCGAGCTGGCTGACAGTGTGGGCAATATAGCAGTCTGATAGGATTTCGTGGAATGGTTCTATGGCCTTAGAGTACTCGTCGCGTACTCGCAGATTGCTGCGAGTAGCGTGTAGCTCACTACACTCTTCTTGATAACACTAATACGCCTACTGGTTGACGCTGGTTAGTTGCATGTCTTTGTTGATTGGACGCTTCAAATCAGTCCTTCAAAAATCTTTCATTTGTAATAATTGCTGTTTACTTCGGGGCCCTGATGCTTCTCTGGAGGCTTATTGGTCCATTTCTTCATAAATGTCCACTGAATTTGGCCATTTTCAGCAGATTTATCATGCTCCATTCAATTCAACCGAGATTGAATGGCCCATATGGAGTCACTGCATCGTCAGTTGTCACAAATGGGACAGATTACACATGATTTGCATTGTAACTCTGAACTCGCTCATAGTCTGGGTAGGAAGTGTTCCAGGGCACAGGGCTAATAGCCTTTGATTCTCAACAGGAACAGAAAATGATGGTTCTCTGGAGGCTTAATGGTCCATGTAGTGATTAATATACAGATCTTCATGAATGTTCCCTGAAATCATCCATTGGTTAGCAGATGTACAATCACAACTTTTGTTCCATTTAATTCAACCAAGATTGAATGGCCTATATGGAGCGCATGGACAGAGTCAAGCATCGTCAGTTGTCACAAATAGGACAGATTGCACATGATTTGCTCATAGTCAGGGTAGGAAGTGTGGAAGGGCAAAGGGCTAATAGCTCTCGATACTTGCGAAAAAAACAAGCCTCATACTTATTCCAATGTTTACCCTGTGAATCAGGCTTCCCTAATTAGATTTAATGGAGCGCCACATGTATAAAATGAAGTTGTCTGTAGTGCACCACTGATGATTTCAATCACATGTATATGTATGTGTCTGTCCTGTTTTATTGCGCCACTCTAACTCATACATGCACCACAAATGTTGCGTGCACCGCCATTTGAGGGAGCCTGCTGTGAATAGTGATTCACAATTCTTGTTAGGAAACTGAGCATTCTCTCACCAGTGGAGATTGTGCCCCCATGACATGAAGAAAGGAAAAAACGGAACCAAAAAACGGACAACTCCTTGGTTCACCTAGTGACACTCACAGAGCTGTTGTACCCAGATGAACATATTCATCTTTCAGCATTTTATGTGTCATGTAGTCTTTTGCTCTTATTATCACTTTGCGTGTGTCTTGAGGTCACATTCACCAGCAAGGTGACCCAGTTTAACTTCTCCGAATCTACCGTCGTGCTTTCTTTCATTCTCCAGATTCTGTACATCACACAGCCAGACAGGTGGACTGCTGCAGCCATGTTCCAAGCGACCAGGCTCTTCGCCAGTAACCTAAATGCCAAAATGGCTCAAAGGTATGTGTATGTTCCGAGGTATGGCTCCCCAGGTTGGGAGGGGGGGGCCAATATTTGGGGGGCCATGAGGTAGCTCGGGAACAGGATGAACAGTGTTACTGTTAGTGTGTGCCAAACCAGTTAGAAGAATTTAACTCTTATGGAAATGGAGCTACAAATGGTTAACTGGGAGTTGCACACACCAGCAGTGAGTCATAGTGTTCATAGTGATATGTCTATCCAGCACATTGGTGAGCCAGCAGATAGTGAATACCAGTATTAAAACAACTCTCAATTCTGGGGACTAATACTGCTACCTGATTAGCTTCTTTCACAGGGTCACCACTATCTATAACAAAGAACGTTAGAAATCACTGCTTCAAGGCTTTGAGGCCCATGTCAAAACTAGGCTGAGCTTGGGCTACTGTTGCTCCCTGCAGTCAATAACAAAACATTAGCTGCCCCATTGTTCAAATCCCCTCCTCCCCCTCCCCCATTATCCCTCACCCTTAGCTTTGTTGGGGATTACCTTCAGCATGGGGTCTGAGGCACTGGGCGTTCTTCGCTATGTGTCTGCCAGACTAGAGTACGCCCCACTCTCTCTCTCAACGTGTATGATGAATAGATCACCACTGGTTTCTACCCACAGAACATGTGGGCAAAGATTCCAATCATTCTGAATAAGGCATCGCAGAGTGTGCTAACAGGGAAATCTCACAGCGGTGACTGAAATGAAGGATGGCAGAATCATGTCATCTGAACTTGAGGAGAAATAGATGTTGAATTTAGCATGACTCGACATGGTTTGACATGATAATTTTTCATTCAGATTTTCTTGAAAGGGGGTCTTCATATGTCTCCCAGTGGGGTATGCAGAGAGGGGTGTTGGGGGTCAGAACGCCCCCTTCCGTTGACCCATGTGACCATAAAATTTTAACACAAAAATTTCTTCTTCCTTCTCAATGTTTCACAGCTGTTGCTCATCAAATTTTATCGATCGCACGTGTTCAGGGGGCATGAATTGCATCTGATTGCCAATAGGGAGGTGAAGCTGTTAATTAAGCCGCACTTCTCTTGGGACCTGACCTCAAACCCCGCCCCTATGTCACTGATGTCTTCTAATGATTTTTGTGCAGTAATAATTATTATTAAACAAAGCCCGACTGTCGTATTTTCTCTTGTTCAAAGGTTTTTCAATTTGATCCTGTTGCCACGGATACGTGATGACATCTGTGAGTACCAGAGGCTAAACTACCACCTGTACATGGTAAGTTGTACCGTCGTACCAAAGCCAACTGCCGTATACTGTG
This sequence comes from Sclerodactyla briareus, assembly GCA_026419785.1. Taxonomy (NCBI): domain Eukaryota; kingdom Metazoa; phylum Echinodermata; class Holothuroidea; order Dendrochirotida; family Sclerodactylidae; genus Sclerodactyla; species Sclerodactyla briareus. The sequence goes on along the minus strand of JAODTK010001665.1, from coordinate 145,064 downwards.
TATGTTTTCAGTTTTCGTTTTGTCTGTGCCATTGGTTAAACCAGGGTGAAAATTTGGTGAAAATTCAATATTTCAACAACATACAGCTTTTTAGAATGATAACTCGACCTAGATGGATGAAGCTCATACTTGGTAAGTCTGAACCCATGATGGAGCACATGAACCCTATTGGTTTGGGGTCAGGTCCAAGAGCACCTGAGGTCACTGCAGGCCAAAGGCAGAAAATCCTTGTGAACCTAAAAAGTATGCTGGTCTGATCGGGTTGGAACTAGGTGTGTGGCTTCCGTATAAGAGCAAACGTACCCTGTTGTAAGACAGCTGACAAAGAGTGATTTTTTTTTTTAAATTAAGTGTGTAGCTTTCTTATCAAAGCACAGGAACCCTATTGGGTGGTGGGGAAATGGAAATTTGTCAGTGTTATGTTGCCATAATGAACTGGTACAATCTCACGTTTGTCCTTGTGTTCTGGCTATAGGACTGTAAGAAAGAGACAAGGAATCACTAAGGATCTTGGCTGGCTGGTTTTTTTAAATAATGATCATCAAAAACAGTGATTTGTGAGTTATCCGGTGGAGGAAGCTGACATCAGCATATCGGGACCCATATAGAAAATAAATAGTGAAATCCTGTGCGTCGCTCTGTGTTCAGTTCTAATGCGTAGTGTTTAAAAAAATCAGTTGAGGTGGACCGTTGGTAACAGTCATCAGTCTACCCAGTTTTGTTTTGGCAGTCTGTCAAGAATCTCTTCTTCAACCTGCAGCCTTCTTCAAGGGAATCTTACTACCGTTATGTGAGGTGAGTCTCGGGGGGGATGCCACTCACACCCCCCCCTACGGTTGATACAGAAAATGGAAACTGGTTTTTCACAATGCATGAAGATGATATTTCCTACTTTTGAACAATTTGTAGGTTTTTTTACTCCTTGACAAAGTCAGAGGATCTATGGCAGTGCAGGAACAGTGTGTGTGTGTCTGTATGTATGTTTGGGGTAATGTATGTGTGTATTTGACGCTGGCTTGTGAACATGGATAACTACTCGTCCCCACCTGATGGATGAATCTCAACTTGGTATGTGTTGTTTCCCCATGATTGAGTACATGATCCCTAAGTTTTTGGGTCAGGTCAGAGGTCTCTGAGGTCAACTAGAGTGAAAGTCTGAAAACTTGTGCACGTAATCAGAATGGGTTGGGTCTGATCGGGTTCAAATTTGGTGTGTAGCTTTCTTATGGGGAGTAGAGGACACTATCGTTTCTGGAATAGGTCAGGGGTGAATTTGGTCAAAAATAGAAAATTTGTAAAAGTCATAATTTGGCCAATTTTGGCTTGTGAACACGTACTCTTACCCCACCTTGATGGATTAAGCTTCATACTTGGTCTGTGTGTTCCCATTATGAATACATAAACCTATTGTTTTGGGGTTTGTTCAGAGGTCATCTGAGGTCACAGAGGTCATGTCTGAGAAACCTTGTTGAACACGATATTCCGAATGATTGGTCATATCGAGTTGAAATTAGGTTTAATGCTTTCTTATGGGGATTACAGGACCGCTTTGTTTCTGTTGTAGGTCGGGGTGAATTTTGGTCAAAACTAAGAAATTTTGTGAAAAGTCATATGCGGCCAATTAGCTTGTGAACCCGATTACTCGACCCCTCCTGCCATGGATTGAAAGCTCATACTTGGTATGTGTGTTCCCCATGATTAGTACATGGATCAATATTGTTTTGAGGTCACCAGGCCCAGTCTGAAATCCTTGAAATTAGTGTGTAGCCATCTTATTCGAGAGTATAGGACCAATGGTTGGAAACTGTGTGAAATTTGCAGACGATAGTATCCCCTAATGAGCTGTACAATCTTCCATTTGTCCTGTGTCTAGCTATAGGTTGTCATAAAGAGTCAAGAATCACTAAGCCTTTAGGCTTTTCTTGGTTTAAGAGTGCATGTTTGCATTGACTATTATTTACCAGGGTTCCCTTGCTTCCCCTTGGACACATGTGTCAGCGAGGGTATTTTATATATCTGATGTGCCTAGTTTGTGGACCGGTATGTATATCAGGTGAGGTTCAATCCTGGGAGTTTGATTCCTCTTACAGGGGTTCCTGAAGGGTCATGTTTAAAGTTTCATTCAGCATTTATATCATGTCCCTCCTTTCCAGCCACGAAGCGACCCCCGCTGTATTATCATCTATCAATATTGACTGGTGAAAAAAACTACAATTGGAGAAAAAAACATCGTTGAAATGATATCATTCGTTACAAAATTTTCTGTTTTGTGGAATAGGTCATTGTGGCGAACAAAAGCATTTGTTACAGCGTTCCGATTTTTTTTTTAATCTTGCCGGAAGTTTTTCTTGTGGATGAGGTAGCGAATGAGACATTCATTTTCAATATCTTCATCCTTATTTTTTCGAATAGTTCAAAGGCTGAATGGAATTTAAAAGGTCACACACTCAATCCATTGGTCCAAACCTGTTCCTGATGCAACAATCCATTCCAAATTATTGTACTTTGTAGTTTGTGAGTTGGGGATCTCATCCATACTGGTATCGTTACAGTATCACAATAGTAAGACTGCTTGCTACACAACCAAAACAAGCCCTCATGTATCCTTCAGTCTCTTATGAATTGAAAACTTGACATTGGTCAGGCACTTGACATGTGTTTTTTTCTCCCAGGATCAAACAAGCAAACAATGAAGAAAAAGCAAACAAAATCATCTGGGGTATCCTGGACACACCCTACCCACTTAGGCAGTTTACATTCAAAGTAGCATACATACATGGGCGGCAGGGGGGTGGGAGACATGCGGTCAATCCCCCCCCCCCACCCGCAATATTCGAATGCCAGCTCTTGCTGTCATAGACTCATCAACGGCAGTGGGTATCATAGAATGTCACCTTTATGTGGTTTTCATCAGATTGTACCCTGAGCGCGGCCATTGTTCATTAGTACTTGGCCTAGTGTTGCCATGACAATTATTCGCCTTACATTAGAGACGTGAGGAATCTCTCCTAATGGAAGGGGGAACACTAAGAGGATACTTACTGTTACACACAAAGAGGCCATTGCCTTATTACGGGTTAACCTGGTTGATGTATTCGCAGCGGACAGTAATAGGTGCAGGGCATCCAGTGCTGCACCCTTGCTGGGCTGAATAGGAGCGACCCAGGGAATAATTTAGTATCTGAATTGGGTAGACATCTTGCTGAATTTACGCATGTCATCAATCTAGCCATTACTTTTTGTGTATTGGAGTTCTTGCTAATCATGAATTTGATTAGCATTGGAACGTGGTTTGGGTAAGTTTTGCTATACGAATCCAAGATAAATTATGTCCCGCGACCTCTGCTGAGCAAGTATATCATAAAAAAAAATATATATATATAAAAAAAACCCACAATGCTCTCTGTGTGGTTTACCTAGCTCATATCCACGGAAAGGAGAGAGAAGCGCCCATTGGCAAACTCACTCACCCATGGTTTTGCAAGCAAACAGCCGGGTCCAAATTCAGCAAGTCACTGGACCTTTTCCCCCTGAGGTCAGACTGTATATTGCAATGAATGAACAAGGTCAAGCTATTCCCCCAAGAGATCGGATTCGAATCCCGGCCGAATAATAGCGAAGACTTCAAAAATGGTACCCGCTGCCTTGCTGGATGCTCAGCAAAAACGGAGTGGAGCAGGGACAACGAGGGGTAGGAAATTTGCAAGGGCCATTGCGTGTTGTTCCCCCACTCCCCCACGTAAGGTTACTGCCAAGGCGGCATTGCCTTTTCATTCTGTGCACCTGATGAAGGATTGGCAGCTGGCAATAGTACAGTATCAAGGTCTGCATCCTTGCTGGGCCTCAAGAGGTCATCCTTGCTGGGCCCTAATAGGTCAGTATCCAGGTCTGCATTCCTGCCGGGCCGTAAGAGGTAAAGTATCCAGTCTGCATCCTTGCTGGGCCTCAAATGGTGCAGTATGAAGGTCTGCATCCTTGCTGGGCCTTGAATAGGTCCAGAGTCCAGGGTCTGCATCCTTCACGGGGCCTGAGTAGTCCCTTCCTCGTACTGCAGGATATCTTAAACCGTCCAAGGCAGTAAGTCATAAATGTATATAAAAATGTTTGATGCAATGAAAACACTTGGACCAATTCCTTCAGTTAATAGCTTAATTCTGGGCTCTCCTTTTTTTGTGTTTGTCTGGGACGGGACCTAAGGGAGGCCATTATTGTCAGTAGCATCTCACAAAGTGCTACATACCCGTTCCTACACTCGGCGGCGCCATACTGAAGATGCGGAGATGGGACTTATACGGGGGCCAACAGCATTCTTCCTCCGACGTTGCGGACAGAGAAAATAAGGCCATACCCTCAGGGTCGTCGATGCAATGGTGTACCAGTTTCCTGCGGTGAGTGACGGAAGATCTGTCTGATGTCCTGTCAAAGCATGGCGACCCCTAATACCTGGACATGGTCAGTAATCGGGGGGCTAGGTGCTGGGCAGTCAATGTACTCCGTGTCGATGTTCTCCGAGTTCGATGCTCCGGGGTCGAGTTCCCTTTATATTTTGATTTATCCAGTTTGAGGCTCGATGATCCCCGTTTTTGTGGTTTATGCCTACGCGCCACATGGCGGAAAAACATTGTTCCGAGTTCCTGCGTCATCCGGATGCGTTGGATTTGAATGGAAACCAATTTCTTGCGGAAAAAAGATTGTTCAAACTGTTTTTGACTGTTTAAATTGCGGAAAGGAAAACGGGAAAAATCTAACCTCGGGAACATCAAACCTTGTGAACATCAGACCCCGGGAACATCAAACCTTGTGAATTCGGGTTGTGCCGATTAAAACTTATACGGAAACGTTGAACATCGAACCCAGGGAACATAGAAACATCGGGAACGTTAAACCCGGAACCTGGGTAGACTCTGTCAGAATGTGGGCCATGTCATATTTGAAAGTGACTCACGGGTGGCCTCACTCACCCCCAAAATGGTCAGTCATGAAAACTGACCTGGAAAGCATATCTATCATCTATCACTCCATCTATCGAGTTATATAATCTATCCATTCATCAACATTGCTTCTTGGTCCTCCCCAAAAACAGTCATTTTGAGATGATGTTGACCCAACGGAACAAGTTTATCGACAGTGGGGTATGTTGACTTCATTAAGGTCAAAGGTCATAAAAGTGGAATATCGGCCACATGTGTAAAATTAAAAGGTATCTCCTCCTACAGAGTACATAGATTGTTCAAGTAATAACGTCTTGGGTGATGCTTCAATCAGCTTGTTCACAGATTTTAGATGCCACTTATAAGTGCAGTTAGGAGTTTTTAAAACAGTAAAATCTGTTTAAAAGAAGGTAATGGAAATTTTTCATTTGTCATTGAAAAGGTCATGGAAAAGTCAGGGGAAATTGATTGCCAGAATTTGCAGGAACCCTGTGTAGAAGGAAATCCAAATTCTTAATTGCTGCCAAACTCTTTGTTCAGGTTTGTGATGGATAAGAGAGAGCTACCAGTCCTCTGGCACCAGGTCTGCTGACCTCATGCAGCGGGGCGGTACAAGGAGGACGTCTCCACAGATCAGAAAGGGCCCTGCTGGACCTGCTCAAGGCCAGGGACCCAGGCTCACCACGGATGGATCAGGAGAGAGATAGTCCATAAATCAAGAGATGTTGAGGAACCCATGATGACATGTTTGCGGTCAGGAGTAGTAGGGACTGAATGGGGGGAGGGGGGGGGATGAATATCTGGTACCCCCATTCCCCGGGAGTCAGGAGAGAGATAGTCAACGCGCAGTCAAGGGACTGTGAGGAAAACCCATGAGGACATCAAAGCTGTCAGGATAGTATGAAAATAAAGAGACGGTGAAAAACCCTGATGACATGATTGGGGGGTGCTGAAGATCTGGGTATCCAATCAACCCTCATCATCACCCCTGAGATCAGGAGAAAGATAGCCACTCAAAATCAAGAGGACTAAAAGAACCCATGATGAAATGAAGCTGTAGGATAGTAGTACTGAAGGAGAGGGGGCGCTAAAGCTCGGGTACCCCTCCTCGGAGATCAGGAGAGGATAGTCACCCCGGAGGAGATCAGGAGAGAGATTAGTCCACTCAAAATCAAGGGACTGTGAGGAACCAATGATGAGATGATGCTTGTCAGAGAAGTGAATGGAGAGGGGGGGTGCGGGACATCACCCCAGAAAGCGGGAGGGAGGAATGGTAAGTGGTATCAAGTTGATACTCGCAGGGCAATTATTCCAGGTTCGAACTACAGCAGTACCGGCGTTCTCCCTAGGGGGTGGCTGTACTCAGCAGTTGCGCTGGGTGTGAAGGTCTTGTCTTCATAGTTTGCTGTAATGTAGTGGATTTCTGGGGTTTGCCTCGATATCATCGAGCATAACTAGACCACGATCATTACGGCCACGATTACTCAAACGTGCTCCTGTGAAGCCATAGAAATTAACATTGAATGGAGGGGGTGTCCGACCAAATAATAAACGGAACCCCTGCGGGGACTCAGGCTCTGTGGCAAGGAATGGCGACACCAAAAAGAGAGAGTGAGGGCATCGGTGATCATTGGGGCTATGAGGAAGGGGGAACCCTCCTAATCAATCTGCTCAGGACTGGAAATGGTGTCTGCTGGGTCTAGTACAAGCCCACATTATAATAATAATAATAAATTGTATTTATAACGCGCATAATATCTACAGAGAATTCATTTCAGTCTCCCAGATAACCCCAGCGAACGTCTCACTCGGAATAGAGAGGTACCATAAAGAAACTTGGGCTGGAACTGAACAAAAGCTGTTCAAAATGACTTGGATTCTCATAGAGGCTGAAGCAAATGTGAGTTCCCAGATCGCTTCCGAAAGGTCCATTGGCAGTGAGGACTATTTGTATAATTTGAGCTAACATGCCCTAAGACCCTAGTGGTTAGCCGAGAATTTCAGGTGACGGTGGGTCATGAGTTTGAACCATGGAAACTATTGTATTACGGAGGATGATGCAACTTAAATGTAAATATTTGAAGAGAAAAAAGTGTACCTTAGCTTACACTGAACGACAGGCAATTACATTTGTATGTGTAACGTCATATCTGCAAAAATAGTTTGTGTTACTCTTAGGTGAAGTAACATAGATGTGAAAATTGCCAGTATGTGTGCATTGTAATATCAACGCAATCATAATTCCAGAACTGGGTTGTTATAAGTGATGTATCGTTCATCTCCATATTTTACATAGCAGAGTTCCATCCAACAAGGAACATCATGGTTGGATCCTGTGGGCAAGGTTGATACCAACCAGACAAATCAACCAAACTCACTGGTTTGGAATTGGGAGTATGCATACTACAATTTAATTGGACCAGGCACCCCATCCTCGCGCAATTGACTCTGGTAATAACACAAAATCCGGGTTGGCCACCCAATCGCACTCCTCATTTTGCAAAATTCCTAAGCAGAGAGGCACAAAGGTAGAGGAAACGTCGGGCAAAATGAGAGAAGGGCTATGCAGATGTTCAATGACATGGGGTGGGGTGCATGGCCAATATAGGTTACCTTCAGGATGCTTAGACAAAGAGACATGGTTCGATGTCATAGGATGTTATTAGTCAGTCTGCCGATTCAACAACGAACAGGATAGGTATGTAGCTGTACCGATCTTGTGCAGTTTGGGCGTTCGGGCAGGTTCACGCCTTCGGTCAGAGCCTGCTGCTGGGGAATGTGTTTATTATCTCCATTCGATTTGATGAACGAGGAAGGAGACATTATCCATTGATACAGCGGAGTTAGAATCCGCGACGTTGATGTTGTACACAAATCGAAGGGCCGTCAACGAGGCTTCAACAAACTTTACAGCTAGGCGGCCGCCGAGCGGTCATAAACATAGATAGGTCTAAAACATGAAACATACGATTTTGGGATTTATGTGAAATAGAAATAAACATAGAACAACTTACATGTTCTTTCTGCCCATATTTATAATCGTACTCTTCACGAAAAAAACAAAATATGAGGAGGCTATTGGGAATTTTGTTCATACGACTATGACTGATGTTATGAATCATTAAGCACATTTCAGTATAACGGTAAAGGAGCTTGTGGAATGTGCGGAATATCCCTAACAGAAGTTGAGGCCAAATTACCGAAAAGAGCAGCGGGTGTAAATTACTAAAAATGAAATGAAAAAGGGCAATTTCTCGGAGAGTTGTTAACAAAATAAAACAGAAAAAAAACTCCCGGATGGATTGGTCAAGCTACATCAGCAAATTGATGTGACAATATTGTTTAAGCCAAGTGGTCAGAATGGGACAAACAAAATGGGCTAGTTGGCTATCTAGAGCTCTGTAAAATCGACAAAATGTATAAGGCACATTTGAAGGAAGGAAAAAAATGGCCATAGACTTTTTGAGTGAGAAAACATGTAAAGACCAAAAAACTGGGTAAGATACATTTTTTTACAGGAGGAGCTAGGGTTGAACTTACTGTTTGGTCGATGCTGAAATGATCATCCTGTATAGCTGCTGGTTCATTGGTGCATTCTCTCAATGTTGGGTATACTGTACATTGAAAGATGTGATGCATCTCGTAATAGTAAAGGGGAGTATTAATGCGGCTGTTAATGAAGCCCAGGTACGGTATAGTCTAGAGCAAGTTGCTGGAGTCGAGTCCTCTCATCCGAGTCCAAGTCATCGGCGTCCGAGTCCTCAAGTCCTTATACGAATTTGACCTGTACTATTTCACAAATTTAAGGCAAACCTTAACAAAGCGGTATGTTGCTATATTGACAGGGCACTGTTTTGAAGCAGCGGATACTGATCGACCAGTACGACAAACGAGGACTTTAAATAGAGTACTGGGTGGTCATACCTCATGCATGGGCGGCAACAGGTGGGGGAAAGGGGGGAATGTCCCCCCCCCACTTTTTGGACTATGCCCCATTGACTTTACATTTTCATACACCAAGCTTTTATAATTTTTTTTATTAATTTTTTTTTTTCTTTTTTTTTTTTTTTTTTTTTTTATTTTATTTTTAATTTTATTATTTTTTAATTTTTTTTTTTTTATTATTTTTTTTTAATTTTTTTTTTAATTTTTTTGGTATATTTTTTTTTTTTTTATGTGTAAAATTTTTTAATTTTTAATTCTTTATTTTTTATATTAATTTTTTTAACGGTTTTTGATTTTTAAGGTTAAATATTTTTTTATTTTGTTTTATAAAAATTTTTTTTTTTTCTTTTAAAATTTTGAACATATGGCCATATCCCCCTCTCCCATATCCCCCCCCCCACACTTTCGAGAGGGTGGTGGACCCTCATGACAAGTGGCCCAATATCATGGTATCTGTATTGACTCTGATAGCTGAAAAAAGATAGGTACAGGGCATAATGATGACTATACTTAATTTGGTTTGGCAAGAGGTGTCTTGTAGAACAGGGATCCTGGACTAGAGGACATTCACTAAAAATATGAAAATCTTTAATTTGAAAATCAAATTGTAAAATTCGATTATCCATGCAGAACTGAATTGAAAAGCATAGAGCATGAAATTGCTCTCGTCTACATTTATCTACTTTTTTATGGGAGTTTCGTTAGCATTAAAACCCTTTCGCCTTCTGGTAAATCCCTCTTTAATTCACATAGGCCCTACATTATCATTGACTACTCCACTATTGTGAGATATGGCAGCTACATGAAAAAATGAGCTGACGCATATCGATCAAGAGAACGAAGTGTTACTGCAAAAAAGTTAGTGGGGGCAAAAGCAATGCACCCCAATGAATTATAGAGAATACTTCTGCCATGATCTAGTCACATTGATTTACCACGTTAGGCAGAAAAGTAGAATGCACAATTATCATTTTGATAACAGAATATGAGGAGCACATGGTTAGGAACGTATCCTAATATATATTGGCACAAGTTGTGTGAGAAGTAGGCTATAAATATCCCACACAGTATTTCCAGGTTGTGTTTTGATTTTTTGTGCGTATCACATAAACAGGAATAAATGCTGTAAACGTGTCGGATAGTGGGTATCACATTCATTGATCTTTTCAAAATTTGGATATTTTGTCCATGCTGATTTAATAGCCAAACAGTTTCTTATCACTAGCAAACTTTTCGCACAAAGTATAGTTTTTCTTGCAATGTATCGTTATCTCATATTGATTTATGACCGTAAAACATGCCAGCGTGTGATGATGTAATTTCCCTCCTGTTTCCTTGCCCTCCTATGTAACAAACGAGCAGTCGAAGTACGTGGGAACAGTCGGGCTACGTTGGGTATAGAGTTCGGGCGTATTAGTTGGATTGTCTTGTACGATTGAATCAAGTTCTGTATTTGTAAAAAACAGAGGGGACTCAGCCAGACTCGGACCGAGTCCCCGGGTCCTTTGGGTCTAGTCCCGAGTCCGAGTCATTGAACTTCCGATTTCCGCGTCCCTGAAAAAGGACTCGAGACTCGAGACCGTACTCCGATTCCTTCAGCACGAGGTCTATATTATACAAACTATGAACGAATGCAGCATATATAGGTGTGAAAAGAATGCAGTATATATATCAGAACAGTTTTAGACCTGCTAAAAAACGATCAACAAATAATTCGCACCAATTTCACTCTGTAAGACAACCTCTCACCACCCTCCTTATTTAGTGAGAATAAAAAATAATATGGTGGATTACCTTACTAAATGCACATTGAAACAGAAATAGTTGTACAAGGTAGGAAAGTTTTGCTCTTTAACCCACAAAGTTTCATAACAATGCCCCCAGACTGCTAACAGCACCTTAATGTTGGTCATGTGCTAGCACTGTTGACAAAAAATCGTCTGTCATGCTCTTCTCCTTTAGATCCATAATTTATAAAAAATCTCATAGAATATGGTTTTTAGTAATATAGTGTAATATTGTAGTTGTATACTCATGTTGATCATCATTGGACTGAAATCTAAACTGTATTTCCTCTGTATATCTACAACGCACAGTAATGCCTGCTAACCATAACGAAAATTTATAGTTGGTTTTGGAAATAAACAAATAAGTCATAAAGCTAATTTGATCATTCAATGCAATGTGCAATCAAAAATAGATAAATTCAAATGAAATAAGGTTCCAATATGTTCGTATGTCTTTTTGCAGAATAGTATGGTCTATACTATGCCTTATAGTTATTCAAGCAGAAACTGTCAATATTAAACTTGGTGGCATCTCTTCTTATGCACACTTTTTTGTTTTTTACATTTATTTTTCTGTCTTAAATTCTAAAACAGAATCCACCCATTCTCGTTAATAGCACATAACAAAAAATATATAGGCTTCCTCTCACCAAAAATATGCAATGATTTTGTGCTTGACACACTTCAATGGTTTCCCTCACCCTACAACATATTCTGTTTTATTTAATATTAATATCAAAAATTTCCCCTCCTTATGTACCACCTCCTTGTTCCGAAGGGACACTGCTAAGACTCCACTGATATTAACCACCCCCTGATCAGAAGTGACCTTGGCACGCCTGTACTAACAGCACACATCTCTTGCCTTGACTGTTTTTCCTCTCCTGAAGTACCCATTTCATACGCCACATCACATCTTTCTTCTGGGGACTTCACATGTGGAAGCATTCACATACAGAGCAACTCGTACTCTTCACAAGTCACCCCACTCAAAAAGTACCCCCACCTTAAACACGTGGGTGTTGTGACAGCATTTCGAGGGGACACCCTTGTCCATTGGAAGTTGTCGGACTTCCAATGGCTTCAAAACGACTGAGCTATTCTGCCCCTTTCAAAGGCCAATGGTCAGTTGACATGATTTGCTTTTAAACTAGCATAGGTGAAGAGTACACTTCCCAAAACTACAATCCTGAATTTGGAATTCTATACTCACGGGGGGAATGACGCAAAGTCTTGCCCATAAGACCCTACACAGTGAATGCTGCATTTTTTGCACAGCTGATTACAGGAAGAAATACGAAAGGGGTATTCACTCGAAAATAAATGAGATTATTCCTCAATATTTGATGAAGAAAATAAATGAGATCATTCCCCAATATTTTGTGAACAATTCTGTATTATTTGGACCCATCTATATTTGTTTGATCAAGATTTTCAAACGTGTGGCCTTCTGTAGCAGAGGGGATCCTGCAGTTTCCTCCCCCTGTGATGTCACAGGCCAAATTTGGCGAGGCTGATTGTGCCCATGGGTACACTCAATAGCTAATATTTCTTATTGAGTTTCGGTCTGCCATAATGCAATACATAAAAGTAACCACACGTCCAGTCCATTATTACCTATCTTTGTTAAATGAAACCTCACGATCGGAAGCATTCCAGGCTTATTACATTATCATGGTAAAACCTCACCCGAGCGTTCCAGTCATTACATGATCAGTGGTAAGACCTCACCGCCGCCGAGCGTTTTCCAGTCATTATACATGATCATGGTAAGACCAACGGAGCGTTCCAGTCATTACATGATCATTGGTAACCCTCACACGACATCCAGTCATTATTACATGATCATTGGTAAGACCTCACCCTGGGCGTTCCAGTCATTATACCTGATCATTGGTGAGACCACCAGATCGTCGTCTTATTACATGATCATTGGGTATACCTCACCCGGAGCGGTCTTTAGATCATTTCAAAGGAGGGCTACGTGATTAGTTCACCTACTGCAATATTCCCCTTAAAGGGAAATTCAAGCTAAATTATTACTCTCTTGGTGTTACCATGTTGAGAGAATAAAAAATCATTTCATATCACTCTTGGTTCCATGATTCATAGCATGTTCGTTTGGGCAGAAGATGGTATCCTCAAATTCCATCAATTTGTCTGTATTTCTTCGGCAAACGGCCAACCTTTTTGTGATTCATATCTACCAATCCATGATGGAAAAGACAGATTTCTTAACATTTTCTCTCAAAAATTGGTAATATTACGTCATCGAAGTTGCCAATTGCAACATTGCCAAATAGCAGTGATTATTGGTAATCTTTGAAAATTCTAACGAACATGCTATTAACGGAAACACAGTTGATTGGCATGAATTTTAATGCACATGCAATACTGAAATTTTAAAATATATTGTGGCGTGAATTTCCCTTCACGAGGGAAGATGAAGCGTCCTATGGTCTGACTTTAAGATGATTTGATTCAGGTTCTCAAATGCCTGTCCGCATGGCTTTGATGTCCTTTCTTTCTAATACTTCCTCTGAAATTTTCTACATGTTACTCTTATGTGGGACACATTGCCCCAACCCAGTCATTAGATAATGTTGCAGATTGGAAATTTTTGAGAGTATTTCTCTTCGCAAAGAGTGCTCAATGAGTGGAACAGCCTCCCGGAAGATTTTTGTTCGGTCTAAGAGTGTTAAGGCCTTCGAAAACAGTCTCGAGCGTGTTTCTCAGGAATTGTTGGAGAGTTCTTTTGAGCCCGTACTACTCTTCTTCTTGGGTTTTGAGTTTCAGGTGGTCCATGAGCACTCGTTCTTCCGACCCTCCCGACTAAACTAAACTAAACAGAAAACACTTCCACATAAATCCCACATTGTATACACGGTGGGGGCAGAATAAACCCACCTATGTCCTCGTCCATCCTACACCTCGCACCATTTGCCCCCTTCATGGTGACCACTAATATATCTCCACCAATGCACCTTTGATGGTATCATGTGGCGCCATTCCCACTAATTCCTACCCTCCCCCAATGTACCCTCTGATAGGTATCATGGTGGTGCTCATTACCACTATTATACTCTCCCCAATGTACCCTTTGATAGGTATCATGGTGACGCTCATTACCACTATTATACCCTCACCATGTACCTTGATAGGTATGGTGGCGCTCATTACCACTAATAGCCCTCCACCAATGCACCCTCTGATAGGTATCATGGTGGCGCTCATTACCACTAATATACCCTCCACCATGTACCCTTTGATAGATATCATGGTGGCGCTCCATTACCACTAATATAAAAATAACCCGTCCACCAATGTACCCTGTGATAGGTTCAGGGTTGCGCTCATTACCACTATTATACCCTCCCCCAGTACCACCCTTTGATAGGTTATCATGGTGGCTCTCATTACCACTACTATTCCCCTCCACCAATGCACCCTCTGATAGGTATCATGGTGACGCTCATTACCACTATTATGAACCCTCACCAATGTCCCTTTGTAGGTATCATGGTGAACGCTCATTACCACTAATTACCCTCCACCACTGTCCCACCCTTGGATCGTATCATGGTGGCGGCTCATTACCACTATTATACCCTCCGATAGGTATCATGGTGGTGCTCATTACCACTCTTATCTACCCTCCACCAATGTACCCTCTGATAGGTAATTCATGGTGCGCTCCTTACACTATGATCCCCTCCACCAATGTACCCTTTGATATGTATCATGGTGACGCACATTACCACTAATATACCTTCCACCATGTACCCTGTGATAGTATCACATGTGCGCTCGTGACCACTAATATACCCTCCAACCAATGGCCTGGAGTGATGATGAGTTGAAATATTGACACGTCTCCTTCAGAATCTTCTGTTTTGAAACCTGTGTGGGCCCCACCAATGGTGGCATGCTGAGGCAGCCTCTCACAGGAACCTACCGCAACCCTTTCTCGCTGGTTTCACCATTTTTGCTTTCCAACCACTACCACCGGCCCCCTCCACCAATGATTTGGTGGGAAGGATGACAAGTCATGAACGGGGGCCCCCCAACGTGACATGGTCCTCGCCATAGGAATTTATCGACATCACTATAGAGTCTTCATCTCAAAAGCGAAAGGAACAAAAAAATGTTGTATAGCCTCCTCAATTTGGTTGAAGCGCAGCGTTTGAATAGTACGACAAACCTTTAGCAATTTGGGGAGGAATGTAGACAAGCCAATCGCCGAAAAGTGTCTCGCCTGGTTTGCAAACTCTCGGTGGTTTCTATCACCTAGTTCAAGCAGACCATGGTCATGTCAACGAACATCACATATTTCACATATAACAAATAAAATTCCTAAAGCTTCCTAAAATAAAACTGACCAATGAGTTTGACTCTTATTACAGAAGTGCCTTATTTTTTTTTTTTTTTTCATGCCCCCCCCCCCTCCCCCCCAATCTTTCTCCATTAATACCCAAATTTGAACAAAGTTTATCGCTCAGTCCACTCACTTCTTTGACCCAAAATCCAACTTGAAATGTTCTAAAACCCCTTAGCAGCCAGGGCTTTTATGCCTTTTTAAAATCATTTTCCTTCATTATTCATTTCCTTTTATTTTTCCAAGCAGCCGGACCGTGCCCACTCCCCTGCCAGCAGCAAACCCCCGTCCCCCGCCTCCCCACACACCAACAAACTATCCCATGCAGCAGGCAAGGATGTCTCAAAATAAATCTTTAGGAAACCTCAACATTTGTCCGACAGTCCCCAGGCAAGAAGAGAGGAAGAAAAATGTTACAGTATTTTTGAAGGTCTAACAACGTACAAATTGGTTGGTAAGAGAGGTGGTTTGCTTGTTGATCAGCTTATAACCGCAATTTGTAACAGGAACTATGGTTTACTCTTCCTCAGTGCGTTATTCTAACAGAAGCCATTATATGATGGAATTCAATCCAATTCATGAACATCAAACACATCAGATCCGATGTTACAGACCATAGAACCTACTGATTTTTGGGCTAAATTCCTTACCAGTTTGGGGGGGAAATGGAATATTTATGCAAATTGGCCATCCAATGAACCCTCTACTGACCCAGCTGTACCTTCCAAATGATCAGGAATCAGAGGTGAATCATATCCACCAAGTTTTGGGAAATCCAACGCCACTTTCAAAAATTGCCATCAAAAGCACATTAGAAGACACATTAAGACCTCCAGTGACCCGCCTTCACTTTTTAAATATTTCTCACGGAACAGGCAGATTACATCCTAAGTTCGATTTGACGAACTTGAAGAATTCCCCGCCTAACGTATATGCAAATTAGACCACTTATTAGCATATTTCAGGCTGAAATCTAATCAGTTTTCATCTACCTGTCATCCAGGTCCTACATGCCAAACTACATCACTGTAGCACCTACGGTTCTTGTGTACTCTTGCTAACGAGCTTTAACAATAAATTACCTAAAATAAGCTAATTACCCACCTTTAAAATGACCGCCATCAAGGTTTGTGAAGAAATCCTCTACACAAGAAAATGTGACACACACACACACAACTTCCAAAGTGAGTCAACTAATCTCTTCCTGAATTTTCATTCAGGCGAGACAAAAACCGTATGCTGTCTACAGTCTTGTGTACAAACTGACGCTATGCACGTCCCGAAAGTTTGTAGCAATCTTGCTTGCCTCATTTGAGGAAGCATTTCCGATGCTACCACAAACCCATATTTCGAACGCGGTTGGTTGCCCTTTCGACTGATTACGTGTCTTCAGATGTCTTTTTTGTAGTCATAGGCATGGATCAATTTGATCCAAATAGCGGAGCTGCAAGGTGTAAGCGCTCAACCAGTATCCAATGCAGTGTCATATGACAGGGAGGGGCTTCATATGCCATTGCTGGCACATGTTCGGTGTCAGACGAATGCACTTCACCAGTGGGGGAGGTCATATACGGTATCACAGACGTGAAAAGAACGCTGGGAAAACAACGCAACCTATAGTATCGAGTGCCCTTGTTCGTTGGAGCTGCGCCATTTTGTTAGCCATGGTTTTTGCAGGGACCCGTATGGTATCTCTGTTGCAACAGCACATTTTGATAGTACAACTCATGCACTCCTCATTATGTAGGGCCTGTAGGCAGGTTCCCTCTGGTGGGAGGGGGGGGGGCATCCCGACAGCATCTTGTACTGCAAACTTGGTCATATGAATTTCTTTATATTATTCCCAGCTACTTTTCATTTCTTTATTCGTTTTATTCATAGGGCTTATCAACTCAAAGCCCTATGATGCCCATATTTGGGGCCCTGCACATAAATACTACAAGCTCCCATTATCATGTTGTGCGTGGTGTAAAGCATTGAAGGTTAAAATAAGAGTTGGTGCTCTCCTGACTATGATCCTGATTGGCTATAGCACTGTTGTAGAGTGTCCTGCTTACCACCCGGTCAATTGAGGTTTGTAAATCTCCTCGGGTCATACCAGAGACTTTATTATCCCGCTTACCTGGCAACGTGCATCCTGGCCTAACAAGTGCAGTATCCGGTCTGGCGGTTGCCTGGGAATGTGGGTTGCCAACACTGTTTTTTTTTTATTTTTTAATTTTACCAGAGACTTTTTATTTCCGCTTACCTGCAAAGGTTCCCAGCTGACCCACAGTTTTGCAGTATCCAGGTCTGCCCTTGCCTCGAGCAGTCAACTCTCTTGCTACTCTATAATATCATAGAACAAGAGGGTTCTTGAGCCGATAGTCTTGCCTATTCGTGATCCTAGATTTGCATTTTGTGCCTTGACTTGCATATGGATTCTGAAATCACTCGGATAGTGCTGTCTGGCGTTCGCGGTATCTGAGCAAAAAGCACCAAGCTCCGTGTTTTTTGCCTTTCTTGTGCTCCCAGTCTTGTTGCCATATTCTAGTGGAGCCTGGAGCCTCACTGCTTGGCTGAGACGGTATTGGATCCATTTTGACTGCCCCCCCACTTCGTCGCATCCCCTCAGTTGCCGCTGGCAGGATCACATATCTAATGCAATATCTTTGTGGGGATGTGGGGATGGTGAGGTTAGCTCGCCTGATTCGCGATCGCCAACTGCTCTTCTTTGGGCATATGGCCCGCTTCCCGGCGACTATCTCCCCACTGCGTCCCGTGTACGGGATCCGTGGGGTTGGGTCTGACCCACCGAGACGCCCCGTAGCTCATGGTTGCAACAGCTTCATAGGTCCTCAGGGAGTTGGGGCGATGGGCCAGGCCCATGCCTGGTCGATTTCCCAAGCAGGCAGGCAATTGGAAACAGCGGGTGGGTGCGGCTAGGTGCCTTCCAGGCTTGTGCTCCCATTTAGTGACAAGTGAGTGTTTTTTATACTGTTACAATATTACTATAAAATTTTAAAATCACCTGGATGACATCTGAATGGGTATTGGCTATTGTTTGGTCGCTAATAACATCAGTACGAAATGGCGGGGTTATTGGTTGCCAACATTCATGTGACTAAAGCTGGATGGGCCTCACAAAAACTAAAAAAAATCCTAACTCGACATCAATAACAAAAGCGAACATCAAGCAAGGCTCTTCAACCATAGGGCATTGAGTTTTGTAAAAATTTGACCGAGTTCGAAATTTGCATTAATTATGAACTGGAAACATTAAATGACCTCTAGTGACCCCGGCCGTATATTTTATAACATATAACATCCACAGACATTCACATCATTCTGAGAACTTGAAGATTTCCATTAAATTATTGCGAATTAGATATGCTTAGTGACCTTTAGTGATTCCGAGTCTATTTCAAATTTATCGGGACTGAAGTAGGACATATCATCAAGTTTCGTGAAAGTCTGACCAACTGGCATGTATGTTGCTCCTGAAATCCTGCCTAACAATTTGAAACATGAATACATGAATAAGGCCTAATCACCATTTTCAAACCAAAGTCTTGGTTACTAAAATTTAAAACATAATCATCTACACCCAACTCCGTGCTGCATCCAAATTTGTCACCAATCTGGCCGTAACGGTCGGGAGAAATCCTCCTAATTAGAAAGCGTGACACACAACCTACATACCCAATCGCACACACATGTGCCAAAGTGATAGCTGAATTTCATTCAGGCAGACACACCAGAAAGCCAAAAGTTTAGTGCTTCCTTGACTCTCTCTGACAACACTAAGCCCGACACAGAAAAAATGGAGATTGGTACCAAGCTCATTAATGGGCAACATAACGTCTGACAAATTGTCCCATTTTCGGCACCACCATAAGGTTTCTATCCTCCTTGATATAGAAGCTACACCTAATTCCAAGGTTTCAACTCCCATCTAGTGACCTAAGATGCCTCTTGACCTACCCCAAACAATGGGGTTCATGTACTCATCTTGGGGAGCACACCTACAAGTTGGCGCTTTAATCCATCCAAGTGGAATTGAGTTATCATGTTTACACGCCAAATTGGTCAAAAATATTGGCTTTTTCACAATTGCTGTTTGACCAACAATCACAACCCCCGCCCTAGTCAGAAATGAATAGCAATTCCTGTACTCCCCCCTAAGGAGCTAGACCCCAAATTTCAACTTGATTCGGACCAACCCTTCTGGACTTGTCCTGTTTTAACATACAAGGTTTTCAGACTTTGACATCAATGACCTCTGACCTGAACTGACCCAAAACGATAGGGTTCATGTAATTATCATGGGTAACATACACATACCAAATATGAAAGCTTCATCCATCCAATGGGGTCGAGTTTAACTGTTACCCAAGTTAAAATTGGCCCAAATATTGACTTTTCACAATTTTCACACCCCGGACCCTCAACAAAAACATAGGGTTCCTGTACTCCCCCATAATACCAGATCTATAACACAAATTTTTCAACTTGATCGCAACCATTCGGGAATTATTGTGTTTACAAGGTTTTCAGAACTATGACTCTGGTGACCTCAGATGCACCCCTCTGCCTGACCTCCAAAACAAAGTTCTGTACTCATCATGGGGAACACACACAGTATGAGCTTCATCCATCCGGTGGGGTCGAGTTATCATATTTTTTACAACCAAAACGGGTCGAAAAAAGAAAAATCTAATTTTCACAAATTTCCTACTTTGACCAAAATGCCACCCCTGACCTGAACTAAAAACACTAGGGTTCCTGTACTCCCCCCCAAGAAAGCTATATCCAAATACATCTTTGATCGGACCAACCATTCTGGACTTAACAGTGTTACAATGTTTCCAGACTTTTACCTCTCTTGTCCTCAGATGACCTCTGGACCTGACCCCAAACAATAGGATTCATGTACTATTCATGGGAACACACCTACTAGGTTGAAGCTTCATCCATCCAGGCTTGGTGGAGTTGTGCATATTTACAAGCCAAAATGTTTGAAAAAATCGAATTTTTTTCATCTCACAATTTCCTATTTGACCAAAATCACCTCCCTGACCTGAACTAAACAATAGGGTTCCTGTACTCTCCCCTAAAAAGCTATATGCTACTTCAGCTTGATCGGACCAACCATTCTGACGTAACATGTTTCCAATGTTCCAACTTTTTTACCTCTCTTGTCCTTAGATGACTCTGACCTGACCCCAAAACATACGAGTCATGTACTCATCTGAGGAACACACATACTAGTATGACTTCATCCATCCATCTCGTGTTTACACCAAAATTGTCCCAAAATTGACATTTCGATTTGCTCTTCGCGCAAAATTGCAACCCCTGACCTGAATGAAAACAATAGGGTTCTTGTACTCCCCATAAGAAAGCTACACACCACTTTAGCTTGATCGGACCAACTTTTTCGGACTTTGACCTCTGGTGAACCTTTGACCTGACCCCAAACCAATAGGGATCATTACCATCATGGGAAACCCACATACCAAGTATGAGCTCATCATCCAGGTTGGGTCGCGTTATGTGTGGTGTTACAAGCAAGGAAGCATCACACACACACACACACACTCACATGACTACAGAGCCTCGAACTTTTTCCAGGAATCAAACAAAGGAAAGAATGAGGGGCAGAATTGACATTTACCACCAGGAATTGCTGCAATAGCAAAAGAGAGTGGCAGCGTGAGGCCTAACGGAGGGTGTTGATCATTGAGCTATTAAATAATTAATTGCTTAAATAACTTTGAAGAGAAAAATGTCCCCTTTCCGAGCTTACCCCAATGGCAATTGATTGCATTTGTACGAGTTATATTGCATCGACGCATACAGTTTCTGAAACGCTAACTTTAATTTACAGAGAAGCTGCAGAGACAAATTCTAGTAGAGCAACAATGGATGCAAGAAGTTCCAATATGTGATATTCAGAATGCCCGGGTGTGGGTGACAACTTTTTTTTTCCTCTAGGCTACCACAGCTGATGCCAAACGTCATTGTACATGCCCTCGCAGTAGACATCGCGAGGTTTCAAGTACATGATGCCAATCGTTATCTCAATATTCTACCTGCAACAGCCTCGATTGAAGTATAGGAGCATTATCGTTGGACTGCCAGGGCTATCTGCTGACACCTTATTCTACAACCCCAATCTATCCGTTATTTCGGATCCTCTTTATCGGTCAATCCGCAATCTTGTGGCTGTCTTTATTCTGCAATAACGGTCACGTATTTTTTGCATAACATCGTTGGTCAGAGTCACACAACAATCCATACTTGTTGCGATTTGCTTTGCGTCTTTAAGTGAACACAGTATTTTAAAAAGTGAATTAATAAGGTTGCCTGAGCCTTTGGAAGTTTATGCTTACACGCACAAATTCCAGCTCTCAGTATACCGCCCTTCATATGGCGTACTGCCTCAATGAATTACAACGGGGCGAAATGAGGTTTTGTGGTTGTGTATTGCATCTTCCTCCCCGAAATCGCCACAGTACGCATGCTAATCTTTTGGGTATTCACGCAATGCATTTTAACTTTTGATCTAACTACAGTAACGCTATAGTTACCCTTGCTTCTTATTTACTGTTTAAGATATAGTAAAATACGGACTCCACGCCTTGTCCTTTATTTACCTAAAATCAGAGTCTCAAAACTGTTTTTTACCATAAAGTCTCCCAGTTTCAGATTATTCCCTAAATGACCTGTCAGCTATTTGACACGATTTTTATTGATGTGATCTGGAAACAGCTGCTCTGGCTGCTTTCGTTGAAACAATTCCTGACGAGTGAGCCAGGAGGCTGCATTCTCATTTTCTGATAAAATTTGGCTTTCAAGTAAATACATTTTTTGCTTTGGACGATACCATTGAAGGCCTAGTTAGTTAGCACTTCTTTGTGAAGCTTCACAAGCTAATCATGTGATCCTTGCAGAAAACATAG
Source organism: Sclerodactyla briareus (assembly GCA_026419785.1). Taxonomy (NCBI): domain Eukaryota; kingdom Metazoa; phylum Echinodermata; class Holothuroidea; order Dendrochirotida; family Sclerodactylidae; genus Sclerodactyla; species Sclerodactyla briareus. The sequence goes on along the minus strand of JAODTK010001665.1, from coordinate 123,082 downwards.
CTCTCTGTGCGGGTAGATGCTCACTTTCATTCAGATAACAGATTGCCTTTTGTGATTCATGGCATGCGGAGAATCCAATTCCCAATGGTCCCATTGTTAGCTTCTTGTACAACACTCGGAAAACCATGATCAAATATATCTACACATTATATTGAAAGAAATTCCATGTAAACCCTTAGCAAATCGGACAAAATATTTTAATGGCTATCTTGATTCTTAGTTATATCATATTCTTGATAAATTTTTGGCTCCCCATTGTCAGTTCTTACCATCGCGCCTCTATGTACATTTTTTTTTTTCTCATAGTTTAACACCCGTTGTTTATATTCTTCATTTTGTGTCTCTAGGGAACTGAGAAGGCTCCTGGGGAGCTGAAATCTTTGAAGATCTAATATAATCTCGGAGTCACGATGGTCATTCTGATGAATCCTTTCTACATAATATCTTTTCTTCTACATGCAATATTATCACCCAAGATAGACAGAAGCTGCACACATCCACTGCTTCGTTACCCAAACAAAGTAACCTGTCAGCCGAACTTAAATGACAACTGCAGGCTGGGAATTAAACAGATGTATATCGGGAGAATGGAGAACGTATCTATAGGTCCAAACCCTATTCCACTATTTTTCCTCTGTGGAGTTAGGGCCATTAAGCAAGAAATCGGGCAGAATCCCAATTGCGCAATATGGCATGACATCAAACCCATGGACAACACAGAAATTAATGTTATGTATTTCCATTGTTTTTATTCATTTGGTTGAATGAGCAAAATTTTATAGCAGAATTCTGTTTCTTCCTCTCACAAAGCCACCGTCAACACCTACCAACCACTACAGCAGCCTCTCCACAGACTAAATGCTTTTCTCCAAGTGAAATTATTGTTTGAATTTCAATCCGAACACAAAGAATGTTTGCAAGTTGTGCAAGTTGACATCATTTATTATTGCAATGATGGGATTCCCTTCCATCTCCCAACACCAAACTTCAAAGGTCTACCACCCGTAATGTAAAGTCATATGAACTTCAGGTTGGACTGACGCTATCAGTCTTTATCCGCTATCCAGTATTAGCCTCTTTATAATTAATCTTGCAGTTGTCCTTCAAGGTCAGGTTACAGTTATTGTGGTTTCTCCACTGGAGAACTTGATGCACCGTCTAAGGGCAATAACATTTTGTTCAGTTTGAAATGTCAATGCTCTTGGATTCTTCCAGAAAGGGCCACCACCACAATGGTGACCAATGATAAGGGCCTAACTGTGGCGGGTGTTCGTCGAATGCGATTGTAGCAAATACCCTGCAGATTAAGCTTACAGGGATGTTCCCGCCCACGCCGGTGGGACCGGTGGTAACGCCCGCACTCAGGCATGTTACCGGCACTCATAAAATTAGCCAAATTTACCCGCCACTATCCCCTTGTTTCCATTAAATTTACATACAATGTTTGTCTTTCGAGTTCCACTGCCGTTTTGACCAGGTTTCACCCAGTACACAGAATTTTCTGGGCACTCCCTGAGCTTACATTACCCTCCATCGGCTTGCTCTGCTACACATAATCTGCGTGCCACCTAAAGTAAGGTTTAGTTAAAACACAGCAGAGGTCTCCATATAAGAAGCTGTAGCGTAACAGTAACAACACACACTGGTAGCGGTTTAAGGGGTCTGAGGTTCCATGACTCCCTTTTCTTGGAGTTTGGACCCTTAACAAGGTTTGTACCACTTAAGGGGTCCAAAATGCACTTATATTCACTGTGAATGTTGGCATTTTATATTCCAATTTCAATAGTCAAATTGCAAGTATTGTACCCCTTTCTTTCAAGAGCCCACCGCTACCCACCCCCCCCTGCACACACGTGAAGTCATACTAAGAAGCTCACCCTCCTTCATGGATCAGCCGGTCCAGGATGAACCCAAAGAACTTCTTGCTTGTTATTGATTCCAATGTTGTGTTGATGGCAGGTCGGACAATTGGCCTTCATTTTATCCTTGGTTGATAAACACATGCGAAAAAAATATTAGGAACAGGGAATCAAAGCGGTTAGATTTGCCTAGGCTGCCATCACAAACTGTCTTTCTGAGCACTCGCCGTGGCTTTACTACAATTATCGGACACAGGATTCCGGGAAAGTCATTCTGATGGAGAAGCCTCCAGCGATTTTCACAAAATCCCACCTGACCACTGGATGATTTTGCACTTTAAAATTCCAACGAAACAGCCTCCATAAGTAGCTAATGCCAATGGTCAGGAGTTTCACCAGTTACCCCCAAACCCCCCTCTCCTGCCCCCCTCCATGCCTCACCGAAGGGGATCATTTGGAGCCAAGAATGTTAAACCATGACCAATGGCCAAAGGTGGGTCACTGTTAGTCAGTTGTTTCAATAGGTACATCAGATATTGTCCTTCAAAGTGACGGGAATGTTTCACTTTCAATGATTTTGTCAGTTACGGAAATGACTGAGGGGTGAGTCATGCACCCAGTCGTTGACTCACTTTCTCTGGGCAGGGAGGGGCCCGAGGGTGTGAGTTCCGTAGTCAGTAGTTTCAAATTAGGGGGGGGATAACAGAGTATGTCTTGGTCACTCGAAAGTGAGAGGAGGGGGGTAACTGACCCAGTTGGTTGACTCACATTCTCTTGGGCACGGTTAAGGGGGGTCTCGAGGGGGTGATGCTCTAATAGTCATGTTTCAATGAGTACATTAGAGTATTTGTCTTTGATTTCTTGAAAGTGACTGAGGAGTGTGTCACTTTCCAATGATCTGTCAGTTACATATGGAACTGATGGGTTGGGGTCATTGCACCTGGTTGTTGAACTCACTTCTCTGGTAGGAGGTGTGATAATGCATAGGATAGTAAAGCTTACACAGCCTAAGTGTCTCGCACATCTAGTACACGTGACCAGTGTCCAAGTGTATCCATCGAACCTGTATCTGCATGGGTACACTGCAGGCGGAGAGATAATTGGTGAGAGTCGTTATATGGAGAAAGTGGACAGGGTGAAGTCTACCTCCCTACCCAACCCTCCACCTTACCCGATCATAGCGATGTTTACATTTGAGGTCAAACTCATATCAGGAGATTTCTCTCATATTTCTTGGCAATGGCACAATATTGTGCTACATCACTGTAGCGTGACTGCTCCAATTTCATTGTTACAGCCATGCGTGTGTTCAGGTTTTATAGTCAGTGGGGGGGGGGGGTGGTAGCTTAGAACAATGCATCTTAACATATGTTAACGGGCAACTGCAGGCTTGGATACACAGCGGTTATTTGATGGAGAATGGAAAACTTTATACATTTAAGGTCCAAACCCCCAGTTCAATTACAATGTTCCTATGTGAGCTATTGGCTTCGAAATTTGGGCCATTAAGCCGAGAAATTGGGGGGAATCCCGATGTGCAATAACACTGCAAGTCACACATTGCAACACCGAAATTGTGTTATGTATTTGATTGTTTCAATTTTGCTGAATAAGTCAACATTCAGCAAATTCTGTTATCTTTCTCTCACCAAGTAACCATCACAACTACCAACCACAAAGCACTCCTCTCCCGTAGACTAACTGCTTTTTAGAGTGAAATTAATGTTGAATTCAAGTGAAAACAAAGAATGTTCGCAGGTTGTGCAAGTATGACATCAATTCTTTTGCATGATGGATGCATTTCGATCTGCACAATACACATGCTTCACAATACACAAACTTCAAATGACTATAACTCATAACGGAAAGTCCATGAACTTCCGTTTGGACTGACGCATTCATTTTTTATTCGGCTATTGAAATAGCCTCTGTATAAATCATCCTGCCGCTGTTTCCTTGATTACTGGAAAGGTATCCTCGTCTCGTAATACGTACCGCTACTAAGCTTGAATTACATGGTCGAATGCGGCTGCTTCCATGCTGGCCACATTAATGATATTAGGGACTTTAGATGTTCACAACGCGAACGGCAAACGTAATGACGTAAGGTTTTTCATGTTGTAAGACATCGCCTGCCGTAAGGGCGCTTTATAAGTTCCACGACATGTCAATGTGCCATTTGCGTGTGATTAGAATGCGCACGGGGGGTTTACGATTGCGCGTTTGATTAGTGACCGTAGAATTCCCGAATTTCATGTTTAAGGCCCGTGAATGATGCCACTCGCTGGGTTCAAGTTCAACGTCATAGGGCAAACGTGGAAAAGAGAGTGACTCCCATCCGTGGATCAATGTCGTACGGCATTTGGTGAGGTTGTCGCTTGCGCAGTAGGTTTACACATTGCGTCATACTTGCCCGTCCTCATCTACAGCTCCCTATTATAGAGAACAGCAACAGAACTAACTATGAGCTCACTAACTTCCAATAGGGCCTTGCCACGCACTCAATGGAGTACAGTCTTTACCCTTCCACCCTAGCCCCTACTGACAAGAGACCAACACTCACAATAACTTAGCATTTTTTTTCACCAATCTCAAGATGTTTGAGTTAAATCAATCATATAGGGTTGCTGGAAAGAGAAATTGGCATGGGAAATTTGCTTCTTTGCCAACACTCATAACTATGACTTGGTAGATCCGAACAACTAGCTGGTGTGATGGGAGGAACAAGACAAGACCAATCAACCAAGAGGAAAAATAATAAAGATGGCTTGATGTTGCTTGGCATAGGTTGACATAGGAGAAACATGCCGAGTCTTGTGAAGTAAGTTGATGATACAATTGTTCACAGACGAATGCCCCCAAAACTTGTTCTGACGGACCATATTTGACGGGGGGTCACGCCCTGATGGCGACAAACTAAAATGGGTCACACACTCACTCACTATTGGGGAGGCACATTACTAGAACGAACCTAGCTGCAGCCAACCGGCCCCCCCAATTCCAGCAACCTGGCCCCCCAATCAGCCAACCCGGCCCCCAATCAGCCAAACCGGCCCCACAATCTGCCAACCCGCTGGCCTCCCCAATCAGCCAACCCAGACCCCATTCAGCCAACCCAGCCCCCAATCAGGCAACCCACACCCCCGATCAGCAACCCGGCCCCCGATCAGTCAACCCAGCCCACATCAGGCCAAACCAGCCCCAATCAGCCATCCCAGCACCCAATCAGCCATCCAGCCCCCAATCGCCATCCCACCCCCACCCCCAATCAGCCAGCCAGGCCCAACAATCAACCAAACCCAGCCCTAAGCAGGTCAACCAGCCCCCCAATCAGTCAACCCAGCCCCCAATCACGTCAACCCCAGCCACCGATCAGAACCTGGCCCCCGATCAGCCGACATGCTTCCAACCAGCCAACCCAGCCCACAATCAGCCAACATAACCATGTTTCATTCTTATGTACCTTTCCGGTGAGTTGATCCAAAAGCCTCCGCGACTGTGACAACTCCAGGCATGCTGTCGGAAGAAAGATGATGACCTTCATTCCTAGTCACCAATATAATCCTGCTATGTGGATCAACACATTCCTCAGGCTGTAATAAATCAAGCAACAAAAAATCTAACCAGTTGTGCTGCTCAAAAATACTTGCCTAATTAAGATTGTATATCAGTGTAGTGTCTATAGTGTTAATCTAGTATAGGAAGTGATAAGTACAAACATCTGGTTGGCAAATTCCATGGGTGCAGACTAAAATGCTATATGACCATGCACGGACCTCAAAGTATCAGCAAAAATCATACCGGTATAATATCTGAGTTTATATGGCGCGTGTTGCTACGTTATGATGTTTTCTACAGCGCTCAACAGATATCACTCTAACCATAGACCAGTTTCACGCACTCTGACAATCTCGCACAGGAGATGATGTGCCTGCTCAGGGGCACATTGAGCTGATGGTCTCTAGTGCGATCAGACACCACAACCTTTCAATCAGAGTCCAGAGCTCTACTGAGCTAATCCGTCTCCAAAGACTCAGAAAAGGATCAATCGAAAACGATCATACTCAGGCAAGTTAACGGGTTACCAGTAGGGGTACATGAGGTGTTCCTCAGGCCAGGACTCCATTACTACCTGTACTGTACCGGCGTCTCTGTTCGCAGCAGGTCGGCTGTCGCCAGACCTACATCTACCCTTCTGTGTTGGGCCGGCCGTTACACAGTCTCCAGACTTCCTTTAGCACGTTGCGAGCCCAGCACATGTGTTGCGAGGCATACCGGAACCTGTCCTTCCCCCCTCCACTCTGAACGTCTAGGAGGAGAATCCATAAGCATCCCCCCACCCCGATCTCATGAGGTGCCCGTAGGAATGCTGTTTCCCTGTCTCCGTCATCGAGGGTGCATTCAGTCGGAGAGTTGACCTGGATTTGTTGGGCACCTCTCTTACGACCTTGTTCCTCCCAGGAGATTTTCAGCATTCTCCTGATGAGTGAGCACATCTCCATTACTGACCTTGTCCTCCATAGGAGCTTTTCAGCATTCTCCTGATCTGACGTGAGCACCTCTCCATACTGAACTTGTATCCCAGAGGATTTTCAGCAAATTTCTCCTGACTGATGTGAGCTACCTCTCCATTACCGACCTGTCCTCCAGGAGGTTTCGCTTTCAGGACTGAGTGAGCACCTCTCATTACTGACACTTGTCCTCCCAGGAGATTGTAAGTATTCTCCTTCCTGACTGAGTGAGCACTTCCATTACTGACCTTGTCCTCCCAGGCGAGATTTTCAGCATTCTCCCGATCGGACCGTGAGCCACCTCTCCATTACTGACCTGTCCTCCCAGGAGATTTTCAGCAGTCTCCTGATGAGTGTTCCAAATTTCAAAGCGACAGTCTTCAGCATTGTTATCACTGATCGTCCAGGTTTCGGCGCGCGGAGGGTGAGTTGACCAAAATAGCAGAGGGAGAGTCTCTTTCTTGTGTCCAAACTGAAGTTCCTTGAGGTGACAAGTTTTTTTTTTTTAATTAGGAATACTGCCGAGCAGAGGATCGATCCTTTTCAAGGCCCCGCAGCAAGAGTGCAGACCTGGATACTCACCAGGTACAGGACATAAGGGCAATGCCTTTCTGCGGGGTACTTAACTGTGGGGTGGGGGGTAATCACAAACGCAGACGTTCAATTTGTGAATTGCCTACCCATCGTTTGTACCTGCTCCAATCCCTTGTGTTGAGTGCCCAGCGGGAGGGCAACAGGTTCCCTTTTCTAAGGACTTTGGCGTACGACTCGACGGGGAATAGAAACCCCGGAACCCCGGTTGGAAGGCCGACACCCTAACAATTGTGCCAACCACTCGGTAGGTGCTCAGTTTTAGCCCCCCCACCCATCCCAAGCAATTCAATCCTACTCCTTATTTCATTTGTTCACACTGCATCTGTCCGAAAATAGGGCTCCATATACACCATATTTGATGCATACGTTTTGAATACAATATCAGGAGGAGGGGGAAACCCCATTCAACCTGTTTAAGGGTCCCACTAGTTTCTAACAGTTACTGTACCGCGGGGATTTGTGGAAGAGTTGTATGAGGGCCTACATCAATCCCGAGGAATTGTCCCGTTCCGCTGGTACTTGGCATGTGGGCTGGGACCATTTATCACATCCTCTGCCTTGGCAACCCCAGCCCACAATTACGGGCACAAACAGGATCTCTGAAAGGTAAGAAGAAAACACATGAAATACCTGAAAAAATCTTCACTGAGTTAGAGTTAAGTACTTATTCTATTTTACTGTGCAAATAGCTCAGTTTATAAGGTGAGGGATGACGGCAAGTGCAGATAAATCTCGAGATGAATATTACACCTAGGAAAATTTGAAAAATGCGACGTACGATGTGGCATTAAACCTTCCGTTATGGAAACATCGAAAAGCTTTCCATCATTCAATACTGTGTATAATACATTCACGACCCTGTAAATGTTTGTTTCATTGAATGTACACACCAATTTAACTTGGTTGAATAATTAGTTCTTTGATTGGCCAGTTCATGATAAATTGACAGTTCAATGGTAAATGTACTATCATATTTTTATTAAGACGTATAAGAACAACTACTCCATTTTCCCCCAGTTTTCTCAGATGTGGTTAAGCTTGAATCATAATCAGTACACTGTAGAACCCATCTGTGGGTTTAGGTAGATTGTCGGGATAGCCTTGTATGGTTGGCCCAGCTTCGAAGAAACCTTTTGCCGGAGTGAAATCTCTTGCTCTGAGAGAGATGGGGACAGGGGGGGGGGGGAAGCAATGAGACAGGGGACTATTCTAAATGGAGAGGAGAGACTATGGATATATTTGTATATGAGGTAGAGATTCTAAGCTGAGGGTAATTGAGGACAAAAAAAGCCTCCAAATATTTTGAGATTCAATATTATAACCTATATGCAGTAGCCAGAGGCTTACAGTATTCTCAATGACTGAACGGTGATTGATCATCTTAGACTTCATATTAAATAAACCCAGTAAACAAATATTACAACGGTTATCAAACATCCAAATCAGTGAATAAGAGGATGGGAAGATGGAGAGAGTGATATGAGAGGGTGGGCAAGGGATGATAGAGAGGACGGGAGAGGGGGTGGAGAAGGGGGGGCATTCATCCGGAATGCAGTGCGTGGTTCCCGGGATAGAGTTGACAAGTAGGGGCCCATCTGTCCCATACTCACAAGTGTCTCTTCAACTTTCCCTATGACAGAAGTCTATTTGGCATGAACAATGTACAATACCTTGGGTCTGCAATATCAATGTTTGGTAGATGAGGAGAGGGGGGGGCGGGGAGGAAGCAGAATGAGCAGTTAGAACATTATCAGGAGCGCCTGAGATGATGATAGAGGTCTCAAATGGGACAGCCTTTCTTTAGAGGCTGTCTGGTATGAAATCACTTGGGATTAGAGCTGCGCTTCGACTGAAGACTTAATTGAATTATAGTGTGCACAAGATTAATCACTACAATATCAAGTTCCAATTTAATCGAGAGCTATAAAATACGCAGTGTTCCACTTTCTTCATGTTCTGACCAGCTTCTAGATACACACTTAATAATTTTAAAAGAGAAAGCTTTTTGCCAGTCAGCCTTATCTATGTGGAATTATTGATACATGTGCAGGGAGGCTTCAGCCCTCTCGTATACATTCAATCACCTACCAGAACAAATACAAACAGGAATTTTATTTATCGATTATTAATCATGTTTGAAAGTGATTAATCAATGAATGTGAGGGCACAGTCCAATTTGCACCAAGAATGAAACTGTAATAAAACAAGGGAACTTCAGGGCCTTGGGATTTCCTAGCCTCATCATTTCGGTGGCTAATATAGGCAACGTGCAAAAACTCATTTCATAGCCGCGGCACCTTTTTAATGTCAGACTTACTTTAGCAGTCAATGGAGAAATCCAGAAAAATCACAATATGACATTTGTGGGTGAATTCCTACCAATCCTTTTGTTTTGTTCTTGATTCTAATGTACCCACATAAAACCATGCAGAAATCTTATTGAAATCAGATTATTCGAACTGAGATTCAAGCATTATTCTGTTTATCATGTTGGGCTTGTGTTTCGCAGAGGGAAAAAACGGACTGTCAGTTGGAGTTTAAAAAACAATTCAGATTTTTTAATAGTGTTTCTTTGTGAAAAATGAAGTGGAATGCCAAAGAGGCAAACATCACATGTTGGTGGCAAAACCACACAAGCCATTTGAGAAAATACACTTTACAACATTTCCAGAATTGCACCTTCAGCATCGCCAATAAATTGTGTGTAAACTACTGTACAAGTACATTACTCTCACAGGGAAAGTGCAAACAGGTTCGTCATAATGCTTGACTTAGGATAGTATATATGGCACCACAAATACAGGAACAGAACACTTGGCGATTTATTGGCATATGGTAGAACGCCGCCACTTGTGAACGGTATTTAGCTTAGGTATAAAAATGATAAGCTACTGAAAGATGGTAAGAAGGAGCTGTCACTTCACGCCAGAATGGCAAACTTCTCAAGGGTTTACCCCGATATTGAGATCTCCTATAAAGTCTCCGCCTCAGTGTTCTAGGATATTTATGAGGAGGATAATCACAGAATATACAGCACTTCTATTGACCTCGTGCACCATTCGGGTAAGTTCAAGACATTTATTCCACAGGAGAGAGCGGTTTGTACCACTGAAGTCAAGAAGAAGTACTTTGTAATTGTAAGGTCACTCCGACAATTAGGCCTACGCCTATTATTATTATTAGTTTTAAATTCGATACCTTTATTGTTCATTAGTGAAGGTCAAAATGTAAGTGAAGATATATAAACAGTTAGTCCATATATTTTTGCAAAAAGAACAGTGGCAAAGTTGCCGAAATCTCGCAATCTCATTGGTCGACGCATTTTTCCCCTTCAGACTAAAGGACAATGGATGTATTACCAAAACCCATAGAGGTTTTTCACAAGGGAATTTGAAATTGGAATGGTTATTATCAATAGCTATACTGTTATCTTTCTCCAATACCTGTGAAGAATAAGCTGAACTATAAGTGACTTCAAGAATAAATTTTTTAATTTGATCATTTTAGTTGTCATGCCACAGCGGCGTGGTGTAGATTTGTTTTTGCTATTGGATATTAACAGATACTATTTACGCGGTGTGCCACATTGGTTGGCGCAGAGTGCACCAGATTTTGGATTTAGAGGACCCATTCAGATGCCCAGAAAAAGGCAATTGCCGAACTAGTATCACATCTCTGCAATATTTCAATTGGATTGAGAAAAACTAAGTCTATAGAAAATGTTATATAACCACATATCGATGAGGCGAATGGATACAAGGAATCATATCTACTATGCACCTTCTTTCATTCATTCCATACTTGCCAAGTTCCATACGAGCCCCGGGCCTAGCGCTAAGCTACATGTTCCACAGCCCATCCATAAATAGGCTACATGTCCCAAACTTGTCCGGGATGAAATTAATACACCAAACTAATTGCTAAACTGTGACAACGTTGGTATATCTGGGGCAGCTATTGTGGTAAATATTGTTGAGACGGGAACATACGGCTTAGAGGCGAACATTAGAGGAGTGACGGCATCTGTTGGCGAGTAGTAGTATTGTGAGGAGGGAAATGTTTTGTTCACAGACCCCCAGATTGCAGGAAATGGCCTTATGGCAATGAGCAACATCACTGGAAATTATTAGTAACAATAAATTTCCAAAAAACTGAATCAGGCTTATTCCTACAAATCTTCATGTGGCTGTCATTCCTACATACCTTCCTTATAGCCCCGCGACACTGTAAGTGTCCGGGGATATTATGGTTTTGGGTGTGTAGCCGCCGCCGCCGTCCCAGCTCCGCCGCCGCCGCGGGAAACTTCAGCGTTTAGCGCAAAACTCTTAACGTTTATCCGATGATCTGAAAAACTTGGTAACATGTCCGCCCTAGTGAAATCTCGGATGAGTTCGAAAGTGGGCATCAATGCAATGCTGGGGCCGCTAATTTGCATATAATTTCGCGAAATTTTTAGATTAGTCGGATTTGAACGAAAAGGGGGTCGGGGACGATAGTTGATCCCGACAAATGTCGAGGTGATTTCAAGATCATCGGAGGTCTCAAATTTGCTAAATTTTGCGATTTTCCAAAACATTGTCAGATGTGAACCAAACTTGGTTGGTGGACTATAGGTGATCCCCAAAAATTTGGGTAATTTCAAGGTCACGGAGGTCACATTTGCGAAATATTTTGCGATTTCAAACTTCTGTCAGAGTGGAAAGAAAACTTGGTGGATGGGGGGTACATTTTAAAAGTCATTTCAAAGCCATCAGGGCGTCAAATGTGCATAATTAAAACTTGGTGTATACATTGAAGGTTTATCTTGGTTTCTGACTGAAAGGGTGTCTTTAGGGGGGGGTGTAGATACTTCTTCTCCCTTAGATTGCTTCAAAAGCGGGGATATACACGTGGGGCGGTTCACCCGGCTAAACATGTCTAGTTTTTGAGGTTATTCCACTGCCCATATAGACCCTTCCAATTGGGTTTGGAGGTTGCCCGCATCATGAACATTTGCTTCGACATCACTGTGTCGTGAAAAAGAATGCATTTTCCGGGCCTTTGATTAACAAAATCAAGCCAGTCAGTAGAAAAATTTGCCATTTTTCAAATGAGTTGTGTTTCGCAGGGTTCAATTTTTTTGTCCAAAATTTACATGTCCTGTGTCTGCGCCTATTATATAGTGACCAAAACGACATCACGTGAACCCCATACTGATGTGCCGAACCCCTGCCTTGTTTGTTTTTCGTTGCATATAGCTTCACATCAAAAAAAGCGCACGTTTCAGGATGTTATAAAAGAATACGGACTAGAAGTAGGAGTAAACTCATAGCAATTGGGTATGTTGCAGTGTTAGAAAAAGGCATATTGGAATCAAGCATGGCAGGGGGGAAAGGAAATGTCATGGCACAAACTGGCCGCCAAATCAGGCCATTGTTTACTAAATATGTGAAAAAAACATGAGGACGTGTTCTATTCAGCTGTTTAGCAGAACAAATATATCAACAACACATCTGCGTTGGAACTGGCTATCCTTGACTTACAGAGTATTCAACACCAATTTCGTTCGTTTTAGATTTTTTTTTAAAACCCAAATTGACCAAAAAACGTGATGATTCGCCAAACAAAAAAAAGAGCAATTTGCGCATGCAAAAACCGATCGCGATTTGTACGAGCCCTATTTATTACCACACCTCTCCCTGCAATTCAGTCTTCTGTATGCTCAGACATATTGTCAAATAACTCTTAATTATTATGTCAGTAAAGAAAATGCACAGAGTGATCAATTGCCAGGTATGTATATTAACCAGGGTAAGTGGATTGTATGACGATTAGTGTTGGGTGGGGGGGTTTTTGAGGTTCAGGGGGTTACTGTTTAGGTCTTGGACAAGTCTTGTACGATAAGAATTAAGATTTGGGATAACATCTGTGAGTTGTACGGGCAATCTGACCCTAACCAACCCTAGGCTTGGGGGGGCCTATTCCCTGATCACAAACACCTAGCAACAGTTACACACAAGATACATTATGCGATCATGCACAGACAGTAGGGCTGAAGGGCTAGGCCTACAATGTATTCAACTTCGTGCTACTGAAAAACGTCAGTAGACTGTAGCATACGAGTAAACGGGTCGTTAGGCTCATTCTTTTTCAATTTAGTTTGGCAGTTTATAACGTTAGTTGTTGGATTCGTAAATAATGTTCAGGTGTCCACGACCTCCCCATCCATATGTTCCGAGGGCAAATAACTTCCGGTTGCACATAAAAATAGCACATCCGTATCTGTATGAAAATATTGGTCGGAACTAGTTCTCTTTCACCAAAACACAGGGATCCGCCATCTTTAAGGTTGCACTTAAAACTAAAAAATACAATGCGAATCGCCCCCGCGTATCCTCCTGGTTGGGCGATCAGTGTTTACTTATGAGTCCCCCATGCAAACCCATTAGTCCCAGTAAACAAAAAACAGTTTCTCGGTCCCCGCCCCCGCTTTTTTTAGATAATGGGGGGGGGAGTTGGGGAGAATTGTCAAATTTCTTTGTTTTTTTTGACAAACTTCACTTGAATACTTCTTCAAAAATATGGTTAAAAGGAAAAAAGGCGTCCTATACTAAACTGATTCCATGCCCACTATTAAGGACTTTTCGGGAATGGCTTTGTGGCCACAGGGGGTATAACATCAGGGAAAAAAAAGAAAAAAAAAGAAGGCCTCATGCTCCTTTCCAGAACTGCTGTACTACATATGGGTATTCCTGGACTGCCTGAGACACAAAAAAAAAAAAACAAAGGCCCTCACGCCCAAACTTTCAGCAAGTAGGACAGAAACAACTAATTTTTTTTTTTTTACTACATCTTGGCTTATATCTTGATCTTGAGGGCTACTGATACGGGCCACGTCCCATTAGTAAACTAAAGGTGGGATTTCATGATGCGTATGCGTAGCAGGGCGGGATGGGTCAGATCACACATATTTATGAAAATGAACAGAAGAAAAACACTATAATTGTATGCGAAAAAGAACATAAAAGGAAGCAGCCCATGTATATTTCCATTTCTTGGCTTTAAAAGGAAGATATTCCATGGAATTCCAGTCGCGGTGATAACGCAGCCGCTACTCGAATGGTTTAAATTTGCCTATTTCCTTTTCAGCGTTGGTTTCCTCCCTTCATTTTTTATTTTTGTCTAAAGCCGCTTTCCATGCATCGCGGGGGGGGCGGGCGTTTTCTTCTCCAATCGGTCATGTAGCGATTTTTCCGCGTGGTCTCCGCGCGGTAATTTGTCGTATCGATTTCCAGGGGATATCCCTTCCCCCTTTAACCCGGCCTTGTAAGCCCGATAGAGAGTAGCGGACAATTTTATGTTCAAATAATGTTCCAAACAACATTCATCACTGTTTCACAACACTGGATGAGATTTTATATATTACAGATGGTCTCTATTGTTTAAACGGCCAGAGCAAGGCCTATTTGAGCATATTTAACATGTTTAAAAAAAAAACCATTGATAGTCAATATTTGCTTAATAATTCTCCAAAAACCTGTCAATTGGTGAAAGTGTTAATAGTGGGCCGTAATCGTTTGACATTAGAACAATGGTTTTCAGAATGAACACCCGGTGTGTTACGGTTTAAACCCTAATGCGTCCGGTTTTGGATAAATAATAAATATCATAATAATAATAATAATAAATAATAATAATAATAATAATACTAATTTAATAATAATTATAATAATAATATGATTGCCAGAAATTAAGAAAAGGCGCAGGACAGTCGAAAACAGTGATTTGAGTTTCTAACAAAATGTGATTCCTGAGTTTCCTCCGTTATTGCTACACAAGAGAAGCGTTAGCAATTCCTATCCCAAGAACCAAGATGGCGCCCACTGGCATATAGCTGTTGAAGATGAAAATATGGAACTGGCTCTGGTAAGACCACAAATTTGAAAGGGAGATGGCTTATCCCGTTTGAACATAAGTGGCAAGACGGGTTTCAAGCATATGTGAATTATATACCCAGATTTATATCACCTGGTATATAAATTGCAGGCACGACATTTTCTTTTTTTCTTGCTGTTAATAAGTTCGATGGAAAATAAGGAGAAACAACATGACTGGCCATAATTAATTCCACCAAGTTACTGAAGTGAGAGCTCGAACCCATTAAAAGCCAGAGACATTTTCCCAGTGCTGTTAGACGAGGCATGTACCACCTCGAATGTCTCACGCTACTCACGTGTAAAGGTGGTAACCCTACGAGTAACAAAAGTAGGCGCCGCTGTGTTGGCTACCAGTGGTGTTAGTAGGTCGTGAGCAACGTGCATGCTGGGTTGGGTGCAAAGCGAAGTCTTCATCAGGTGCATGACCTGGGAGTGAGTCGCTAGGTGGTAGTAGCGCCTGGCCTTGATTACAAGACCTATAAACGCCGACTCTTGATCTCAATCTTCCTCTTGAAACAAGCAAATCAAAACAACCCATATAACTTTGTACCTATCTATCAAAGTGACTCCCTCGGCCCTCATCTCTTTCTTATAATTCTAATAATCTAATATAATTCTAATAAGAATAATTTCCTAATAATAATAATTCTATAATTCTAATATATATTAATTAATAATAATAATATAATAATAATAATCATAATAATAATAATAATAATAATATAACTAGGACTTATATAGGCGCTTCTTACCGCGACAGCAGTCCTCACTGCGCCTCACAAAATGTGTCTCATGTGAGAGGTAAAGCGTTCGAAACGATGGTGCCGAGTGAGAAATAAGACCGGACACCAAATTGCCCCATAGGGTACATAACACGGTAGCTCCGCCGCTCCTCCTGCATGTGGCGCGCCACTCCCGATGCGTGCGAATGACCTCATGTGGCGTATTGACAGATTCTCTCGTGGGGGGGGGAGTTAAGTTCGGTCCCAATCGAAGTGCGCCTCATTGAGAGCCCCCCCCTCCATATTGTTAATAAAAGTAATTTATGGGCCCCTTAACCTATATGCTGTTTCACTTTCGTATAAACAATAGATGATTAACGTCTACTAACAAAAAGGAAGGGGTCGGCGTTAAATTCATTGGTCACATGGGTCAGGAGCGGTTGTGGGTTCTGTCTGCCCTTCCTGAACTTCTCTGCTTGCGCCACTGACCACATGTACATGAGCGAAGGGACATGGCGGCCAACCAGTGAATAGTAAGGTAAGTAGGAACGGAGTTTGAAGAATCTTGAAATGCATACAAAGCAATTTTTAATTGAATCCGTGCAATGGCAGGCAGAGAGTGGTTATCAATCAAACGCAGGGGTGATGTGCTCATTTTTTTGTGTAACTGTGATTCATACGTTTGGTGCAGCTGAAGTCTGGGGTCTTTTGTCGACGGGTGCGATTTTATATCCCGTGTATTTTGTCATTGATGAATATTTTACGTGCCTTGAAAGTCTGAAAGCGTCAAGTACGACCGAGGCCTTTAAAAAGTCGTCGTCGGTTTTCGACCAGGGTGACCCCCCGTAAGTTGGACAGTAGTTCCGTGTTGTTTTGCGAACCGGAGCGGAAACTAAAATGACTTCCGTTTTTTGAGTCGGTTGAGTAACCATACAACAACCCTTGTCCGCTGCCCACCTCTGGATTCCGCCGATACAGCTTTGCATTTTTACACTTACTTTCATCCGTGACTCATGTAACAATTTGCATCCGAATAATAACTATTAGCGTCCTAAGCTTCCCAGTACATCATTGTGGCACTCGCAGAGTGCACTTCTCTATGGGGGTGATTACGGGACGGTGGCCGGTATATACTGACTAAAATTTCGAATGTAATGATTACGCTGAGATGAGTACCGATCTTTTTGAAGACATCCGTCCAGGGACACCTGTTCAAAGCAGAGATTCAACACTGGTCGATAGTTGACCACTGCTTGTGGGTCCATTCCTGGCTTCCAAAAAAATTGAGCAATCGAGTCGAAAAACACCTGGTTTATACTAGTCAGGAACTTTTGCCGTGTCCCCGAACGTTGAACAATTCTTACCAGGTCACCAATAACAGCTGAAAGACCCATCTTCAATAACTTGGTCGGTGGCGAATTTCTGGAACATGATTTATCCTTCATGATAGAGGGAGCTTGGAGATCGAGTACTCTGTGATCGGAGTGATCTCTGTAAAGCTGGGCGAGAAATACTGGACAACTGCCCACGGGTTTTATAGGCAAAGTTTCTCGCGTAACTTGGGCTGATCTCTCTATCGAAGAAATCCATAATTTTGTGTGGTTTTGACGTCGCGTCTGAATTATGTGGCAGAAAAGATGGGGCTCCCTTGTTTCAAATATAAGTTCGTCTCGATCCGTTTGCAGTGATACTCATTGCACGCTTGATTCACCTCGGATCACCACCTCATAAGTCTTACACGATTGAGCCATCTATTCATTACAATACACCTTCGCTGTTACTAATTGGGTGGGACTCCTAGGGTCATGTTGATTGCTTGCCATCTGTTTGTGGGAGTCGGCCGGATCATCTTTCCTCTACACTAGCATGGTTTCGAATCTGGTGTGCCCCCCCCCCCCCGCCCCGCAATATTTGGTACGGCACACGTGACCTTCATGGCCTCTACACCACTTTTGATGCGGATAGCAGAGCCCTCTGTTCAGAAAAAGGCTTTATCACAGACTCTGGAAAATCATTATTGTAGATAGCCTTTTTAAGTGTACTGTCTCTGTTTGGACCCTGCATCACTTTCTCTTTTCTCTTCATCCGACAGATTAATCTCAGTTAGTTCGATTTTTTTGGTAATTTTCAAGATTGGTCGGCCATATTGGCCGTTATCTTGATTTTGGCACGTACTACAGCAGGATGTCCGTATGTGCTCCGCAATGTCGAAGATATATATCATAATTTTGTTTGAAATTTACAAAACTTTTTCGACTGGATCATGCATATTGTCCACGATTTCCCCATATTCGGCGGCATTTTGAACGCATTTTGAAAAAAATCGTTCCGACCTCTGTACGGGGCATCTTTTTTGTTCCGGGACTATTAGACACCATTACCACACACCATCAGTTGAAATAGATTCTTTACCATTGTTTTCACAGAGGATCATATATTGGGGGTCACGAGGAACCAAGCGCTTCAGGAATATGTTGTGCATGCGGAAAAAGGAACATCTTGGTTCATGATTGGCTGCAAATGAACCCTGACTTGCTGGCCGCTTGGAACTTTTCGCTACTTGATGTTCACGGACTTTCAGGTAATTTTTTTCCAATCTATTTGTCTGCTAATGTGGCTTCTTGTCGTACGACTCTAGTGTTGTATGCGTGGCGGCTGGAACTCTACAAAAGTGGGGGGGGGGAGGGCGCAGACCAAACATTGGATGAATTGATGCGTGTTGCTATCTTAACCTTGGTCTTTTCCGTAGTAGCACATACGAGATTGAGATTTTTTTCCATCCCGGCTCGAGACCTCCAGAACCAACTCCCAAGCGAAGATCGCTCTGAGAGAAGCATTCGCGACATTGGGATTGGGAGACCCTGACCACTTTTTGCTGAAAAATCAAATCGTTTTTAGGGGCGGGCACAACCGCCTGGTGTACCGATCTAAGCGGATCGCCCCCATTGGTTGGCGCTAGTCTGTACAAAGCAAATTTGTTGATTTTACAAACCCCCAGTGGCCGGCAATGGCCCCTTTTTCATGTTTTGGGCTACATATAACTACCAATCCTAAATGTGATCTTGTTCCTAAGTCCCAATTGGGTGAGAAAATTTCCCCCTTTAAACCTGTAAATACATATCAGCACGACATAATACAAAAATCTTGATGAATCGTGATCCTCTTGTTGTTTTGCCTACGCATGGGCCGTATAGCTAAGTATCAATGTTATGGGGTCAATGTGACATTTCCGACTGGATGTATTTTTAACCTGTACGAGCGGTGAGAATATCTAGGCGATCGCCATCGCGTGGCGCGTAGCCGTGCCACAGAAATTTTGTTTGGGCACCCCTAGATCACTGGAAAATGGCACTTCCTACGCCTAAAAACATAACAAGTCAGCGAACACACTGTTGTACACAATGATCAGATGGAACACATAAAGACTAAAAAACCTTGATGAATCGTGTATCCCGTTTAATTTGTTTGCCCACATGCCACACCATGGCCAGGGTCATATTTAGGGGGGGGATGTCACTGTCTGAAATTCCTACTGCATTTATGTGTTCAACTGAGTGCGACGAGAACATCTGAGGGGGCGCCACCATAGGTGGCGCGTAGCGTTCCGAGAAATTTTGGTTTCTGGCACTCCCTCTAGATCACTGGCATGGCACTTCCTGGCATGAAGACCATCGAGCACAGGCCCAGACGGAAGTTTATCTTTACAGGAAACTAGCTTGTTTGAGTTTCCGGGAACAATATTTTGAAAACATTGAGCATATAGGCCTATCACAAATACATCAAGTTGCTGCTGCATCCTTACTGTGACGTTCCGGTTAACTGCGGCTCCACGCACATGTTTAGACTTGTAACCCGGCGACCATCTACTATAATTTATACGATCCGCGGCACTATAAATGACTGGGGAGCGTCGGAGAAAAACATTTTTTTGGCACTCTCGAAGTGGAAAGGCACTTTCTTCGGGGCCTAAAGAATGGCCCAAGTTTTACTATTAGAGGCTATCCCCGCGTTCTATGTTCTATGGACAATTTTTTTTATACATGTCAACAAGATTTGTTTTATCCGTCGTAATATTTGACCTTTTTGAAACATAACCTTGATTTTTTTTTGGGGGGTGGGGGGCCAGCTGGAGGTTTGGGGGTAGGCAAAGGCCCCCCGGTCCCCCCTATGGCGACGCCACTGCATGTCGGATAGACGAGACGAGACGAGTTGGTGCTCCACGCACATGTTTAGACTTGTAACCCGGCGACCATCTATATCATTTATACGATCTCGCGCGCCACTATCAATTACTGTGAGCGCGAGAAAACATGTTTTTTGGCACTCTCGTCAAGTGAACATGGCACTTTCTGGGCCTAAAGAATGGCCCCAGATCGAAGTTTTACCATTGGAGGCTAGCGTTTTCTATGTTCTACTGGACAATTTTTTTTATATCAGGCTCAAGCACGACTTTGGTTTTATCCGGCAGTAATATTTGACCTTTTTGAACACATAACCTTGAGTTTTTTTTTGGGGTGGGGGGCCAGCTGGGAGTTTGGGGGGGGGGGGGGGGGCACGTCCCCCTCAGGTCCCCCCCCGTGGCCTACCCACTGCATGTCGGATAGACGAGCCGAGACGAGGTTGTTGCGGAGCGTGTCAAAAAATTGGGTTTACAAACCTCCAGATGCCCGGAAACGCGCTTCCTGACGTTGTGGAGCTATATGTACCCAAGTCATAAAACTGAGGCCATGTCTGCAAAATCGTTGTTATTAATAAACTGTATGTATGAGAATGATAAAATCTATCAGCTGGGTTTTGGAGACATCAAATTCCCGCTGAGGGAGATCTCGGGGAAAGGGCTTTTCACACCATCGCCACCCCCCCCCCCCCCCGCATCCTAAAGAAATCGACTTTCTTCCTCATTACGGTGAATTTCACGTGCAATGTTCGGACCGCCATTTTAATTTCATTTGGTCAAATTTTTAGGGGGGACTCTCCCCCCCACTTCAATTTTTTGGGGGGGGATTTTTGTCCCCCCCCCTCTTTGCGCCGCCTCTGTTGTATGCGTGAGGGCCGATTACAGTTTGACATGATGGCACTAATGGAATCGAAAGGTGACCATTGATTGCCCTATAAAAAACCAAATAGTGAGCCCTCTAACACGCGCCTCTGGTTGCAAGAGGCTACCATCCCAACCTCCTGCATCATAGTTGCAACGGCCCGGGGGACTGACCTAAATTTGAAGTCGTTCAAGCTTAATCCGAGGCAGCCTACGTTGAACTGATTCAAGAGTATTGATTAAGTTCGCAGTATGAATGGGTCCCACACACCGAGGAATATTCAAGGTTTTAGGGGGGGGGGGGGGGGGGTTTCGCACTAAGGTTTTATAGGCGGAATCCTTGACGCCTGGTTGGGCATAATGGAGATTCATAATAAACAAAAGCAATGAGTGCGATTAGTTAATGTAATATAAGAATGTGCCTTTGATCGCCCTGGCTTACGCGTATTATTACACCCTCCAGTTGTTTATATATATAATATCAGTGATGTTGCTCTCACAATCGCCTCATATGTTAAGCGTCCAATCACGTAATTCCAGTGTTGTTAGTCGAGGCCGGACGCGAGTTGAATTCGCATGACCTCGGCCCGGCCTCGGCCTCGTTTCGGCCTCGAGGGCCGCCTTACATACAGTGTACAAACTCAACAAATGTGTCCGGCCTCGGCTCGGTTGGACGGCCTCGGACTCATCCCTGGTTTCATTCTCAGCGTTGTCAATAGTCGTAGTAGTAGTTAGTTGAGTCTCGTGGACCCACATGTCAGTGATCAATCTCCCGCCACGGATCACGCCACGATCGATCTTGCGCAAGGTTTACTGCTTCCTCGAAACTGTAATGTTGATGTCCCTGAATGCGATTTGATTTTTCCGAGACAACGGAGTCACGGGGTCTCCAATGGCTCAGTAAGTATGTATCAATTGCTTCTCTCAGAGCGATATTCGCTGGAGCTTCTCTGAAGTCTCGCGAGGGTGACCACGAAAAATCTCAAACGTCCATGTGCTACTACGGAAGACCAAGGGATTTGGGTGGTCACACATAGAGTCACGTTTGGTATCCAATTGTTATTGTTCATTTGGTGAGAACATTGCGGAGTAGTATTCTTTGGAAAGTGTCAATTTTGGGATCAAGGTCTTTCGTTGTACCCCACAGACTCGCAATATACAAAAAAATACTATGTATTAGGGCATCAAAATGGAGTTAATGCCGTGTACCTACTCGCATGCTCTTGAAAATTGTTGAGAGAGTGGGAGCGGTGTTGGTTATACCAGTTCTTCTGTTAATGTCTTATTCGGTTCCAAACAAACTTCTTACATATACATTTCTTCAAACTTCATTGCCATTTCTTGTGATTGAAAAGTGTCTCAGTTGTCAGGTGTTAATGGTAACTGGCGTTCGGCCCTCAAATAAAGTTACGCCGTAATTACGTAGTATGAGAACGACTTATTGGTTTGAAAGTTGCTCTATTTTAAGAGCTGACTTAAAACCGATAGGTTCCGTCACCCCGCGTGTCTTCTCAATACTACTGTGGGAAAGCCTTTAACAGTCTAACCAAGACTCGATGGTCAGGGTCTGTAGGCAAAGGGCGGCGGGGGCGATATGGGGGGACGGAAGGAGGCGTCCCCCCCCCCCAAATTTGGTTGGGGGGACGCAATGCATTTTTGCCCCCCCACCCAATATTTGCGACGACTATATTCACTGACCACTGATCCGAACAGATCCAACCAGCAACCGTTGTTTAAACAAATGCATAATGACCTAAATAATCAAGTCGAGTGAATTTGATGCTTCATATCAGATTTTTTTTTTGCGCGCTACGCGCCGCGGTTATCTATGTACGGTAGTGTTCAGACATATGATGTTCCTTAAAAAATTTTTGACTGAAATTTACTCCGGGTTTTGTTCTTAATCATCAATGAAAGGAGAGTTCTCCTCAATCCATATCGTTTGCATATTGATTGGCTGAAATCTGTGATTTTATAAATTTGATCTATGGGTGCGACCACTCTGTTGAAGTTGGGTGCACCGTCAAATACGGTCACTAGGAGGGAACACGGTGGGACATCGAAGATGCGGTCAGGGAACGCCTCAAAAAATTGCTGTTGTCAAAAAGAAATGATTCAAAATTCAAGTGGAAAAAAGGCCAAGTCCAAATTTTGCCGACTTTTCGATTAGAATGCTCAAAGTGACGAATAAATAGACAAATTCGCATCGAAGCACTAAAAAGTGAGAAAAAAACAATTGTGTTCCGCGCGTACGTAACTAGTGGTGGATTTGGTCCCTGCTTTCCATCATCTCCGCCCACCTATGGAAAATTTCCGCCATTGGCCCCCTAACATATACAATATTTGTGTGCGTGGAATCATACAACATTTATGACCTTGAAAAACTACAATCAACCTCTTTTTATTAATTAAATCCACTTAGCCTCCGGTTCGTTTCTCCTCCCTCGACCGGCCGCGCCGAATTTGGAACTGCGGTTACTATGATATCAGATGCTTGGAATTTCAACGCATGTTTATCCAGGAGAACTGCCTACTCGAAGTCCGGGTCTTTGGGCATGACGTCATATCAGGTTGGGACAGTAGAGCTGAAGCTAGCTAAATGTCCCAAATTTGTTGGTGAGATCCTGTTATTCCATATGGAGTACAAATGGTTGGATATTCTGGCCAAAAGTCGGCTGCAGCGATTAAGACGAGGTCTTATGACAAAATGTTCAAATCCACACCGATTACAGAATTTGTGATCACAAAATGCCAGATTTGAAACTTGGTACATACAGCCTGAAACGCCCGGGAGAGGTCATTCCCGGCCTGGGGCTTGCGCCAAAAAATGTCTTGTGAGGCTCCGCTAGAGGTATCCTCGCGCCACCGAAAACAAGTCTTGTTGCCCCTTATGCTCACCCGTATGGAAAGTGTGGTGGACGCCTCTGCTATTGCAAATTTGAAATGAAGTACCACACATCATTTTGGGAGCGACACTTGTGAAAGTTGGGTGCATGCACGGTACACATACTAAGCCAAAAATAGCCATCGAAATTCGGGAAACGCCACAAACATCGTGCAAAAACATGATTGAAAATTCAGGCGAGGATAAGTTTATATCCAAAGATTGCATTGACTTTGCGATGGGATGTCCAAAAGTGAAAAAAGTTTCGTGAGCACTTCGCGCGCAGTTGGGGTTTTACTTCTCCTGTGTTAAAACTCATTGCACCGTCTTGTCCCGGATTGGAAGTGTCCTCCCATGAGCCTGTGGTCCGCAAATGGGATAAAAAAGGGGGCCGTAATCTTTGAGGGTGAAAAACTCAGGCCTATCTAAGTAAAAGGTCAAGAAGTGTCAAGTGCAATGTCGTTGGTGGAATTGGCCACGTTCTGCAAATCTCGCGATTCGAGCGAAACGTACTGGTTTGTTTCCCATTGCCCATTCTATGGCCCTCCGTAATGAATTCAACTCACTTGCATGGTACTTCAGAATGTCACAAAACCCAACGCAACACTTGAAATTATCCTTAAGGCAATAAGTTTTGGAGAACTCCTGAATAACTTTTTTATTATCACAATTCTAGGAATGTTGTCTCTGTCCCATAAGGCACGGGAAGTGCGTTGCTTGCAATCTAGGGTCTGTCAAACGAAAAATGTTCGGGTACGCTACGCGCCCAAACCCCTGGTGGGACTCCGCTTAGATGATAGTAGTCATCTTCTGAGTCCCCCAATCGCCACACCGATCGCCGCCCTCGTCTGTAGGCGGAGTAGTTGTAGCTATAAAACGTTCGAGGTTTGCTAAGATCGCAAGATCATCGAGTCTTGAACAAGACAAGAGTGCGATTCGCAGTGGAGGAATTGGTTAACATGATATTGCCAGGAAAGATTACTGGTAAGGGTAACACCAAAGTAGGAGTGGCTCTTCGTTTTTGCAGAAGGAAGCCCGTAGTTATAGCCAAAAATCTTGGCATTTCTAGCATGGATAAGACGCATAACAAAACACTTTTTAAAATTGAAGCTCATCTGCATTTATTTTGCCAGGGCTTACAAGCGTGTTGAGATCCTCTAGGAGGGTTATGTGATCGCTATGGTTATGAAGTTACTCTGAACAAACACAGTCATCGGCAAATAATCTAAAACACTTGATTTGATGCTGTGTGGTTAATCGTTTATGTAAGCTATAGGAACAGCAAGGTCCCAGCACGTTCATGTGGGACCCCGAGTTCACAATCAGCCCAGGGACGAATGTCGCCCCCGACAAAAATTACAGGCATTCCCATGGTTCGCCCTCAAAGATTTCGGGTATAAGCATTAAACAGAAACAACCTTAATAATCAGTGACCCATTTCAATTTGAAAATACTGATTATTGCAATGTCTTACTAAAGGAGTAGTAAAAGTTCTGTGGAATGATGACTTAAAATTGCCTGAATTATGCAAATTTAGGCAATTTACCCAAGTTTCACGAAAATCGGCAAACTTAAAATTAAAATCAAAAATTTAATTTAAAATGCAAATTAGGCACGTTAACTGGGTGAAGACCTCAGCGACTATGAAATCCATGATAAAAAAAAATGGAAAACTCAAGTAAAAAATATCCCAGCGTTTCATGAAAATCCAAGCAACTTGAAGATTCGCATAAAGTATGCACAATTAGGTACGTTGAATGACCTCGGTTGACTCCTACCTCCCCCGTTGCATGGGAGCTCATGGTGCCCATTCCACCAGAATCCATTGCCCAGCGCTCCGGTGGAAACACTTTTCGCAGGGCTTGCGCCGGTCCGCAAAATCGCTCATGATGATTACCTGCGCAGGCAATTTGTGGATGCGCTGCGCAGCTGCAGACTCGTGGATAGCACCACTTTTCTGTTTCCGCTTTCTGTGGACTGCGCGCAGTGCCTGCGCTAGCTGAGCCTGTGCTGCACCTGTGCTGCGCCTAGTAGATGGCTAGCTTAAGCTACTATACATGTGCTGAACCACCATTTGATCCAGTTCTTTCAACCGGGCTCTAGTAATAGCCTCTTTGAAACTGGCGTTTGATGTTTGGTACGATATAGAATCAGGAACACCCATGTTCCCCGCTTCGTGTCAGGCCTTTCCACATACAGAATTCGCAATCGCGGCGGTTCACCCAAACACGGCACCCTACCTACCCTATCTTTGGCACCAGTTCAAGGTCATTCTCGGTCATTCAAGGTCACGAGGAGCAAAAAAATTGAAAATACTTGTGGAGCACATAGCAGAGGATAGCGAAGCTTTCGATTACCATGCAGTTCCAGGTTATGAAGATCGAAAGGGGTAAAACACGAAGGCCAACATGGCACAGTTTGCTCACTTAAGAATACCCCGATATTTTTGGAGGAGGTTTTAATTTTGTTCAAACTCCAATGCGTACTCAGTTAGCTTGGCGCATAGGGTTGGGTGTGTCCAAAACGAAGATCGAAGACTTTTCAAAATATCTACAACGAAGCCCTTCAAAAACGAGACCCGATTAGAAAGACTGAGGAAATTACAGCGTTACAAACGCTAAATAAAACTACAGTGGCATCTAGAACATGCTTCATAAGCTAGCCATCCAGTAAGGACTATGCAGCACCTGTGGATGGATATCGGGTAGCTATCCTATATGGCAGGGAACTTGTTCAGACGCGTACTCCATAATCTGGGTGTGTTTTTTTTTTTTTTTCCAAGTACAGCAGAAAAATAGTCGCCATCATGCTATTTGGTACAAAAAATATCGGTTATTAGCGTGTATTTCAGAAAAAATACGGATACCTATAAACGTATGCACTAAGTAAAGTTTTATTTT
This sequence comes from Sclerodactyla briareus, assembly GCA_026419785.1. Taxonomy (NCBI): domain Eukaryota; kingdom Metazoa; phylum Echinodermata; class Holothuroidea; order Dendrochirotida; family Sclerodactylidae; genus Sclerodactyla; species Sclerodactyla briareus. Next base: position 96,658 of record JAODTK010001665.1, on the reverse strand, counting down.
CCGTTGTTTATCGTGTATCTTAGAAATGAAATGCGAAGAAATGCGCAATGCGGAAAACAGCTGACAGAGGGAGCTCTTGTATTACTAAAAGTGTAGATCGAGCCAGCACCCAAAATTATATATGTCCTCGCCGGACATGGTCAATTACTGTAACGTGACGTCACGAGCGTCTCGACTGACAACCCTCAACATCACGCTTCCGGTCGGAGTGTGAACACCCCTCCTCGAGCTCCATGCGTGAACAGGCGGACGGGTGAGGAGACGAAACGATTTTGATCACAAAACTTTCAATTGACCAAGACAGAAGTTCACGGTTTTTGGCGGGGATTCTATAAAGGGCTGTTCACACTTGTGCGATACGATTACGATACGAGATGATACGATTACGATTAAAGTTATCGGACGTCGCGAGTTCAAAGTGTTTTTTCAATAGGAGTGTTTCACACCTGTGCGATACGTTACGATAAGATACGATACGATACGATAAATTTATCGACGTCGAGTTGAAAATATTTTAACTTTATCGTACGATAAAATTGATCGGACGATAAATTGCGCAATGCAGTGATATAAACTTGAGCAAATTCTGCGAGGAGTATGAAGCCAAACAGGTATTGGGGGAAGTGTTGGCGTGAAAAAGTGGGTGTTTCGTGATTAAAATCAGGGGTTTTGATTAATGTATTGGGTAGGGACGTATCCAGGGAAGACTTCCTCTGATTGAGCTTCTCGGCTCTATTGCCGTCATGCACGGGACCTACGAAACCATTAGTTTAGTTCGAATCCATGGATGGCCTTCCCCATATACAAATAGGAGCGGACAGTGAGAGATAATGGGGAGGGTCATGTTGCGTCGGCGTCCAAGAATTATCATTGTGACAGCAAAGGAAAGGAGATTTGCTGTGTAGGGAGTGGCCGGGGAGGGGTGTTGTGGATGGTTGAGAGGGGAGGGTAGGAGGGAGTTCCCAGAGGGGAGGAGTGGTTCGAATCCACAGCCCTGAAGTCTGGACGGCAACTTCACCCTAACCCTCAGGTGAAGAATGAGTCGGGAAAAGAAACGAAGGAGTCAACGGGAACGTATAGGGGGTAATAAGTCGGATTAACACCAAGTCAATAATGTCATGTTAGGTCAGTGAGGAAAGTAGAAGGTTACACAGGTGGAGCCGTATGGGCATTATTTCCACGTGCGTGTTCTGAGCAGAGTTACCAAGCTTCAATTTTCAGTTCAATTGAATGATTGACTGAATGCCTTTTGGCTACCTCACTCTTACATTTATTCCTGGATACGATGCTTATTAAGCTTGGCGGGTCCAACGAAGGGTAGCGGTATGGTGAATCACCATTGATCCAGTTATTCTCCCGGCTCTTATATCTCTTGTGAAACTGGCGTTTGATGTTGTTTGTACCCGCTTTAGATCAGGAACACCCATGTTCCCCGCTTAGCCTGTCAGCCCTTCCCACTTACATTAATTCCAATCGCGCGGTTCACCAAACAAGAGACCCTAACCACCCTATCGTTTGGGCACCTAGTTCACGGTCATCAAGAGTCACGAGGAGCAAAAATTGAAAATACTTGTGAGCACGAGAGCAGATGATGCGGAATATTGCTTTCGATAACATGCAGTTCCAGGTATTGAAGATCGAAAGGGGTAAACCAAGAAGGCCACACATGGCACAGTTGCTCACTTAAGACTACCCCGATAGTTCCTGAGGAGGGACTTTTTTAACCATTCCTTTAATGCTGTACTCAGTTAGCCTTGGCCGCATAGGTTGGGGTGTTGTGTCCAAACCGAAGATCGAAGGACTTTTCAAAAGATCTAAAACGAAGACCTTCCAAAACGAAGACCGATATGAAAAAGACGTACGGAATATACGCGTCAAACGTAATAAACTACAGTGGGCATCTAGCTAACTGCTTCATAAGCTAGCATCAGTAAGGACTGCAGCACCTGGGGATGGGATTATCGGGTAGCTATTACTATTGGCGGGGAAACATTTTCAGACGTGCGTACTCCATATCTGGGTTGTCATTACAGCAAGACAAATAGTCGCAATAGCTATTTGGTACAAAAATATCGGTTATTTAGCGTGCATTTCAGGAAAAAATACGGATACCTATAAACCGTATGCACTAAGTAAGTATTATTTTCCGTTGTTTATCGTGTATCTTAGAAATGAAAAGCGAGATAATGCGCAATGCGGGAACATGGGTACAGATGGAGCTAGTATACATAAAGTGTAGATCGAGCAGCCACAAAGTATATATACTCCTCGCCGGTTGAGGTCAATTACGGTAAGTGACGTCCACGAGCGTCTCGACTGACAACACCCTCAACAGTCCACCGATTCCGGCCCGAGAGTGTGAACGCTCTTCGAGCTATGCGTGACCAGGCGGACGGGTGGGAGACGAAACATTATTGATCCACAAAACTTCAATCGGACCAGACAGAGTTCATGGTTTTTTGCGCAGGATGTCTATAACACACATGACCGACCGAATTGTCGTGATTAAAAGTTTTTAACTCAAATACCACCAATAATCACGTGATTGAGCAAAAGGGTTTTAAGTGTTTTTTAGTATCTCAGTGATCTCCGTTGAAGGTATAGGTCATCTATCAAGATATGTCATCCTCGTAGATATAAGCCGAGGTTTTTGTTTCGTCTTCGTTTGAGATGTTCCTTATGCGAATCTCAAAACGAAGACACGGAAAACGAAAAGCCTTTCCGAAAGTTGAAATAATCGCCCTGGTAGCTTGTTGGATGCAAATATGGTACAAAAAATACTATCAGGGTACTAATTTCTTGCGTAAAAAACCAGATTATGGAAGTGCGCAGTCTGAAAATGTTTCCGCCATTGTAATAGTACCCGAATACATCCAGGTGCTGCTAGTTCCTTAGTGTATGGCTAAGCTCTTGAAGCATGTTAGGTAGATGTCATTGTAGTTATTTACGTTTGTACGGGATATTCCTAAATCTTGGTCTTCGTTTGGAGGTCTTCGTTTGGAAACACCCATAGGGCTGTCTCGATCCCATCTTCAATAACAGTTGTTCATCGTTTAGGGAAGCCCATGGGCCGGGTGCCTAAGTGTAAATTGTACATAATGAAGCCCCACCCCGCCAGATACCCAGATTACCTCTCCACCCTATGCCACAACGAACTGAGACACGCCGTGTGAATAATACGTGTGCGCAACCGGCCCGCCTTGACAAACCCCGACAGCTTGCCAGCGCACTGCGCCTTTCTGATTGGTCGAAAATTTGGTACCTTGTATATCATCTGTCACATGAGGCACAATAAACAATTCGCAGTCCAACACAGTTATGTATTCATATACCACGCCCATGCTCCTTCCATAGCGGACAGGTGTTCTGAGGACCATGTTCTTCCAAACCGCCCCCAGCAAAGCCAAAGCAAGCAACCGAACGTCTGTGAATATCTATTGGAAACAATGGTGTAATCGCTCAAGGGCCCCCCCCCCCTCCCTCATGCAGTTGATAAATTAGGGCTCATACTCGGCATTCTTGATGTGGCGTTCCTTTGGTGCAGAAAGTTTTTTAATAAGGTTAGCCCATTTTTTAGCCGATGAGTTCCTCCTCGCAGGATTTGGAATGAGTTGACCGTTTCGAACAGTGGAGGGGGCGATTGGGGACTGCAATTACTATCTAACGGAGCGCCACTACTGGTTAGCGCATAGCGCAAACCACGAATATTTTTTTTTTAGCTTTTTATACCTAATAGATCGCGGAATGCACTGCCGGGCCTAATGCAAAAATCTTGATGTGCAATTTTTCTTTTTCAAAGAGAAAAGAATGTTGAAGAGTGTAAATTGCAGGATATGGCAGATAATATAGCAACACAGGCATCTACGGCCTCCTCGTTTACTTTTACGGAAGAATATTCAGCCGTGATTTCAAACTAAATCCCAATGAACCCACTGCAGGTTTATAATTTACGTAAACAGGCGGAGGTAGGATTGAACCCATCCCCCTTTGATTTAGCCATTAATATCTGTTCAGGAAGTGGACAATACGTGAATGAATGCACACACCGGGAAACACCCGTTGTGAAATGTGCGAGAGATTTGGGTACTTAAACGGAGCCCAATCATTGTTTGGTACGAATCGTTGAGGAAGTTTCGGGAGAAATAGAGAAATAGGTCACTCAGATTGCAGGGAATAGTACTTTTGGACTTTTACTTCAGAAGCGTAGCCAGGAGTTTTTCAGTGAGAGGAGGGGGGGGGGGGGGGATACATTCATTTATAGGGTCGTCGATTTACTATCGAAGCGGAGTTTACGCATCGTCGTGAGTAGCGACACAGAAATTCGGGTATGGAGGTCTCCTAGATGTTGAAGAAACGGCATACCCAACCTTCCCCGATCTTTCACAGGCCTTAGTTTTTGTAGGGGCTCCTGAGCTTGTCCTATTATCGAAATGAAAATAAGTTGTTTTTTTCAGGGCAACAGCAGTAAATATTTGGGGTAAACATCTTCACTTTTGCTTTCCTCTGCTTTATTGCTACCATTTTCGCCCCAGGTGCGCAACTGACTTCTCGATCTCAACTGGATTATCACGACCTCGGATGCACGCTGCCGTGACAATGGGTTGCCTGACTTGGTTATCAATGCGACACGACTGTACTGTGGAACGGGGGCGGTTGGCCATCTAGAGGAGCACCATCGTCGGATGCTGCGGATTGTATTAAGGATTTTATCTGGGCGGGGCCCATAGTAAACCGCGCTGATAAATGGGTTTTGCGTTGGGTTAAAAAACAGATGTAACGTTGTATTTTTTAGCTGATTCTGGCAGGCTCGGCGGCAGCAATTATGAGAACAGATTATGGTCCATCTTTCGACAAAAGATGTCAACATTAATTTATTTCGAAATTGAATTCAACTCACGTCTCATAGCGAGATATGGTGGAATCCACGGACATAGTCAACTCCAGGACTTTTCCCCATGTAGCTCTAGTGGGTGTGGGGGGAGAGGGTGGGGTTCCGGCCTCCATCTAATATTTTATCATCCGAGATGCCAGAAGCTGATGTGCAAACAACTGATTGAACCAGCAAGGGGGGGGGGGGGGTGGCTAGTGCCAAAATCGTGGCAACATTCTTCACACGATTTATTCGCGTATATGACTCACAATAGTCTCTTCAGTTTTTTGCGTTTCTCTTGATCTTCCAACCCCTCCCTCTCTTTCACTTCTCCCGTCTTCCTTTCACATCTTTCTCTCTCTCTCCCTCTTTTTCTTTTTCATCTCCTCCTCTTTTAACTTCCCCCCCCCCCGTTTTTCCCTCCTTTCTTTTTTCCTTCTCTCTCCCCGGGGGGCGCGCACCATCAACCCCCTTGGATACGGCCTGAAAATTATAGTCATGCAATTCATAAAAAAGGAGAAATTGTGTAAATGTGAAACATGGTATTAATTGTTCTGATATTCATTATAGCCGGAACATGGTTTGAAAAACCTGTTGGGTAAATTTACCTCTGTTAATATCGTACAATTGTTATTGTCTTTTGTGTGCAAGTTATGTCACAGAAAACATTAGCCGACATTGATAGTTGATTGATAGGGTAAGTAAAGCCATAATCACTCTGCCAACTTCCCTGTTCTCATCCTATGCTTCCACCCATGAGTTCCCAGGACGCCCGCTACACTGGATGTTCCATGTCAGTTGGCGACCCCAAGTTGCGTAATGCAAGTGAACGAGATGTTCTATAGGCACGTCCATATGACCACATGCAAACCAAATAGCGCCCTCCCTGAAGAAGATTTTAAAGAAAGAAATAAGAAGAACATTGAAAATAGCTTACCCCCGTTGTATTACATGACAAATTAATGTACGTGCAACTCATCGAAAACGTGTCTGGATACAGACGAAATAATCGTGAAACTTTTGTTGATCTTGTTTCAAGTTTTGAATTTAAGTGTTGTATTCTCCATAGCGCTCACTCCGAGTGTCGATGTGGTGTACCCACTGTCGTCGCTTCACACGCCCTTCCAACGAGATGAAAGCATGCCAGCAATCAAGAACGTTACATGGAACATCCCATTCGCTGGGTCATATTCCTCGCAGCGTCGAAAGCCCCCAGCGAGCGTCCCAATCGCCGAGCGTTGAAACGCTGGGAAAGCTTTTGGATTGTGGGGAATGTAGTCTCCACCATTAGTCGTTTGTGGTCCAGAGCCCTAATTGGTACGCTCTGATGGAACTCGTGGCTGCCGCCTGTAAATTCTAGCTCTGTGCATTCCTGTAAGTGCATCGTGGAATCAACAGTCGAGATTAGATACTATAAACTAGAGGTAGAGTCAAGACAGGATGGCTTGGGGGTTTTTGGACTCAATTTTACTGGAAACATGAGTATTTACCCATCTAGGGAATTTTATACTTTTTACTATTTTATAGCGGAACGATCAACGATCTGTGAAAATTGATTGTCACTCGGCATTTTCCTGCCTGTACATTTTATTCATTTTCACTTTGTTAGGTGTCAAAGGCCAATGGCTACTTAACCAACGACAAGGAAGACCTTATTTAATTAGCGTGTAAAACTCCTTGACAAGGCGAGGTCAACAGCGGTTACATAAAAACTATTCAATTCTTCGTGGTATGGGTTGTAAAGGGTACTGTCAATTTGTTAGAAATGAATCACCACGGTCTTGAACATTTAAACAACTTTCAAAGTTTGCCGCACGAGTCATGTTAAAAAGAACGCTGAGCAGCGGTAGTGTATAGTTTTGTGCACTGGCCTATGTGCAATTAACGTACCTAAAGTTTTCCACAGATCACCACAGCTACTATTGTTGATTGTATGTATATTCGGCGAGCGTCACAAAAGGTTCACGGATCCTGAAGAGTATGTTAATTCCGAGATGTTTACCAAACCTCCCGGAATATTTCATAGGCCTATAGTCCAGTTGATACTGTTTGAGGAGCCTAAACCGGAAATTACGCACAACGGTCAACGCCCCCGCATTCACGTGACAGTTTTCTAACTATATATATAGTCATGTAGTTAAAAAATAGTAAGTACTTTGAGCTCATTAAAAAGATTCGCAGTATCACAAGTGTAATATGCATGGCATATATTACGTATTATACGCGTCTGTAATAAAAACAGGGTTTTTAGAGTTGTTTTATTCGTGCGTCCCCAGAGAAGAATTAAGACTATGGTTCAGGTATGGAAGCACAAGTGCATTACATATAGTCAGGAGCGCACTTCTTGGTTAAATTTTTCAACCGATTCACGGTGATTATCGACAGGGCCGTAGCGAGCGGGGGGGGGGGGGGGGGGGGGGTTTGCCGTAAATTTGCCGACCCCCAGTCGGCAAAATTTTCGGTCTGTCGGCAAAAAGGAGAAAGAGGAAAGAAAAGAAGAGGAAGTGGAGAGGAGGAAAAGGAGAGGAAAGAGGAGAGGAGGAAAAGAAGAAAGAGGGGAAGGGAAAGGAAAAAGGGAGGTGAGGGAGTGCAAGGGGACGACAGGGAATGGAAAGAGGAATAGAAAGAAAAAAAACGGAGCCAGACTTTATTATCGGCTATTTCGATTTTTGGCTCTTCGTCTAATCCGCCCATTCATCGTCGGCAAAAGAATGGCACGCTGGCAAACGTATATTGTGACGGCCCGTCGCCGTCGGTGTAATTGGACAGTGAACGAGTCAGTCGGCAATTTGGCAAAGGGAGAATGAAGGCGTTAGCGTTTGATATTCTATTTTCCATGAGACTGACAGTTCTTTGAAAGTTTTTTGTTTCTGGTCCTATATTCCAGAGATACATTAAATAAAATCAAGCCATTTTGCTGAAAACAATTAAGAAAGAATTTCCCAGATGAAACAATGAAACAGTCGGTTTTAGGCGGGAATCATGGAGCGCGAGCTAGAGAGTACAAGGCGAGAGATAGATGGCACCCCCCCCCCCAGTTTTTTTTCTTTGGATAAAAAATTCAGGCAGGAAACTACCCAACTTTGGGCACAGAATAAATTAAAATCTGGTTAGAGATACCCTAAGGCATAAGTGGAAGGAGAACTACCAAGGCCGAAAACTTGCCGATCCAATTTTGCACCATTGAAGTGTCAAATTTTTGCCACAGTGTGGGTGTTGATGGTCTGCTTCATATCCTCACGAGCTGCAGGTACAATCGGGCATTGTTAAGGAATCTGGCAAAAAATTCAGCGTTCCAATTGAAAGGGTCCGCGTACGTGGTGAGCGGGTTCGAGTATTACTGAACGCCCTATTTTACTGGAAATATTGCACCAGCTGCATCTGAGGCGTTTCAATATTCAAAATTTCCAGAGGGGAGGGTGCCAATCCCCTCCCCTTAGACCCCTCCCCCAGTAATCAATCACCATTGCCAGATCCGTCGCATAACATAATCCTCTACAAAACCAACCCATCACAAGCCCCCCCCTCGCACTCCCCTGATTACGATTACGTGTTCAGGCCCATTTAGTTCATCATCAATTGTTTATCCCCAAACTGTTATTTTTGTTCGTTATTATTTAAAATGATACGCGCTTAGTACAAAGTAACTAGCGGCGCTGTACAGTTAAAAGTTTAAAATAATAATTTAAAACAAACCCTCGCCCAACCTACCGAAAAATAACTTGGGGAAAAATGCGTCTTTAACTTTCTCTTGACCGTCTGCCCCCACATTTCGGCTGACTCTAATTTAACGCACTCATTCCAGTCTCCGTGTTACGGACCGTGCCGAGTGCAGTATAGAACAGTTTTCTGTAACGAATAATCATCCAATAGAGGCCCTAAACTATGAGGTGAGGTGTGAGTTATGCATTATCTGTTGTCTATCTGATGCAATCGACTATGCTACGAGTGTCGTGGAAGTATTATCAAATATCATCAATTTTGTTTTCAGTACATCGATGACAACCATTCGATCGGATCCAAATTGATATAATGTATGAATTCGCTGGGTACGTCTTTCAGAGTTTCAGTCAACTTACCTCGATCAAAAAAACATTAGTAATCATCTGCAAAAAAGATTACGTTATACTTTCCTGGAGCGTTGATATGTCTTGATATATTAGAATAAGACAGAGCCCTAAGACGGACCTTGTGGCCCTCCTATATGGCTGTATAGGAAATTTACAAGTACCATTTCCAAACTGAACGTATTGAGGACGATTTTTCTTTTCAGGTAACTTTGAACCATTGATATGATTTCCCGTATCATACACGATAATTTGTTGAGATAGAATAACACGAATCGATTGTACAACTGCTTTAGATGATCATGACTATTGCTGCCGTGGTTTCCTTGTTTTTCTAAGCCAGTTGAAATCCGGTCCACTAAATAATTCAAAACACTGGCGTAGCCAGAATTTTGATTTGGGGTGGCCAGTGGATGAACTACCTAAGGCGACGCCACCATAGGTTGGCGCGAAGCGTACAAGAACTTTTTTGCTTCACAACTGCCCTAGATTGCAGGAACCGGCACTTCCCCCCGCGCATTTTCGGGTAGTTAAAACTGGCATAACCACATCCTAATAAGAAAAAATATGTAAACTGACAATTTGCAAAAATCATTAGAACATTAAAGTGGCCAGCATCAGGCCCATATCCATCGATCAGTCATCCCCCCAACTGGCTGAAATCCACAATTTGCCATTAAAATCCAGATTATTAAAATCACAGCCTCAAATCCACCAAAACCGCCACCATTTCATCTTTATTTCACAATTCCGGGGGCACATTCCGTCGCGTATTCGCAAAGGGTTTGTCGCTGGTCACCATCTAGTGTTAGCACTGAACCGTGAGCAGGTTTAGTTGATTGTTATGGGAGGCGCCCTAGACCTTGAAATTCGATCACTCGAGTTGTGGGCAAGGACTATGGCAAAAACCACTTTAATATTTTGTGGCGTGGTGGCATTAGTTTAATGCCAGACGGGTATTATAATTATGCTACAAAGAAATCCCACTCGTGCCTGGGGGGGTGGGTTGTCCCCGTGCATGATTATGCTCCCGCCAATTAGTTGAGGGCGGATTTGGTTTAAGGCTTGAAGCTGGTTCATGGTGGGCTACCCACTGTGGTAGGCACCAATCGGACCTTTTTGACTTGGTTTTGTGGCATGCCTTTTGGCTAGTCTGGAGACTAGGTAACTAGAACTGGCAGTTTCTGCTCTGAAGTGCGTCATCAGTAGTATGCCGGTTTGTGGCGGGGGGTTTCCCTCATGTGTGTTGAATAACTTTGATTGTTATTCTACATTGCAGCGAATAATTCGCTGAGTGGAGAGTCATCAACCTCTATTCCTCCGAGGCTGGTCGCCGCTGGCATCTTGATTTAAACTAGTAATCTCTGATATTCTCTGCCCCTTTTATAGGCAATTAGAGGGCGCCTCGGAATGATTTGAATATTCCTCCTGGTGGCCACCTTATGATGTTCCAGTGCTTGTTAAATGCTTTCTTCAAGTCGCCTTTTTGTATGTGTGGTGTGTATATTATCTTGAACACCCAAAAAAATGGCTGTCCGGGTTGCGTCCCGATCGCTTGCTGGCGGCCGGGTCCGAGCCAGCTATCTCTAATATACGGCGCTGTACTGTGGCATAGCAAAGGGCGCCATCTTTTAATAACTAGCTACCGCAAGTGAATTATTGGACAATTAATCGACACAATTGGCGTCAATGCTCTCAGGCTGAAATTAGGAATCTGGGGTACATTTTGTAAAAAACGATGGGCTCATTTAAAAGTGATAATGAATTCATTGATTGCACACTGCCCATGCTCAGTTTTAGTGTGGATGGCTGAGCATTACGTCATAGGTTTTTCAGAATCCTCTTGGGGTGGCCCTGGCCCCCCTCCCCCCCCCCCCCCAGCCTCTGGGCCACGCCAGTGATTCAAATCATTATATACGTTGAGTAATTCTCCCGGAAACCATTACTGTTTGAGATGTATGTTGTGTTCTGAAATTAGAAAATGCGTGTATAACCATTGGCACCAAAACTCTCAAATAGTTAGGAATTGAGGGAAGAGTACGACGCAGTTAAGGTAGATCGGCATATAATTTGAGACCTTTTGATCACCAACTTGCGGACGTTTCTGACAATTTTCAATTCACTTGGAAAAACTTCCTTTAATTCAGTATCGTCAGGCGGACTTTTTCCGTTATCATCGGAAACAAAACGGGGAATTGGGTGCATTACTAGTAAACATAGTGTGCCCATTACCACCCGCTTTTAAATCATCTGCCACGTGTTTTTTGTTGCAACTGAAGAAAACTATTTATTAAAACCATTATGACAATACACATCGTCGTTCACGAGGTACATGTGTCGTCATTTATGAACAATCTGTTGCAGTGTACATGTGTGTTTTTACCCTTGTTGAGAATTTTATTAATGGTTTTCCACATTTCTTCAGAAATGGATTTTCTGTTGTCAATTGATTATTCAATAGCATTCGTGTAGCCCTTTGATATTGTTATGCCCAGCATGTTCTTGTATCTCTTATGAGGTCTCCATACAAACACAAACAAAACAAATTGAGGTCTTTGTGGAAGGACGAGGATCACCCGCCCTATATAGACAGCTTTGTGCCAGGCTAATCCAACGCAGCGGGAGGCTTAGACCTGTTCATTCCAATACTAACCGTCATCGCTCATATTTCCTTGGCACGGCAATTACCTTACACAATCTAAATTTTACAAGGTAGATTTATGGGGCAAATCCATTATCGTCTTACCGGGTTTTGCTAATTTATGTGATTTTTATGTTCTATTGTTCTTATTGTCTTATCTGCATATGCCATTTTATTGTTCAAATGTTTATGTTATACCTTTTAAGGCAGACATGTAAATTGCCTTGCCAGAGATTTAATAAAGTATATCTATCTATCTATCTTCTATCTATCTATCTATCTATATATCTATCTAATTACTGTCGTGGGAGATGGATTTCAAATTCACTTACGTTTGTGCCTGATCGAAGTTAAAATCCCTGATGATATCCAAGGGGATTTTTTGTAGTTTTGTTAGTTTACCTTCGTAATGGGCAAAACAAGCATTGTACTTATGGATCAATATCCCAACCAAAGTTTTGTTTCAGGATTAGAATCATCAGGCTGACGGACATAGTTTATCCTCACCGTTCAATATTTGTATGTGATGTGTAATGTCATAAGTATCAGTGGAAGACGATTCTCCTATTTTGAAATATACTAACTAATAGGATACCGTAATGATAAGATATGCCAGCTAATCGATTCGTCATTATTGACATTGAAAAGAAGAGTGGCAGTCGACTAGCAATGATGAAAAAATGAATTAAAAGAGAGTATATCAAGAAGGTCTTATATCCTCAACTCGTTTACTTATTTTACGCACCTAGAGCATCAGTAGCACAAGGGGAAAGCTGATATTGAGTTGTTTATTTTTTTTTTTTTTGGGTAGGGATTAGGATTTGACTAATATGAGATTCACCCATTCAGGTGGGGTCGAGTTATCGTGTTAACAAGCTATAACTTTAATTATCAATTTTTCAAAATTCCCAGTTCCACCCAAAATCTGACTTTAGGTCCACACCAAAAACAATAGGGTCCTGTGCTCCCCATTCGAGATTCTGTATACCGAATTTCAACCTGATCGAGCTGTCGTGTCAGGCATTCTGGACTAACTCGTTAATACCTCAAAATTTCAAACTTTGGACCATCCTTGCCCTCAGGACAGTGTACCTGACCCAGAAACAAACGAGCCATGTATCATCATGGGGAACCATTATGCCATGTTGGCTTCATCCATCCAAGTGGAGACTAGTTATCGTAATAACGAGTGAATTTTGGTTTCTCACAATTTTTCAGGTTTCTCTAAAAATTGACCCCCGGTTCGGTCCACACCAAAACCAATAGGTTCCTGTACTCTCCATAAGAACATAAGAGAGACATATCTGTACTTATCGTGTTAACAAGATTTTCAGACTGTGACCTTTCTCGGCCTCAGATGAACTTTGAATGACACTAAAAACAATAGAGTCATGTACTCATTATGGGGAACCCATAATATGAACTCATCAATCCAGGTGGGATCGAGTTATCGTGTAAACCAGCTGGGCGTCACCGAATGAGTATGTGATCCATATTGTTCTGGGTCGGTCAAAGGTCATATGAGTTCAGCAGAGGTCAAAATAAAACCTTCCCAATAGTGAAGTCCAGAATGCTTTCAATCACCCTGAAACTTTAATGTCAAGCCTTCATATGGGGGGTGAATGAGCCTACTGTTTTGGTGTAAACTTGGGTTCAACTTAGGAGGAAATTTTGAAAAGGTGATATTTTCATCTTATAGCAGAGAAACTAAGCCGACCGAGATGGATGAAGCTTCATATGTAGCGTCCGGTATGCTGAGTTCCCCAGAATGTGCAAATTGATTTATAATGTTTTGGGGTCAGGTCAAAGGTCGAAGGATCGCTAGTCTGTGAATATTCTTAACACGATGTGTCTGTAAGGTTTAACCGTCACGCTGAAATTTGCTTTCATGCAATCCTACTATGGGAGTAAGTACAATTCGGGAACTCTGGAAATTCGATATTTAGCAATTGTAGGATTTATCACGATCATTTTTACCTCAACCTGGATGAATGAGGGGTAGTACGTGGTGAGTGGTTCCTCCAGTACATAAGTCGACACAGTGTACAGCTCGGTGATATGAAGATCATCAAGGAATCACTAGGCATTAAGCTCTCTCTGGTGGTTTTAAGGCATTTAGTATGCTTCAACGAACTAGCTTGAAGGTCAACAAGAAAGCAAATTTTCCAGGGAGCACGTCGACAGCAAATTCTATAGGCATAAAAGAGGTGGATATAGTTTCCATTCAGACCTAAGTGGTTTACCAATAATGGCCCATTCAGTGACAAGTTCCCAATTCCAAATTCAATGGGACAGATTGTTGACCATGTCTACCAAACCAACGGAGTACAAATAACCAAGTGACGGTGGCAGCGTGACTAATTCAGAAATGACAAATATGCAAATTATTGCACTTTACTTAACTTTCAGTGACCCATTCTTAATTTTAATATCGCAGACTTAAAATGGTGGACCGCACTCAATACGTTTGATGGAAATCCAATGCATTTCCCAAAATTGAGCAAATATGACATTGACTGGACCCCAGTGACCCAAAACTATGTTGAAATGTGCCGAATCAAGACCCATACCCACGAGTTTGATGAGCATCGACGAAACTTTGAATATTGAATAAATATACTAATAATAATAATAATAATAATAATTGAGGAACTTGATAGAGCGCCTAATGCAACAAGCCTCTGGGCTAGGCGCTTTACAGAAGCAAAAAGAAACATGGAGCAGAAAAAAGAAAAGGATAAGAGATAAAAAAAAAACAGGGAGAGGAACACACAACAAGACATAACAGGAGAACAGTCAGACGTGTTGAGTGAAGAGAAAGATTAAAAGAGGACATTGAAGTAGTTACAGTCGTACTCAGACGGACAGAGTCAGGAAGGGTATTCCCACACCAGAGGCGCATCAAAAGCGAATTAGACACATAAGACTGTGAACGAAATAGATTAATTCATGTATTCTTCTTTAAACACCAATTACGGAAGAAGCTGAAACACATCGAATAATCTGTATAAATAATGAAAGCTTAGTACTCGTTACATCGTGTTCATCGGTTAGAGAAATCACTTGGCTTCATAGCTGATTTGGAGAGCCTCGCACGTAAAGCAAGAGGTCATCGGAGCGAATCCTGATGAGTCAATGAGTTTTCATCCACTTCAGATTTCCGACCTTCCGCCGCTTATCCGACTCCTCTCCCCCTCTTCCCTCTCTCCCTCTCTCATTGCCCCTCTCTCAAATATACTCAGTAACATAAGGAATACAACGATGCAAAAGTAGACACTAAATGAAAACATCGAAAGTTCAAATGATTGAGTCACAGAAGTGAGTACTCATTAGATTAAGAGATTTATTGTAATTTTCTGAAAACATCACTTCATTTTAAAAAGCAGCAACCACAAGCAGGTCGTCATTGACTGGCGCCGTACTGTGTACATTGCGAACGGGAACGAAAGAAATTACAAAGGCGCTCAACGAGAGCAGTGGCGTCGCCACGAAAACGACGGGCCCCCCCCCCCATCCGAGTGCCCCCCCCCCCCCCCGTGTGGCCCACCCAAATGAGATTGTGATTTTCCGAAAAAATATCTGTAGTCAGTATTTACCACCAATTTGATATAGACCTGGCTGATATGTTTTTTTTATGACAAGAGAGGCGGAAATGGTGTCAATTTGCACTCGAAGTCATAAAAAAAGTGTACACCAATTTCCAGCGTGGTACTTAGGGGGGATTCGTCCCGTTGCTCTCCGAAAGCTCTATGATAACTTTCTCCTCATTGGATCCTAACTTATAAATATCCGTGAGGTAGATATTACAACAACATTCTCATTGACCTGAAAAAACTACATCAACCTCTTTACTCAATACTAAACCCTGTACTCTCTTGTCCGTTTTCTTCCTCTCTTAAACCCGCGCAATTTTGAACTGAGTAGGCCTAGGCATCAGACTGGCTTTGTTTTGCAGGCGGGTTTTCTCCGGGCCCTCTCGGAAGTTCCCTGCTGTCTATGGCATGACTTTAGATCATGGTTGGGACAGTAGAGCTAAGCTGGCTAAATGTCCTAAATGTCTGCTGGGATTATGATTTTGAGCAGATGTGCTGGAAATCTGGAGGAAAAGATTGCGCGCTCCGTTGGCGGTTAGTAGCATGGCACAGCAATTGTTGCACATTCTGGCAAAAAGTGAAGTCAGGGCAAAAACAATAGGCCGAGGTTCGACAAAATTTCCAAATTTTCACCGATTAAAAAATTTGGGATCATAAAATGACCATGCTTGAAGCTAACATGGTACATGCTGCCTAAAACGCCGAGAAAGGCCCCCCCCCCCCCCCCCCCAATTTACCGGCCATCTGGGGGATTGCCCAACCCCAAAGTGAACTGATAATGAAATTCAATACAGTGGAATTACCAAGGAATCCATCAAGAATGCAGTGAGGCGCTGTATGTGCGTGTCGTTTGCGAGCCGAAAACATTGTTTAATAAAAACAACTTGGATGACTGAACTGGTCTATATCGCTTGGCTTGACAAGAAACACAGTCTACCCCCTACATCAAAAATAGGAGAACCTTAGAGTCCTATATAAGCATAATTACGTTAGGCTACTACTAGTATGTGACGAGTATTAGAAGCTTAGAGAGTAAGTCTACAATTATTGGTCTATATCATAATTGTTCTTACAATTGAAAAAATTGTTTAAAATAACTATTTCAGACAATTTACTCTATCGATGACCTAGTCATCTTTCAGATGAAAGTGGGGTAACAAGAGATAATGGCCCGCTTTCCAAAAGTCTTTTATGCATTGGTCCTCTTAATACCAAAGTTGAACCGCCAGACACTGGAATATCTGTACAAAATATTCAATTACAAACTGTGATCCAGGAGTGGTTGTGCCATGCAGATAGAGTGATAACGCGTTTGTTGCCCATCGTTATCAATGTTTTGCTCGTGAATTTAGTCACTAATTTCCCCGCGGAACATTTCTTTCTTGTTTGTATCCCCGCCTGCCTACCTAAAGACCCAATTCCTACATGGAAAGTGGCGCAGTGCACTGCATTCTGCAAAATATACAATTCTCTACCCAAAGTGGAATTGTGCATCGGGATTAGATTGATATACCGCAGTTCCCATCTTGTGCAGTTATGACAATGAATACATACAAGAACAGACGCAGGCTTATTTCAACGGTAGCGCGAGATATTGAAGAAGAGTCTTACTGAGTGCTAAATATGTCAGAGCAAAATTCACCTTCGAGCTCACATGCGTAACAGGATTCGTATTGTAGGATTTTTTTTTTCATAAAAAAGGAAAAACACTCAATTCGCAAGTGGGGCGAATAGGGGTGCGATAGACTTATCACTGGGGGGAGTACCCCACGCACCCCCTGGCTACGCTCCTGGCGCAAAACGAATCTATTGGCCGTAGCTGAGTTCCTCGCAGGCCTTCAGGAGACATCCATTGTTTGATGAATTCTAATTTTATATTCGATAGTATAGTGATGCTATTTGAAAAGTGGAATTCTCTCAATATGACTGATGAACAAAGAGTTCAGATCGGTTTGCTTTCGAGACAATAATTGGGCTCGGACTTCCAATGAACCCCACAAACACTAAAGCAATTAAATTAGTTCTAAATTATAGCCAGGTATCCGTTACACACCAAATTCGCCCGAGTACAAATCAGACAAGTTCTTGCAATTTCTGTTGTGTTTCGGTGGGATTGTGTTTAAGTAATGGCGAGTGAGCTAACACGAGCCAGTTTGGGGGGGGAAAAATCAAAAATGAAAAAATCACTGTAATGGAGAAAACAGGCAAAACAAAAGTCGCTGTTAACAAATTACAACATGTCAGCAATAAAGAGACGTTTCCACGTGGCACCAATTATATCAAGCATTAAGCGAGGAAAACGGGGTCTCATCAGCCAGTAATGTTTGACTTAACCTAACCTGAATTTGTTTGGGGGTCAGATGGTAGATAGGGGAGAGGGTAAGGTCCCACATTCCCGCCCCCATGGTTTCGCATGTCAGTTATGTCAACTTATCCACCCAAACAAGTGATCAGTGGAATGGAAAGTTCGAAGGTTATTGATTATCCAATGTCAGAAGGTTAGGCTCAGGCCATCAGCGTTAGGGTTAGGGACAAGCCTGAATGATCCAAGACCATCGAAATCTCTGATTAACTATCTCAGGTGTCAGATTTTTTTTTAACAAAGCCAAGCACTCTAATTACTAGTGATAACCGGCACACACTGTTGTTTGTTATCGTGTGTTCTACGAGTGCGTACTATAGGCATCGGCTAGGATTAGGGTAGTGGAAAGGAGATCAGTTAATTTCCCCCTTAATTACAACAGGAGCTGCAATAATTATCATCGACGAATCGGTAGCGTTCTGACAACAATAGCGGGGGATTGAAACGGTTTTTTTTTTACTTGATTGCTAACAATGCCCTAGCGGGGAACAGTGCAGTCATACGTAATTTCGGGATTTGACATCCTAAAGATAATAACAAAATGCTTACAGCCAAGTTTAGAAATTTATGCATAGTCTGAAAATTTTGTTGATAGATCAAGGCAAAACCTTTTCTTTCATATTTTTTAGATTATTCAATGATCAGTAAACAACAGTAAAACATGGGATAGCTTATGACGAATCACTCACTCTAACAACTAGCCTCTTGGCAGACGCTTGAAAAATCTTAATTGACCCAAACGTTTGATGTCTCGTGACTTTGTATTTGGTATGGATTGGTCATCAGTCGGACACACAGTATACCCTTATGTCAAGTATCGAGGGATAATCTCCCTAAAATATCTGAAGAATCTGAAATACATGAAAC
This sequence comes from Sclerodactyla briareus, assembly GCA_026419785.1. NCBI lineage: Eukaryota > Metazoa > Echinodermata > Holothuroidea > Dendrochirotida > Sclerodactylidae > Sclerodactyla > Sclerodactyla briareus. The sequence continues at coordinate 78,258 of JAODTK010001665.1, read as the reverse complement.
GAGGTGGCGATCAAAATTCGGTCGTATTTGCATCTCAGCCAAAGCGGGGTGCAGAAACACAGAGAGGTTCTGTCCGTTCGTTCCATGTCTCGCCATTGATGTTGGTAAAAGTGCATTCAGAGTAGCCATTCCCATAGGTGAAACCGCAGTGTTAGCATGTGTGGACCACACCAAGCATTCCAGTACCACCAGCCTCCTCTGTGTCACAGCTGCCGCAAGTTGAAGAGTCCGACACTCATCATGTCGATGTCGTACGTGCTGAAAGCCTTCCCGTTATTAAGATACAAATGATGGCTGGAAAGAAACACGGAAAGGGGTCAGAGTAGGCCTATCAGTGTGGCCAACCGGGAAGGGGCTCGGGGGTGGGGGATCAGTCCCAATTGAAAAGTTGAGAGGGCAAAGATAAGCCCCAAATATTTACCAAGGCTCCAGAACGGGATCTTCCAATTTTCAATGCATACTTGTCGATCTGTACGATGCACACGTATACTAACTCCACATAGAGGTGTATAATTTGTCGCGATGCACCCGTATTGCTATATAGAGGTGTTCAAACTCCAATTTTATCCTGTCCTCAGCCTCCACTGGCTATAGTCTTCTTTGTCAACCCCAACCCGCCTCTCCGCGCCCAGTTGAAAAGTGGAAGCAGAGAGAATGGGTACCAGTAAGCAGAACACAACTTCATCTTAGGTCAATGACTTCCCTCATTTCGTCTGTGCACGCTTGGGGTTGACCTGTGCCCATCGTTGTTTTAGCAGAAGTACAATTCTTATGCGCTACATCATTGTACGTTGTCACATATTGCCTCCTCGGGACTGTACGGATACGGGTAAGTTATAAATCGATGACAAGATGATGACCGTTTGGTATTTTGGACTTTTCGGTAACTTCAACATTGGAAGAATCTATATCTCTGTTGTTTTCTGAAAGAATTTCAGTCGATACGAGAGTAAAAAACAATGGGATGGTGGGCTGGTGGGTGGTGTGGGTAAGTAATCACAGAAGGGGTGGGGTGGGAGTGATGGGGAGCAGGGCGGACCATGAAGGGGGTGTAGTTGCGGAACAGTGCAGCCATCGAATATACAAATTACGATGTTTTTGCAGAATTTTACGTGCAACTTGAGAAATTGCAGCATGAGGTACTCAGGAAGTGCCGTTTCCGGTCATCTGGTGGTTTGAGAAACCCACCATTTTCGAGGTCCCCTCCGAGCCAACCATGGTGGCGCTCCGCTTAGGATAGTCTCCCACATTAGCCCCCCCCCCCCCTAATAATTTTCCCGTGCCGCCAGGCTTGAGCTTTATTGATGGGGACTTTCAATGAAAACCCAGAGAATCTTGACTGATCCAAATTCCTAACAGATATATTATAACTAATACAAGACAACCAGTCAAACAAAAATACCTTTCGAAACAGTGCACTGCTGCATATCAAAACTTGAGGATATGACATAGTAAGTTACAGTTTGCAAAAATTAATGACAGAAGTAGTGTGATATAATTTCTCAATTCAACATTATTGGGGCTTCAAAACTGCCACTATACTACTACCACTACTACTACTACTACTGACTACTACTACTACTACTACTACTTACTACTACTACTACTTACTACTACTACTACTAAAATACATACCTGTATTTCCCATACTCGGGCCGCTGACCGCAAACGGTAATGCTCCTGTTCGTTTCCGATGCTGAATGATGACCATCCCATAGATTGGATGAATTTCCAGAATTCTAGTATGTCGACTAGTAGTTTGTATTATTATGTTTCGCAGGGGGATGAAGTTTCTCGTTCCCAGCCAAAAGTCTCCACTCAGAGATCCGAATCCTCTCGGTAAGTCGACAGGTGCTGTAGAAAGTTTTGTCTGGCGGCTGTACGGCGACGGTGGAAATACCTGCGTCACAGGTTAAAGGTTTGACCGATGATTGGCGTTCAAATGGTTCGGGCTGTAATTGGTTATAATTTTCAAACAGGGCTGATCAAGTGACGAATCGAGAAATATGTCATAGTACCACCAAAACTGTTGCAATCTTTTATGGGAGAATCCCAAGAGAACCTGATTAGCCTCCCATAGATTATGTATGGTTCCAACATCATTGAAAAAATGCTTGCCCCACATTGAAGCTATATATTATTGTGTTGGCCTATATAGTTATGGTGGACTCACCGTCCACCCACCACCGTTAGTGCTCATTACACAGGAGACGTTTGAAACTGCTCCCCAGGCCAGTTAGTCGGCTTGATGAGGTAGACTCCGTCTCGGCGTTCACCAGCAGTATAGGCATCGTAACAATCCGCGTAGATCAGCTCACAGCTCAGTCCATCTCCGCTGAAACCCATCATTACAGTAACACACTGCTGTGCCGTACCCCTCTCGCCATCACACCTAGTGTTAGGAGTTACAGCGGTATGGTCCTCCGAGAACTAGCGGTTGTTTAGTAACACTAACCGCTGTTCCGTGCAGTTATCGTTAACGTATGTGAGGTCATTCTAGAAAACAAAATAACATGAACGACGTCTAACTATCTTGTATTCAATAATACAGACTGGCGCACACCTGTGGTATCTGGTTTGCATATCACATTAATTGTTCTAGTACAGTTCGCCTGGGGAGGGGTATATGGGCTACATGCTAATATAGCCTGGGACATTTCTAGCTGGGGGGGGGGGGGGGATTATGTTGCTCATCGTCATAAAAAAAATAAATAAATAAAATACCTCTTTACACGTTTGGGGACATCACTTCAAATTGGGTGAAATTTTCATTATATTCATGCCCGCATTCCCCATATTTTGCTACTTGCCCGTGTGACAGTAATCCATGACCCTATCAATAAATCCTCCTTTTTTTAGGTGCAGTGTTTTCCTATAACCCCACCCCCCCCTCGTAAAAACGGAAACACCAATCAATCTGTCCAGTCATCTTATTCCCGTACGTAGCATATACAAGAATGCAGACTATGCGTAGTGGATCCTATGCCATCTCTCTTTGAGAGAATATCCAACTTGTAACAAAGGACCTTAAATCTGATTTCATTCAAAGCAGGCAAGTAGCAGAATATTCAACTCACCACACATCAACATGTCCGGATTGCGCTGTCAAGTTGAGTTTCAAGTAACACTCCCCTCCTTGTCTTGTATGTTGTATGTATGTATGTATGTATGTATGTATGTATGTATGTATGTATGTTATGTATGTTGTATGTAGGTATGTATGTATGGATGTATGTATGTATGCAAACCCGTGGTGGCCGATGGCTTGGATTAGTCAAAACCTGTTGATGGGCCCCCCCCCAAAAAAAAATTTTTGCACGACGCCCCTGGTCTGTATCGCGAATCCACCGACATCGCGTCGATCGACTAAATCAAGGCTAGTATACTTGTAGTATCGGACTATTGGCTATGTTCGTAAGCAACAAGCTACTGTACATGCTGTGAGTGCTAAAATTAGAACTGTCGCTCCTCCGGCCTGGCCTTTCGTACATGTAACGGTATCATGCAATGTACGCTTTCTATGGCAGTTTTTTTTGTGCGCACTGTTGGCAACACGGGCATACCGGTGTTTTCCGAGAACAAGACTCAACCACAGAGGCATGCCGAAAATTAGGGCTGGATGTGCGCGGATTGGAGCAGCATTACGTGTATATGGATAGAATATTTCGACAGTTTTAATTTTTTACTATAATACGCAGAAACCCATATAACATGAGTTATATCACCCAAAGCTCCCCTCTCAAATAAACCGCGCCTAGGCCTAAGGCATATTTTTCCCGACCTCTCTCTTTATTTCGTCTCAGTTTTCTTCGTCTAATTTATTTTTTTGTTCGTATGATATGTATTATCTGTCAACCGTCCCGGCGGCACTAGGTTTTTGAGTTTTCCTTTTGGAATATTTTGTTCTTCTTAAACGACGAAATAGCTTCCTTCTTATTTTTCGTTCATTTCGATCGTTCGCCTCTGGAATGCGCAGCCTTCTCCCTGTTTTGTTTAAGACTTTTTAAAACACTCTCTTTAACCCTTTTCGAACCTTCGCTACATACGGGGGCCTACGGTAAAGGACCCTGTCCTCGTTTTGCCCGCCTTCTATCTACAAAACATATATATATCTCATGAAGTGCGGTGGCAGCGTTATACTCAGTCCTGATAATTATTCTGTGGTCCTACTCACCGGACTACCTATTGATTTCGGACCAGAAACAGGACATTCGCTGGTCTAGACGCACGCCTCCTTCCATCAAAAACCCAGTGGACAGAAACACCCTTCGGCTTCCCAAGCTGACAGTCGCCAGACAATGGGTGGATTGGTCAGGCTCCTGGCACGAATCCCCCGCAACTGCAGTTACCATAGGGTCACAATGGTTGATGGGACAGGCGTCCACCCATACAATCCTGCCAAATAAAATTTCGTTTTTCTCCCATAGCCATATAGATGACTTTTGTAGTTCAGGAAGTGCATGGCGCATTACACTGTTATCGTATAAGGCAGCCAGAACTAGTATAACGAGAAAGCCAGAAATGTATGGTACTGCCCACGCCAACCATGGATGTCGGTAACCACTAACGTAAACCTAAAACTCATTGTAATCTGAATAATCGGTATCGTGTACGGTGGAAGCAAGTTAAACTACAGTCGACGGTAATCATGACATCCCCAATTGCCAGTGACGAGTGCAGCGTGAAGGGACAGACGGTGTGCCCCAGACGTATCACCGAAATGGTGGTCATATATTGGCACTCTGCAACTTTCTCAGATCTCACCTCGGCTGAAGAGGTCAGTACTTCTGGATGGAAACTTCTAACTTCTGGAACGTCTTAATAGTCTGTCACTGGGGAACCAGACAGGTAAAGAGCAAACTAACACGTACATACCACCCACGCATTCCCTCTCCATAGCAAGTTAACGTTGTACTAAATCGACTTTGGTCGACTGACGTGATGTCAGTCCTTCCGGACGGGCGCATGTTTGTGCCTCAAGCTTCCACTGGGTACTCACGTATAAAGCCTTCATCACCATTTACCAATGATCGATACTGCCAACGCATTTACAAATAACTTACCAGTAGTTAGGTAGGGCGGGGGTCCGTCAGATGTTGGAGTCGAATCTCCTCTTCCCCCTGGGTATATGTGACTTGTTTTCGCATGTCGGCACAACTGCCCACGAATGAAAAAAATATAAATGCAAGCACCGCCCAATTAATTGGATATGTATATTAATTCTTGACTCGTTTCGATGATTGAATCTTGTTTATCTAGTGTTTTGATGGCGATCTCATATACATATAAATTAAGTTGCATATGCAGGTAATTAGTGGGGCTGGGCAATGAAAACATGGGACGAACCGGGCAAGCGGTTATAGAAAGCCTGCACTCAGCCATCGTGAGGGCTGATCAAGACTTGGAGCAAATTAACACACCTGAAACCCCCCCCCCCACACACACACCACACTTCGGTTTGCATTTCCATTCCACCTGGTCTAAAGAAAAACCCAATTTCAAGGTCGCCTGTGAGTATTGTGTAATCTAGCACAAATAAAACTCACTCTGCTTCGAAAAAATAATCGTATTTTTACTTCCCCCTAACCATACCAATGTTTCTAATCCCTCTCCCACTAATTATCCGTACTGCATGAAAATAACAGCCACGAATTGGGCAATGTTTTGGTGCCTTTTCAGCTGAAATATGTCCTTTTTGTCTCAAGAATGCGCTGAATTTGCGTTTCCATGTGCAGTCTTCGATGCATTTTAGTGCATACACACTAAAACATCAACTCTGTCACATAAATACTATTGAATATATAATGAATATAGTGATATTTGAATTTCACATCTACTAAACCAGATACTTCTGTTCTCTTTTGATTTCTATATTTCCTTTGGCATGCTTAGATCTTTGGTGCATTATAGAACCCTGAATGCACCATGAGATGAACATTTGACCCAGTGAATTGAAAATCGATAGGATCTAACTGGGTACATGAAATTGTGTTTTAGGTGGAGGCAGAATTTTCTATTGATTACTATATCCGATGCTTAAAGTTAGCTCTCACAAGCTAACAATTAGTGGTATTGTTGTTAACAATCCTGACGTTATGTTTACTATGACCCCTCCCCCATGACCAACAAAACACATTTTTCCTTGGTTCCTCTCTCTAAGCCAATATATGTTTGTTGCAGTTCGGAAGTGCATGGCCGCGTTTTTATGAAGAGTCAAAGTCAGCCAGAACTACTGAACGGCAAACCAGAAAGTGTGGTACACCACACGGCCAACATGGATGTCAGTGAACACTAACTGTAAAAACACAGTAAAACAAATTGTAACCCGAATATAGTATTGTGCAAAGTTGAAAAACAATTCAACTACACTAAAGGCAATTATGACATGCATTTGACAGTGAGAGGGTCGCGTTACGAAACAGACGTATGTGACAACGTATCTTCTCTCTCCTAAATGTGGTTCTTGATCGACACATTGACCCCTTCTCAGAAATAACTTGGACTGAAAAGGGCAAGTGACTCTGGATAGTCCACTTCAATACTAGCCACTCGAGAACTGTACAGGTTAGCGAATACTACACTTACATACCACTCCTTCTCACCCCCTCCGTCTCCATTAGCCGTTGACAGAATGTCCTGGAAACGACTTTGGTCGACAATGGTGTGAGTCAGTCTTCCGTACGACACGTGGCTGTGCCTAAAGAACACACGGGGGATCCCCGCTTTATAAAGCCTTACCTGTTCAGAAAGTATATATCTGCCAACGTAATCCACAATTAACTCACCAGTATTGATGTATGGGCGTGGTCGTCAGATGTTTGAGTCGACCTCTCTCTCCCCCTGGGTAGATGTGACTTGTTCGCAGGGTCGGTATGCGCTATCCATGGATGGAAGAAAAATATATAGCGAAAAACCGCCCGATTGACTTGATTGAATTACGTTTTTGATGATTTGAATCTTGTTTAGCGAGTTTGATCGTCATGTACAGATATATTTAAGTTTGCTTAAGCAGGTATTTTTAGTGGGGGTGGGAATGAACATGGGGACAGACCTGGCGAGCGGTATACAGAACCCCGCACTCAGGCTATCATGGGGGCTATAAGCAATTTTTGGCAAACTAGCATACTTGAACGTAACCCCCCCCCCCTACTGTGGGTTGCAGATTAATTTGTATTTCTACGGGTCTTGCCACACGAGGGGGAGGAGCATCCCCTTCCTTTAAATCATTTCTGGGTCGCCTTAGATGCAATTTGGTGGCAATATAGCACAAATAAACACTGGGAACTATACGTATTTTACTTGCCTCCCTCCAGTTTGTTTTCTGACCCCCCCACTATTTAATCCGTAATGCATAGAAATAGGAGTGCTTCTAATGGGCAATGTTTTTGGCGCCTTTTGGCGTCTGAAACAGACTTTTTTGATTCCGTGCCAACGGCAAAGGAATCTATGTGGGCTGAGTCACGCAAGTATGTGTGTGTGTCCGTGTGGTGTGTGTGTGGCGTGTGTGTTGTGTGTATGTGACACATTTTGTCGGACGATATCGAAGAACGCAAGCATCTCATTTCATATTCGGCATGCGGGATCTTCATGTGGTTAGTTATCCCGAATATTCTTTTGTTGCCCGTCAAGGTTCACCAAAGGTCATGAGAGGTCAAAGCTGGAAATATTTAAAAGGGCAATAACCCCTATTTAGCAAGGTCCCTACATCGCTGACCTTTTGGGACTAGTTGGCGATTGATGCGAGGGATCAATATTCCACTAACGGTAATGTTCCATCCCAGGTCAACACAGGTCATTAGGGGTAAAAAACTTGTTTTTTTTGTTTGGCCATAACATGGAACCGAACATGCTGCCCGAGTTGAAGGTGCACCATTGTGATCACTCGTTGACCTCCTATCCGTGTGGACCTTCTACCTCAATTGAACCTTTACCTGTTTTTGGGGCTGAATCAAACTTTTCCGTGCCATTTTCGGATCTCAAAGGTACCCTTCGATCGAAATGGACCATAACTGAACCCCCCATGTGGACCTTTGTGTGCGAACATATCAGAGGTCAAAGTTTTTTCTATTTGAATTTAGTGGCAGTGGATTGCTCATAAGTGATTTGTCATGGTGTTTTTTAGAATCAGTGAGTCAAAACTACCTCTGATGATGAGTTCAAAAGGTCAAAGGTAAATCTTGAATGGATTGTGCCTATTTTTAGAGTTACAGGGCAAGAAAATTAAACTATGAATTTTTGGATAGTGAACAGAGCTCGGCATGCGGAATACCATAACAACCCCTTCAATCGGCACGTTGGTTCTCAAGTTACAAGTGATCAAAGGGTTGGTTTTGATACCTTCTTGGCAATACATCGGCAAGTATACTTGGATCCACATGCTTGTAGGACTGCGTTGCATCTCATCGAGAGTAACACAATATTTCATAAAAACTTTAAGTCACAAAGGTCTTCAAGTCACTTATGTACAAACTAATGTTTTTTTGAACAACTTACAGTGTCATTGCTTGTCATTGTTGGAAATTTCAGGACTTATGTACGTCATAAGGTATTGTTCTGATCACAACAAGGATTAATCTTGCCTTACTACCACGTTAACGGTTTTTATCCAATGTTATTTTTGATTTACAACTACTGGCTTTTTCCTCTCCCCCTTTCACAGTAATTTATTCGTCCGTCCCCCCTGCATGTATTTGACCTACCAGTCCATGGTCTTTAAAATATTGGCCAGCAATTTTTGTACATTGTATCACTTTTTTGACACCTTTCTGATGTAGCTTTTCTTTGGCACTTGACTCTGCTTCTCCCCCTTGTACTTTCCATAAATAGCAGCAATAATAACTAGAAGAATAATGTCCCCTGTAACAGTGGGCTGCAGGTCTTCCTAGCGAGCCAGTGAACTCCCCCAGTGACCATTGTTTAGGTTGGGCCTGGTTATAGCTCTGTCTCCTCTTGTTTGTCTATTGGGCTGGGAGTACATTAGGTTCTTACATTTGTCTCAAAGCTGTCAGGATCAATATTGCATAAATTTGTAGCCCTCTTTTCAGTAGGCTGTCTGCTTAAGTTGTTTCTTTCTTAGAGTGTATGATCAACTGATTGGAAGATATTCCAATATTACCTAAATCACACACTTGAATAATCTGATCTGTACTTATTGAGAGAAGATCTCTTGAAGTTTTCCCTTATAATTATAATCCCCGCAACACTGTAAGTGTTCGGGATATATGTTTTTGGCCGTGTGGCCCCCCGCCGTCTACGCCGCCGCCCTGCCGAACTTTATGCGTTAGCGCTCTCATTCTTTAACAGTTTATCTTCCGATTGACCGAAAACTTGGTACACAAGTCCGTATGAGTAATATCTCGGATAAGTTCGAAAATGGGCTCTATCGTATATTTGTTGCCCTCTATCTTGCGGGTTTTCGCAAAATTTCAAGTCGTGCGATTTACAGGAAACCTTGGTGGTTGTGGGTATTGTTGGAGCCGAAAAACATGGCTACAATTTTCAAGAGGTCATCCTAGGTCAAGTTTGCATTTCTTTTGGCCGATAGCCTAATTATAGCATAATGTAGTGATTTTCAAAACCTTCATTGGATTTTCATGAAACATTGGTGAATGGGCCAACATAGTGCCGAAGAATTTTCCCAATGTGGCCGAGGGTCACTGGAGGTCATCTTGCGTGACTAATTTGCATAATATTGGCAAATTAGCAATTAGGCAATTTATAAACTTTGTTGGATTCTCACGAAACTTGGTGAGTAGGACCTTCTAAACATATCCCGATAAATTTATTCAAATGCGTTTAAATCACTGAAGGTCATTAGTGTGTTTATTTACATTTCGTTTAGCAATAATTAGAAAATTAATGCAATTGATTTTACTCATTGTAGGGATTTTGCGAAACTTTTGTGAATAGGACCTCTACCAGGTCCCTGATAAATTTATTCAATGACATCAAGATCACTGAGGGTAAATTTTTGTACTATTTGCATATTAGTTTCCTGATCCGTCAAAATGATGAGTGTTACTTTTTTCGCAATAACATTTTTCATGTTCCTTGGAATGCAATATGCTTGTAGGAGTGGATGCCATCCACATGGAGTGAACCTTTTATAAAAAACCGCATGTCCTTGAGGTCATTAAAGTTCACTTAGGTGTCAAAAACTGATTTTAGTACGTTTTTCGGCAATAGCACTGGTTGTTTTCATCAGAATGCAAAGGCTCCTAGGATGGATGTATCACATTGGAGTACCATTACAGAACTCGCCCCGTGACCGATTGACATAGCTAATGACCCTCCTCAATGACAGGTGCCACTTCTGTTTTTCTAACTGCTGACTGGAAAGTTATTTTAATCAAAATGAAATGATTGATTTATTCGCATTCTCTCATTTTCATTGTCGAATTCTGATCGCTGGCAAATAGTAAGACTGAAATAAACGTTTCAATGACAAATATGTTTCAATTTCGCCTGAAAAGAACGGACTCAAAGTTTTATATGAATTCCGTTCAAAGTTTGAAAGTGGAATCGTTTGAAATATTTCCGTGGTCGGCCGATGCTCCGTATTTTTACTTTCCTGTGTAATTTTTCTGATAAAAATATAAGTATCCCATACTATTTCCCTCCAGTCCATTTCATTTGTCAGTATTAGCCTCTCCCCGTCGATGTTTCGAGTTTCACGTTCAAAATCGTTCCCATTACCATTTGACACCATTCAAGGTCACATACCAACTGGTCCAAGGAGATGCTCCCATGGGGAAAAGCGGCTTGATTTTTATGTCCCGTGAACCGGCCGATCGGCAGTTCACTTTTCCACCGTGCAAGGGCTGGACATCTAGTAACATCTTCCATGAAATCTGTCATATCATTGAAGGTCATTAAAGGTTCACTTAGGGCAGGTCAAAAACACTGATTTTGCAGGACCTTTTTCGGCACAATTAGCACGGGGTTGAAGGGGTTTTTTTCATCAGAATGCAAATGCTCCTAGGGGAGTGGATGTATCACAGTGAGAGTTACGATTACGAACGCGCCCCTGAACGAGTGACATAGCAATGACCTCCCTCAATTGGACAGGGGGCCCCATTCTTGTGGTTTCTACTGCGGACGGGGAAGTTATTATCAAATGAAATGATTTGATTTATTCGCATTATCTCATTTTCATTGTCGAATTCGGTTCGCTGGCATTTAGTAGACGGAAATAAAGTTTCAATGATCACAATATCTTCAATTTCGACTGAAAACGACGGACTCCCAAGTTTATATGAAAGACGTTCAAAGTTTGAAAAGGTTTGGATGGTTGCAATATTCCGTTTGTCGGCCGATGCTCCGTATTTACGTTTCCTGTGGAATTTTCTGAGAAAAATATAAGTATCAATACTATTTCCTCCCGTCATTTCATTGTTTCAAGATTAGCCTATCCACCGGCGCGGTTTCGAGTTTCACGTTCAAAAATCCGTTCCAGTACAATTGAAACACTTCAAGTCAAATACCAACTGGTCCAAGGCGATGCTACCATGGGGGAAATAAAAAAGCGGATTATTTTATTGTCGTGAACGGCGATCGGCAGTTCACTGTCACCGTTTTCAAGGGGCCTGGAAATTCTAATGAAACAATGCGCATAAAAATCTGTCATATCATTGAGGGTCATTCGGGGTCACTTAGGCGTTAAAAACTGTTTTCTGGGCGTTATCGGAGAATTGAATATTCTGCGAAGGGGAGGTTCACCTTGTCATATAATTGTGACCTGCATGTGTGTGACCTTCGACCTGAATTTGACCTCTGTCGGGTGGTCATGTGGTTAAAGGTCGAATTTGAATAAATGTGCTTATTTAGAGTTTAACGGGCAAGAAAAATAGAAAACTTGTTATTTTGGTATTGATAGAGCTTTGTGGCTTTATGGAGAGAAACAACTCCGCTTCGATCGGACACTACTTTGGTAGGCTACAACGGGTCAAAGTTCAGTTTGATACTTTTTCGCAAAAACAGGACAGTTCATTGGAATGCAATATACGTCTAGGAGTGGATGCATTCAACATGGAGTGTAACAATTTTCATAAAAAACCGCCGGTCATGTGAAGGTCATTAAAGGTCACTTGATTTTTGGGGTCAAAAAAACTGATTTCAGTACTTTTTTTTCGGCAATAGCACTGGGTTTGTGTTCATCAGAATGCAAAATGCTACTAGGAGTGGATGTATCACATGAGGAGTAACCATTTTCATAAAAATCTGTCATATCATTAAAGGTCATCCGAATTCCCTTAGGGGTCAAAAACGGTTTTTTGGGTATAATCGGAGAATTGAATATTGCGATGGCTTATGGTTCACCATTGTGATTAAGTGTTGACGCTGCATGGTGACCTCTGACTGAATTTGACCTCTGGTCGGGTGGCATGGTGGTTAAAGGTCGAATTCTTGAATAAAGTCCTTATGTAAGGAGTTACGGGCAAAAAATAGAACTGGTTATTTTTGGATATGTGATAGAGCTCTGTGTGCTTATGGAGAGAAACAACGCCCCCCGCTTCGATCGGACACTTACCTTGGTATTACAAGGGGTCAAGTTCAGTTTTAATACTTTTTCGTCAATAACCTTGGACATGTTCTTTGGAAGGCAATATGCTTCTAGAGTGGATGCATCACAATGGAGTGTACAATTTTTTTCATAAAAAAAAGAACAAAACCGCCATGTCATTGAAGGTCATTAAAGGTCTCCTTAGGGGGCAAAAACTTATTTTAGTAACTTTTCGTCCATAGCAACTGGGTTGTGTTCATCATAATGCAACTGCTTTCCTAGAGTGGCATGTTCACATGAGGATAAACAATTTTCATAAGAACCGTCATATCTTAAAGGTCATCGAGGTCACTTAGGTCAAAACTGTTTTTTGGCTATATCGGAAAATTGAATATCTTCGCAAAGGCTGATGTTCACCATTGTGATATAATTGTTGACCTGCATGTGTGTGACCCCCTCTGACCTGAATTGAACCTCTGTCGGGTGGTCATGTGGTTAAAGGTCGAATCTTGAATAATGTGCTTATTTAATGGACGCACCGTTGTCCGGGGCTAGAGGGGTGCCCTCATACAATTCAAGTTGCATTATGGAATACCCATTTACCTGTCACGTTGTCGCTTACAACTCTATGAATGACTTCTTTCCACGAATATTGTCCGGTTTCAGTGCTCACCAAATTTCTTGATAAGATGCGGATAATCTACGTCTGGGCGGTTTCCCGCCCGACATTTTTGTTATATTTATAGTTTAATATCCCTGTGAGACACTGAAGTTCGGGATTATTATGGTTTTGGTGTGTAGCTGCCGCTGTCACAGTGCCATGTATTGGACACATAGTTTAAGTTGGGTATAACCATGTTTGGGGCCGCATCAAATTGTTGTGGCCATTTTCGGATTCTCAAAGGTACCTTCTGATCTAAATGTTCCATAAGTTGACCCCATTTGACCTGTGTGTGCGGAGATATCAGAATTCAAGTTTCTATTCAAATTTAGGTGTCATTAGATGTTCTTAATGATTTGTCATGGGGATTTTTAGAATTAGCAGGACCACTACCTCTGATGAGAGGTCAAAGGTCAAAGGTCACATCTAAAAAAGATGTGCCTAATTTTTTTTCAAAATTTTCCTCTTTTAACCCAAATGGACCTAGAAGTGTTGGCCATACCCCTCCCTCGTATGCAATGCACACGGGTGCCAAGGTGCATATTGAGGAGGGTGGGAGGATGCACCAAAACAGGCTCCACTGAAAAAAAAATATCTCTTCCCACGAATTAACTACGGGTCGATAAACCCTAGTTTTAAATTTTGATAAGGGGCCAATAACAATTCCTGAACAGGTCCGACAAGTCCAGTTAACCTTCTGGGGGCAACTTCAAATTGAGATAGGCTCAATACTTTTTCTGATTTATGTACTCGACCTTATGTGATTAACTTACGGGAGATAAAAACCTATTTCTAAATTTTGATAAGTGGCCAATAATCAAATTACCTGAACAGGTCCATACAGGTCCCAGTTAACCTTCTGGGCAACTTCAATTTGGGCATATGCTCACTAACTTTTTTCTGTTTATGTAATCGAGATCCATCTCACAAATGGTCAATTGAGTTGAACTCGGGTAGGTGTCTGTGGCACTGTGTAGAGAGGGTTTATCCCTGTATTCAGTTTTGTGAGCACCCAAGCGAAGAGCAAAATAATCAGAGTGAAATTGACAGTCCGTCAATCCCCCCCCCCCCCACTCCTCCACTCGTGTTCGCATTCATGTGCTCCTGGTTTAATTAAGGGTAAAACATACCTTAGATGGCCAGTTTAAAGGAGTTGGGGAGGCGGCCTAGGCCATTTGCTTTAATTGCATCTTTGTACTGCTGACTAGACCGGGTTTAAAAACCCCGGATTGTTTTATCAAATGCTAATGCGACATTACTGGGTCTGTGTCGTTGGGGGAATGGTCTGAGGGAGGGGGTCTCCCCCTCCCTCTTTTTGAAAAATTTTGAATATGAAACAAGTGCCAATATCTCAATGGTGCGATAAAAAATTTTTGACTTGGATTCCTCCTCCCCTAAAAAACACAACAAATGTTTATGTCGAGGTCATGATAATTTATTTCTGTTCTTTTCAATTCGTATTTGCTTTACCTTGTTTTTAAAACTTTGCTGTTTAAACTTGGAATTCTCATTTGTGCGGGTCTCACTCATTGCGTTCATACTTCCACCAACCCAGATAATTGTTTTATAAATTATAGCTCACCTAATCGCCCCGATATCCCATATCTGCTTTCGCCGTGCAATTTTGACAAAAAACCGTGCGTTCTGGAAAAACCAAAGAACGTATTAACTACAACTGCAACGCACCATTTCATAGTAGTTTGCCAAATGAATTCCACAAAAGCTTTGCTGCAACATGCCGTCCAACATTGTGCTCAGCCTAATGCAGTATCACTGGATTAACTGTAACTGACTCCTTAATTCCACTGGCAACAGTCGTAGTTCCCTGGTCAACCAATCAGAGTGACTGTCGAGTCATGCACATAAGCTTTGGTTTAAAACGCATTTTAGGTAAAATGGTACGCTGATCATCAATGACAAGAGCTTTCCGCGAAACCAATCCGAGTTCAGTACGTATATCGTCGACCATTCTGAAAAGTTTCCATGGAACTAGGACTGCTTCTATTTTCTTTTCATTTAGTTAGATAAGTGTCTGATAGAGAACACGAAACACTCATATACAACCAACAGATTCCTTATTTCTCAATAATGTGTCACCCTGGGAGTGTTTGATTTGCCCCTGGGGGTCGCCATTCAGAAAATTGCCAATATCAACACGAGTGGGAAAGTCATGATTACGTGAATTTAACGAGTTGATGGAACACCGCATAGTATTTTAAAAACGTCGTCTGGCTGCTCCGTATTCATGCATGAAAAGTAGGCTACAGTCGAGGCTGTGGGTGAGGCCACACAAGACTGCGACGATCAAATTAAAAGCCAAATAAGGGTTTGTGAATTGTGATAGAGTAAGTCCGATCGCAAAAGGACAATTAGGATGTTAATTGTGCCAGGGAAAAACTGCCTTAAATTTTCGGAAGGGATTTTATTATAATTTTACACCCGCGTAGAAGTTTGCTGTCGCGATTTGTTTTTTATGTGACACTCGTCGCTTTTATGCGACATTGTCGCACAAATCGGGGGCTGGCTAATTCAGACTGCTGCCGACTCTTTGTGTGTCCCTTTGACCTTATCTGCATGACCTTGTTGCATTTTGAGACATGGATGAGACAACCACAGATTGCAACCTCATTTGACTTGGGTGAATATATACATTCATCAACCCAATTTTAATGTGTGCTAGCCTATGCAGTAGGCATATAGTCTAGGTTTGTTGTGTAATCATGCATATGCCTAGCCTTTGGTCCCTAGCCTAGACCTATAGACCTGATATGGATTGTACACCCAATCTCAGCCTATATTTTCATGTAGGTGAGGGCTCGGCTAAGTCATACGCATTACTGTGTTCCCGCATGATTCTTCGTCTGGAAGTAATTGTATATCCACCCAGGGGTTCCAGTGATCCATGCTTTCGGATCTGTTCCCCTTGCATTGGTATCTGCTGATCTTCTGCGTTGGGTGCATCACATTGAAATCAGAGGTCATTACTGCCAGCTAGCTTGCATCTTCACACATTTGCAATTATATCGGAGAAGGTTCATGTGCATGATGCGAAACATCACACCGTTGTTCGTCAACTCAAGCCTATGTATTAGGACGAGAATGTATAACCTTTTAATTTTCCGGCGGTGTCAAGAAATGTATTATTATGCGGTCACAATTATAATTTATTTGGTGCAATGGTGAAATTTATTACAAATAGTCATCCCAATGGAGTATCCCCTTGCATTTCAATGGAGCCCCCTAAGATCATTGTGTATAAGATGGCCGGCCAGTCATGTTTAGCCATGCACCACCAACATTCATTTTATAAACACCCACAAGTACAGTGGCATTGGTTTAAAATTCGGCGATACGGCTGTTTAAGGACAAGGTGTTACAAAAGGTTGATATCGTTATATGGCAGGAATCACCACCAGACCTTGTGATTCTTGTTTTGTCTCCAGAACTGCGCCTGAATTGGCGTCCTCGTGCAGCCGTCGGTGCATTATAGTGCAATAGCACACTTGAACATCAACTCTGTCAGAGTAAAATTTGAATTTCCCATCTACTAAGATCAGATAAACTTAGTAGATGGGGTATAGGTGTTCTGTCCTTTTGATTCCTTATTTTCAAGTCCATGATTAGAGTAATTAGTGCATTATAGAACACATGATGCATCAATGAAATAAAAATTGAATGCACAATGCAATTTGAAAAGATCAATGGTATAATGAAAATGTGTTGTAGGTTTGGGGCAAAATTTTCTATTGATTACTATATCCGATGCATAAAGTTAGCCCTCACAGCTAAATAATTAGTGGGTATTGTTGTGTCGACAACTTCCCAACGTTAGTTTAACTAGTGTACAGCAGACATTGAAGTTGTGAAGTTGATCTGAGGCGCTAGATGCACGAAACCACGCCCCTCATGAACAACGAAAAACACACTTTTCTGTTTCTCATAAGCCAGATAATGTTCTGCAGTTCGGGACTGAATGGCAGCGTTTTATACTAGTATTTTATGTAGAGAAGTTAGCCAGAACTACTGAAACGAGCAAACCAGAGGGAAAGGGTGTACACAACACGCAAACCATGGATTCGGTGAACAATAACGGTTACTAAACCAGTACAACTAATGGTAACTGAATATTGATTGACATTTCTTGAGTTCGCAAAAGTTACACGAGTGCATAGCAGGTCTTACCGCCCTAAAGAGATAGATTTGACAAGAGGTCTTAGGTTTGTACCTGACCTCTTCACGACATTGACTTTGAGATCCGATTCTTTTATAACCTATCACCCTCTTCTGTAAAACAATACCTGGAGTTGCTTCAACAAGAGTACACGCTTCAGCTCTTTCCTCTTTTTAAACCATTGTGTATTTTTTTGTCATTCTTTGTATTTGGGGGGGCACGTTCTTTCTGTGTTACATGATTTGGCTGAACATGGCGTTCTATACCATGGCGTCATGATGCAAAATTCTACAAATCTGTCTTAGCCTATAGTGTATACTCGAACCTCATATTTCGAAAACCATGAATGCATCATGTTCATGAAGGTTGTACAGCGACTATTCTTTCTCCATCTGGTAAGTCAAGAGATACATTTCTCATCACCCCAGAGATCATTTGTTAGCACTTGCATGGGGTTTCACATTCATAGCCTTCATTGTGGGTGACTTGTGGGTTACTCATAGGTTTTTTATAGTGTGTGTTGCGGGATAATGGTGACATCTACGTTAGCTGTTGCCCTCCTGTTCAGGCCAACTTCAAGATCTAAAAGGGGCATCCTGCCATCAACATTCAGGCTAGGGCAGTCATATGTAAACTGGATGCTTGGGTGAATACTGTGTGGCCAGGCGCAATGAGTTGGCCCATAGTTGTAGCATCTGTAGCATCCATGTCGCTCCCTAACCTGAATATTGTATTGTACAAAGGTGAAAGACAAGTTCAACTAAAAGCGAATGCAATAATGACCATGCCATTGAGAGTGACGCGGGTCTGCGTGTACGAATACAGACGTATGTGACAACGTAATGGTGGTCATGTGATTGACAACGTGCCCCTATGAGAAATCACTGCAGGACTGAACAGGTTCAACTGATTGTGGAGGGTAACTTCAATACTAGTTACTGGAGAACTACACAGGTAAGAGAATATACGCATAATCCACTCCCACGCCTACCCTCCATCAGCAGTTAACAGTTGTACGAAATTTGATTATGGTCGGCAACGATATTGATGTCAGTCATCAAACAACACTTGATTGTACCTCAAGACCCACTCAGGATACTTCGGCCTAATAAAGCCTTTACCTGTTTACTATGGTAAGAACTGCCTAACGTATTTACAAAATTACCAGTAGTGATGCATGGGCCGTGGGTCGTCAGATGGTGGAGTCACATCTCCTCTTCCCACTGGGTCGGTTGGGATTGTTTCGCAGGGTTCGGCTTGAGCTTCCCATGCCTGGAAGAAAAGAAAAGAGTATATATGCCACCGCCCAAAGGATTGGATATGTAAGTACGGTTTTGTTGATGGAAATCTGGTTTAGCGAGTTTCGATCTCATGTACAGATATATTGTGCGTAGGCAGGTTATTTAGTGGCGGGGAATGAACGTGGGGACAGACCTGGGCGAGCGGTATAAGGAACCCTGCACTCAGCTATCGTGGGGGCTGATTCAAGCAATTGGAGCAACTAGCCACACTTGAACCCAACCCCTACGCGGTTTGCACACAGGGCCTAGGGGGAGGAGCATCCCCTTCCTTTGAGAAATCCATTTCAAGGTCGCCTTAGATGCTATTTGGTGCAATATAGCACAAATAAACACTCTGAAATAATAGAGTACTTCAACCCCCAATATTATCGTGATGCATAGAAATAGGAGTGATTCTAAGGGCACGGTTTTGGCAGCCTGTGCTGAAATCTGAGACAGTCAAGGGTAGGTAGGTCCGGCTAAAGACCCCAGCTGTTGTTAGGGTGGTTGTTTTAAATGGCTTAGTCAATGATAGCAATCATGAATGTTTGAATATAGTTACGGAGGTATTGAGATACCATTGTGTACACAATTACTCGATAACATGCTATTGATATATTCATAATTTTTTAAATTCCATTCAGCCACTCATTTCTGTGAATAGAGCCCTCTTGTGATTATTCACTATAGAAAATTGTATTATTCACATAGGGCTGCGAGGCCACTGGACGGTGTCTATTTCAGGGTGTCGATTTGCATGGTGTTTTCAAATTTCAAAGTTGGTTCGATTGTCGAGCGTGTTGGTCTGGTCACCTTTAGCCCCTCAAATGTTAACATTTTTCGTGTATAGATATAACGAGTCGCGTAGGAAAGTATTTCATTGGGTTAGGAAATGACAGTGGGGGAAGACCTGGGCGAGGGTAAAAGGATTCTCTGTACTCAGCCATCTTGGTGGCTCATGAGCAATTTTGGTTACAAATTACCACCAACACTTCCCCACTTCGGTTTGGCGAAGAATTTGCATTTCCACATGCATGGTTTTCGCGCACTGGGTCTGGGGGGCGAATACACATTCAGGAAAAAAAAAAAAGTTCAAACCGGTTGGGCGCATTAGATGTAGTGGTGCAATATAGCACAATAAACTCAACTCTGTTAATGTAGTTGAAAGATTAATTGTATCGCACCTCACCCACCCCCCTCAATTGTTGTTGAGCTCCCTTGTCATGCACCCTGCAGGCGCGGCGATCTATGTTAATTATTGGGGGGGGGGAGGGGGGGAATATGAGGGGTCAGCATTTGTCATCGAGCGGACGGAGCGCCACCGTCGGTTGTCGCGTTGCGTACACAGGGAATTTTGTTGTACAGACCCCCAAATTGCAGGAAACGGCACTCCGAGGGCCGATGGCGTGAGCAACATCTCTAAAAATTGGCAATAAATTCCCCGGAATTTTTATACCAGAAAACATTCTGAGGGAAACTGATAATGTTTATCCGTACGTTTGTGGGCCACCGTCGGTTGTTAAACGCGAAGGGTACTACACAAGGAAATTTTTAGTTTTACAGACCCCCAGAGAGCAAGAAACGGCACTCCCGGGGCCGTATGGTAGTGAGCAACCGTCCCTAAAATTGGCATAATTTTCAGTAATTTAATTTCAAGGAACGTTCTTGAATGGAAACTGATCGATTGTGGTGATTCCTTACAAGTTGGGCGCCAGATCAGTGGGACGACGCGTAGGGACAAGGAAATTTTGAGCCTACGAATCCCAAGATTGCCGGAACGGTACTTCCATGTCTTATGGCAGGAAGCAACTCCCAAAAAATCTACAATGAATTCTGAAATGTTATTTCTCAAGAAACGCTCTCGAGTTACATGACCTCTGCTTATATTACAATTCGCCCACCATCAGTTGACGCGTATCGTACACGAAACTAGTCTTACAAGGACCCCCCCCCCCCCCTCAGAGTGCAGGGGAGCGGCACTTCCCGTGAATTATGGAAGTAATTAAGGCAATCACTGAAATTGGCACTACAATTTCCGAAAGGTGATCGATGTTATCCGTACATTTCTTCATCATGGCTCCATCCTACCATAGCCATGTTTAGTGATCTTCCACAGAGGACCTTCCAATTGGTGTGGAAGGCCTGACGGCCCGCAGATTCTCAAATTTCGCTGGACCATCACTGTCCATGGAAAATGTGTTGCATTTTCTGGGCATTGAATAAAAAGATTTGAAGGCCAGTCAGCAGACAATTGGTCATTCTTCAGATTTTCTGCCGTTCACATTTTTCTTCCAAATTTCTCCGTCTCAGAATTTTCTCTCCGCTTCGCGCCTGGTTAGTGCCATACTGTCAATCACGTAAACATCCGTACTGGATGTGCACGATCCCCTTGCCCTGTTGTTTTTCGTTACAAAAGCTTTCATCTGTATTAAAAGACAGCACGTTCAGGCGGCAAAGCCAGTCTGAACAATAAGGAACAGAAGTAGACTAAACTGGGCAGAGTGTTGTTTATGAAAAATGGCAGTTGGATTCCGGCATTGTCGTAGGGTTTTTTTTTGGGGAGGAGGGGTTGCAACATTATGTCCAAACCAAAATTCTCCTTGTGATCCCCCCCCAACCCCATATGGTCAACATACGTGAAGATGAAACGGATGAGGAAAATCATATGTGCCAGATGACACCAAGTTATTGATACCCTGTAAAATGGCAGACCTATTGTATTATACATGCAACGGGAAAGATAGGATACACCGCGCGCAGCGCGATTTTTTTTGGTCATTTCCACCTGCAGGTCCTCGCGCACTGGTTCAGGGGGGGCGACTCCTCCTCAGAAACAAAGTACACCCTGTCGCCTTAGATGTATTTTTGGTCGCAATATAGCACAGATTAAACATCAACTTGTTATAGTAGTTGGAACTATTAATTGTATTCCTCACCTCCCCCCACCCCCCCCCTTTCCCCCCCCCCCCCCCCTCAATTGTGTTGAGCTCCCTTGTCATGCACCCTTGAGGGGCGGCGTCTATGTTTACTTATTGGGGGGGGGTGACATATGCGGTCAGCATCAATCTGAGCGGAGCGCCCCCGTCGTTGGCGCGTAGCGTACAAGGGAATTTTTGTTTTATCAGACACCCCAAATTGCAGGAAACGGCACTTCCCGGGGCCAGATGTCAGTTGAGCAACATCTCTAAATGGCAATAACTTCCCGAATTTTTATTCCAAGAAACATTCTTGCGGGAACTGCTCATGTTTATTTCGTACATTTGGGCCACCGTCCGGTTGTTAACCAGCGTATGTACAAGGAACTTTTTAGTTTTGTACAGACCCCCCAGATTTGAAGGAAACGACCTTTCCGCGCCTTATGGCCGTGAGCAACGTCCCTAAAATTGGCAATAATTTTCGTAGTTATATCCAGGACGTTCTTGAAGGAACTGATCGATGTTTATTCCTACAATTTGGGCCAGCATCAGTGGGACCGGACTCGTAGGGTACAAGGAAATTTTGAGCCTTACGAATCACCCCAAGATTGCCGGAAACGGTACTATCCCATGTCTTATGGCAGTAAGCACACCCAAAATCTAAATGATTTCTGAATGTATTTCTCAAGAAACGCTCTCGAAGTCACCTGACCTATGCTTATTCATTACAATTTCGCGCCACCATCAGTTTGCGCGTACGTACAAGAAATAAGTCTACAGACCCCCCCCCCCCCCCTCAGATTGGCAGGGATGCGGCACTGTTTCCCGTGACTATTGCCTAATTAAGCAATCACTGAAAATTGGCCATAAATTTCCGAAAGTGATCGATGTTAATCCGTTACATTTTCTTCAATATTGTCCTCCATTCCTACCATAGCATGTTTTTAAGAGATCTTCCCCGATACCCTTCCAATTGGTTTGGAGGCTGCGGCCCCGCAGATTCAATTTCGCTGGAACCATCACTGTCATGGAAATGTTGCATTTTTCGGGCATTGAATTAAAAGATTTGAGCCAGTCAGCGACCATTTGGTCATTCGTCAGAATTTCTTTCCTCAATTTTTCGTCCAATTTCTACCGTCTCAGAATTTTTCTCTTCCGCTTCGCGCCCTGTGTAGTGCCAAGCTGTCAATCACGTAACCCTCCATACTATGTCCACACGATCCCCTGGGCCCTGTTGTTTTTCAGGTTACAGAAATCTTTCATCTTTTATTAAGACTAGCAAGTCAGGCTGGCAAGCCAGTCTGAACCATAAGGAACGAGTAGACTAACTGTGTTCATGTTATGAACATGGCAGTTTGATTCCGGCATTGCGTAGTGGGGAGGAGGGTGTGCCAACAGTAATGTCCCAAAACCAAATTCTGCTCTCCTTGTGCCTAACCATATGTGCACATACTTGAAGATGACACGTATTAAGGAAAAATATATTGCCAGACTCTGACAAGTTATTGTATAATGGGGCCTATTGTATTATACTTAGCGGAAAAAAAGGATAAAGCGCGCGCAGCGCGATTTTTTTTTTTGTCATTTCGTCGACCTTCTTAACATAACATTTTAGCAATCTAATGAGAATACGAGTTATACTTTTTTGTTATGGCGGTACTGTACTATGAATATAGGATTTTGTTTCACCAGTGCGGCAATATGGGGGGCGTGACATGTCCCCGTTCCCCCCACCCTCCCCCCCCCCGTTAGCGCCGCCATCCCCTTGGTCCGTGTGCCTGGTGAGGGATTCGCCACTGACAATATTTGCAGTCAGCCAGGTGCAATCCTTGCTGGGCCTTGAATGGGTCGATCCTCTGCTCGGCAAGTGGCCTATACCATACAATAAAAATCAAAAGCAGTAAAAAAGGGAACAAACTCACGACGGGAGAGTAAAACAAGGCAACCAACGGGAAAGGGGGAACATTACTGGTTTAAAAGTTTTTCCATAGCTTTGTTGTATTAACTACACAATATCCAAACGAAAGCGCCGTTATCAGGTTGATTTGCGCCCCCCCACCCCATCCTGGCCGTACGACCCTCAAGCCGCCCCCTCTACTGAATTAGTTGTTGCCCTTGCGCATGTGAACTCGAAGAGTGAATTTCGACTCTTCAGCACATATTTGAAGGAGAAAAATGCACTTAGCCGAATAAGGCATCGGTTTTCATCTGGCGGTGTATCTTCAAAGTCACAAATGCACGATTGGTTAAACTGCCAGTCCAGTTGATTATATTTCCTGGGACGCACAGATTCCAAATTTTGTCCAGGATTTATGTATGTTTGCCGAAGAAGTGCACTGAGTCGCGTTGAAATGTGAGGGAGGGGGGTGAGTAAAATGATTGTGGGGTTCCCGTCCTCCTTCCGCCACTCCCATAATTCATTACGACATCGAGGACTTGGGTTATAGGGTAGGCAGGCGGAGAGCAAACCAAAAAAAAAACGCATCGGAGATGAGAATCTGTCAAAAAAACTCGAACCATCCAATGGGCCCGAAAAACTGACCAGTTTGAATAGGGGGAAAGACTTTGAATCTCATTCCGCATCACTGCGGCAAAGCTCCACACTCCATGAATCAGGGTAATGGGATGGTCTTATATGCGGCCTATATCGGTTACACATGAACCTTGGCCCCAGCGCACTCAGTCAGAAGTCGTAGAAGCCAAGAAGGTACTGTTCTTCCTATAACTGTCATTACATATATTGGCGATAAGCCAACATTTTGGTACCTCAGGCCATCCTCTTCGGCGTCCAAGAATTGAGGAAACTCACGATAATAACTTTCCTCCAGTCAGAAGATTCTACATTCTGGAGAATGAAATTGCCCAGAAGTTGAATTAATAATGATACCGGCCATATATATTTTTCCCACCTGCAACGTTCACCCATATGGGAAGATATAGGAGACAATACATTTCCATTCTCCTTGAAAGTTCATGCAGTCCGGGGTGTTCAATTTTTTAATGCATATTCACTATTACTTCAGGACCCTTGTTGTACCGCAAAGAAAGCTTGGTTTGGAAGAGTAGTTGTCATGTATATTTCGAGTTTTAATAGAACTAGCAATTACCGTGCGCACCGATCTTGGGGTGCATGCAGTGGGTTGTGAGAGCTTGTCCAAGATCAGTTGTTTGGTTCCGTTGCTGGAGTCAGGAGCTGAGGCAGTATGCGAGCCCAATTAGTGCCAACGGCAGTGCACTGTAGTAATACTGGAGGTCGATCTCCTGACCATCAAGTAACAAACTTTCCGTGTCATAGCAGCTTTCTGTGTGAGATCTGGGTCTCAACGTAAGCAATTTCCATGGCAGCGGCAGCGTGGCAGCATCAACGAGAGCCCCATATTGTAATTACTCGAATCCGAGCGCGCCACAGGGACGGGAACGCAAACTGGAACGCGGGGAGGGGCGACCCGACCCGCCCGTCGAGTCCCGTTGGCGGGCGACCCGCCGTTTCGGAGAATTAGTGCCGGGACAACGAAAGACAGATCAGAGACAGACTGGCGATGTTATATAGATGACTACTTCCGGTGCTAGCTTTCTATTCTAGGGTTAGACTCCTCACAGTCGTACCGAGCAGCAGTTCGATTTTGTGACATTGGAGATACTACCTAAATTGCAATTAAGTCAAACACAGGAAACCTCGTATGGAAACACACCTAACTGTAATCATCGCTTAATCGTGAATATATCTATGGAATCCCAGCTTAAGGATGGCCACAGTTCTAGAGTGTGGGGGTAAAAACAATGACGCCGAAATATAACGTCAGTCCTTCCCACGAACAGAGAGGGCCCAGAAGGAAATGTCGGGAAGTAATGTGCACAGATGTAAGTAGGTAGGCTACAGGAACCCGGGAACATGTGTAATAATTGTGTGTTTTACTCATTACGGTACTCGTTTGAAGAAGCCGCTCTAGCTGACACAATTAACTATACCAACAACAATTGGATCCAATATCATCACGTTTCAAGAATATGATCATTTTCTGGATCAAGTCCATAACAGGAAACATCAACTATGTCATTCCAACCTTCAATTTTTCTCAACCCATAGTTAGATATAGACAACCCTTGTCCCACGATCAAAAAGAGATGTCATGTGGCTGTCGCATCGACCAGTTTGAGTTGTAACAGTGTAGGCGTCAATCCTCTGCCGCACGTACATGCCCACCGCCCTGAAATGAAAAAAGTCGGTAATACCCCGCAGTTGCAACATTTCATTACAATCTGGCCATAATATTGTTTCTCTCATTTGCTTACATTTTACTTCGTTGCTAGATTTGAAGCCACCTGGCAGTTCGAATTTCTAATATCGCCAGCGATAAGAAAGAAAAGAAAGATATGCCAGAAATGAGTTTTTTCCTTCAAATCCTCAAGTAATTTCTTCCCATGATCATTTAGGGTAACCTTGGGGAAACTGTGGGAAACATTACAGCCCTTGTAACTTTTTCTTATTTTTTTTGATTCCTCTCCAACGCAAAGGACTATGCGGTCACGCACGTCATGTGTTGTCTCTCATCCGTTTGTGTGTTGTGCGTGTGTGCGTGTATGGACACATTTTGTCCGGAACGATATCGATAACGCAAGCTGTATCAGGGAGTTCATAATTCGGCATCGGATCTCCTGTGGTGTAAGTTGATCCCTATTTCTTTTGTTGCCCGTCACGGTCACCAAAGGTCATGAGAGGTCAATCTGAAATAGTTAAAAGGGCAATAACTCTATAGCACGGTCCTACAAGTCACTACAATCGCTGACCTTTTGTGAACTAGTTTTGCGATGAGCGAGGGTCCTATTCAAACCATAACGGTAATGTGCATCCAAGGTCGTCAAATGTCAACTTTAAAAAAGGTGTAAAAAACTAGTTTTTTGGCCATAACAATGGACCCGAACCATCGCCGAGGTTGGAAGGTGCACCATGGTGACCACTCGTTTTTTTTATACCCCTATCCGTGGTGACCTTTACCTCAATTTGACCTTTAACCATGTTTTGGGCCGAATCAAATTTTGTGGCCATTTTCGGATTCTCAAAGGTACCTTCCGATGAAATGGACCATAACTTGACCCCATTTGACCTTTTGGTGTCGAAGATATCAGAGGTCACAGTTTTTCATTTAAATTAGTACAGTTAGGATGCTCATATGCTTTGTCATGGTGTTTTTTAGAATCAAGTGGTTCAACTCACCTCTGATATTGAGTTCAAAAGTCAAAGGTCAAATCTCGAATAGATGTTCCTGTTTTTAGAGTTACAGGGCAAAGAAAATTGAAACTTGTTATTTTTGGATCTGTACCGAGCTCTGCGTGCTGCAATACACCAAAAACAAACCCCGTTTTCAATCGGGCATTGGTTCTCAAGTTACAGGGATCAACGGGGTTGGTTTTTTATACATTTTTTGCAATAGCATCGGCAGTAACTTGGGGATACACATGGCTTGAGGACTGCTTGCATCTCATCGGAGTAACATATTTAATAAAAACTGTCCATGTCATCAAAGGTCTTCAAAATTCACTATGGGACAAAAAACTAAGTTTTTTGAACAACTACAGTGTCATTGCTTTCGCATTGTTTGAAATTTCAAGGACAGTTGGTAACGTCATAAGGTATTGTTCTGATCACAACAAGGATAATTATTGCCTTAATACCGCGTTAATGGTTGTTAGCAATGTTTTATTTGTGATTTACCTACTGCTCTTTCACAGTAATTTATTGTTCCCTGCATGTCAATTTGACTACCCAGTCCGTGGTCCTTTAATATTGGCAGCATTTTTGAATACATTTATCACTGTTGACACGTCTGATGTACGTCTCATTTGGCACTTGACCTGGGCTTCCCCCCCCCCCCTTGGGTAAACTTCCATGAATAGCAGCCTATGAACTATAAGAATATGGCCCCCGTACTGTGGGCGACAGGTCTGTCTAGCCAATGACCCTTCCCCCAGTGACATTGTTTGGGTTGGCCTGGTTATAGCTCTGTCTCCTCATGTTTGTCTATTTGGGCTGGGAGTAACCTGTATTTTCTTCCATTTGTCTTTAAAGGCTGTCATGGATCAATACTTCGGCATGAAATTTGGGTTGCCCTCTTTTCAGTAGGCTGTCTGCGTAGGTTGTTATTTATTTAGCAAACTGAATGGGAGATATTCCAATATACCCTAAATCCTTGACTAATCTGATGCTCTTGATTGTATAGTATTAAGAAGATCTCTGAAGTTTTCTATAATTATATCTTATAGTTTCTATCCCTGTGACAACTGTACGTGTCCCGGGGTATATTATTGTTTGGGTGTGTACTGGCCGGCCTCACAGTGCCATGTATTTGGACACAGCTGGTTTTAGTTGGGGTATAACCATTTTGGGGCCGCATCAACCTTGCTGTGGCCATTTTCGGATCTCAAAGGTACCATCCGATCAAATTCCTAAGTTTGACCCCATGTTCCTTTTATGCGAAATATCAGCAGTCAAATTTCTCTATTCAAATTTAGTGCAGTTTGATTGTTTCTTAATGATTTGTCATGGGGATTTTTAGAATTAGCAGGACCACTCCATCTGATGAAGAGGTCAAAAGGTCAAGGGTCCCATCCAAAAAAAGATGTGCCTATTTTTCAAATTTTCCTCTTTACCCCAAGTGGACCTGAAGTGGTGGCCATACCCCCTCCCATCAATGCATGCACAAGGTGCCATAGGTGCAATATTTGGGGGGGGGGGGGGGGGAGGATGCACGAAAACATGTCTCAGTGAAAAACAATCATCTCTTCCCACGAATTAACTTAACGGGTAGATTAACCCTATTTAAAAATTTTGGGTGGTGGCCATTAAATCAAATTACTGAAACAGGTCCAAAACAGTCCCCAGTTCCACCTTCTGGGGCAACTTGCAAATTGGCTAGTCTCAATACTTTTATCTGTGTATTTAATCGAGATCTCACAATGTCAAATATTGAGTTGTAAATCACTACGGGTTAGGTGTCTGCGGCATGTGTGAGAGAGGTTTGATCCTGAGTTCAGTTTGTTGAGCACCCATCTCGTAAAGAGCGAATAATCAGATGAAAATGACAGTCCCGTCAGAGCCCCTCCCCCCCCCCCACTCCTCACTCGTGTTCGAATTCATGTGCTCCTGGTTTAAATCAAGGTAAAACAATACTTGATGGCATAAGGAGTTGGGGGCAAGGCATATGCCATTTGCTTATTGCATATTGTACTGCTGACCAGTGTTTTAATTAACCCAGGATCTTTTATCACTGCGACATTAACGGTCTGTGGTCGGTGGGGAAGGGTTCCTGAGGGGAGAGGGTCTCCCCCTCCCCTTTTGAAAAATTTTTTGGAAGTAAAAGTGCCTAGATCGCAACTGTTGCGTATTTGACATGGATTCCTCCCCTAATAAAAACACAAAATTTTAGTCGATGACAATGTTTTTGTCAATATTTTTGTAATTTCTGTTATTTTCATTCGTATTTCTTTACTTTGTTTCACTTCGTTTTAACTTGGACTCATTGCTGGGTATGCATTCCGTTAATAACTCACACCAACCCAGAGTAATTGGTCGTATAAATTCTAGCTCACCTAATCGCCCGCATATCGCATATCTGCTTGCGCCGTGTATTCGACAAAAACCGCGCGGTGTCCTGGAACCAGAAGAACGTATTACTATAAACTTCACGCACGCGTTAGTATGTTTGCCATATGAATTCCACAAAAGCTGTGAGCCAGCAACAGTGCCGTCCAACATTGTGCTAGCGCCTATGCAGTATGCACTGATTAACGTGACTCCTTATTCACTGGCACAGTAGTAGTTTCCCTGGTCAATCAGAGTGCACTGTCGAGTTCATTGCCATAAGCTTTGGTTTAAACGCATTTTAGGTAAAAAGTGGTACGCTGAGCGTGCGATGTCAAGAGCTTTCCCGCGAAACCAAACCGTAGTGCAGTACGTATATCGTCGAACCTTCTGAAAGTTCCATGGAACAGGATGCTTCTATTTTCCTTCCTTTTCATTTAGTTAGATAATTTCTGTAAGAACAAAACCATTATTAACCGATTCCTTATATTCTCATAATTGTGTCACACTGGGAAGTTTTTGCATGGCCCATGCGGGTCGCCATTCAAGAACATTGCCATTTGCCAATTCCGAGTGGGAAGTCATGATTTACGGAATTACGAGTGAATGGAAACACCGCAATAGTATTTTACACGTCTGCTGCTCCGGAGTCATGCATGAAAGTAGCTATAGCTAATAGTCAAGGCGTGGGTGACCAGCACAGAGACAGCGACGATCAAATAAACACAAAATAAAAGGTTTGGTGAATTTGGTGATGAGGAAATCCGATCGCAAAAGGAAAATCAGGATGTTAATGTGCCATGGAACACTGCCTTAAATTTTCTGAAGGGATTTATTAAAATTTTACACCCGTGTATAATTTGCCTTGTCATATTGTTTAAAAATGTGACCTCGTCGCTGTTTTAGTGCTAGGCAGGTGGGGTGTGTCGCACAAATAGGGCTGGCTAATTCACTAGCTGCCGACTCTTTGTGTGTCCTTTGACCTTATCTCATGACCTTGTGGCCTTTTAAGACATGGATGAGACAAACCACAGATTGCAAACTCATTTTGACTTGGGTGAATATATCAATTCATCCAACCAAATTTGAATTGTGCTAGCCTAGGCAGTAGGCCAATAGGCCTCGGTTGTTTGTGTAATTATGTTAGGCCTAATGTTAAGCCTAGCCTAGACCTATAAACTGATAGGGATTGTACCCCCAACTCATCCTATATTTTCATGTAGGTGAAGGGCTAGGCCTAAGTCATTACGCAGTTACTGTTTTCCGCATGAGTCTTCATCTGGGAAGTAATTGTACATCACCCAGGTCTGTCCATGTGATCCATGGCTCTCCGGATCTGTTCTCCCTTGCATGGTAATCTGCTGACTCTCGGCGTGGGTGCATAACATTGAAATCAGAGTCATTACTGCCATCTAGCTTTTCCATCTTCACAAATTTGCATTTATATCAGAGAAAGGTTCATGGTATTTAGAAACATCACACCAGTTGTTCGTCAACTCAAGCCTATGTATTAGGGAGGAAATGTATACCCCATGTCATTTCAGGCGTTGGTCAAGAAATGTATTATTCATGCTGTCATCAATTTCATAATTTAATTTGGAGCAAATGTTGAAATTTATAAAATTTCATACAATTTATTATCTTAATCTCCTTGCATTTCAATTGGAGGCCCCCCCTAAGAATTCATTGTGGTATAACGATGGCATCCGTCCATGTTTCTAGCATGCTCCCCCAAACAGTACATTTTATAACCACCACCGACTGGCATTGTTAAATTTCTGCGATAAGGCTGTTAAAGGACAAGGTGTTACAAAGTTTGATATCGTTATATGGCAGGAATCACCAAAAAACTTTGGGTTCTTTTTCGTCTTGTCTTGGGGTGAGAGTCGGAATGACGCCGGCAATGGACTAAAACCCTCATGAGTCGTGAGGAACACAACTTTCGTAACTTATTGTAATGAAAGAATCGAAGAAGTATGTTCCCAAGTAATCTGTAATATTGGGTTAATTTTGGCAAATGAGAAAGGGAACGTGCGTATGTTTTAGGATGTTTACTTGTTTTAAAAATTCAAAACCATGATTTACTCATTCCAATCTCAAAATATAAAAATAGCGAGAAGAAAATCAGGGCCCAAACTGGTAAAAAAAAAATCCAGTTTTCACCCCGAAGGCAAAGAAAAAATCTAACAGCTTCTTATCTTTTTCGAAATTTGAATTTGTTTATCATTGCAAGTGGAAGTTCTCCATGTTCGTCGCCTCGCGGCGCGTGAATACCTTAGTTCGACAGACTTTTTTATAAAAAGAATTTAATTCAAAGCAATTCAAAGTTCGTGTCTTTTCAGAACTTGTATAAGAGGCGTGAAATAGGGTTTATCAACACATTTTAAAAGCTAAGCAACAAACAGTCTTTCTAGCGTGGAACATCACCGCGCAAAGAGGGGCCACCTGATTCCCACCGTTTTCTGGACAAACGACCTCATTCCAGACATAAATTTCCTCACGGTTCATATTTGCCCAAAAATACAATTACTAATGGGAGCGCATGCCTGAAGGCACTTCAGTCACCCAGCCTTCCCTGAGCGGGCGCTCAGGCTTGAGCCTGTCTCTTCTCCCCTAACTTCTCTGAGGTACCCGCGCCCGCTAAGCGAACCATGAGCTACGTGGCCGCCTGGCGGAACGGCCAGGACGAGGGAGCCCCGTGGAGACAGAAACAGAGGAACTGGATCGTCCACCGGTGAGGCGCGCAATATGCCCAACTCAAGAAAAGTTTGACGATCACGAAATCAGGCAAGCTCACCTCACTTTCCCGCCTCCCCAGGTATCCTGTCGTTGAACATTCAGTCCAGGCCCAGCGGTATCCAAAGATACGGCGAAGGAGTAGCAAGAAAGCATTCAGTCTCAAACAGCGAGCATTCCACACCTCACTAGGGGGATAGGGAGACTGGGAAAAGCACCAATTGAGCTGAAAAAACGGAGCTCGGTACTCTGCTCAGAACCTGCATGTGAAAATAATGCCCATGGCTCCACCCGTGTGCTCTGCTATTAATTTCTTCACTGACCTACACGATATATTAACCAGGCGTTAGATCGACCTTATAACCCAAAATTTATCGTACGAGAAAAGTTAGACTATTCTCAATTTGACGTCCGATAGGAAAAAATAAAAAAAATCGTAAGGATCGTATCGCTATTGTTGTAGTAAACTACTGTTGCTTGGAAATGGGCAAATAAAACATATTCACCGGCTTATACAAGTACTTAGAGGCGACACTCGAACTGCTTTTGTTGAAATTTCAATTTCCCGATGGCAAAAAAATTCTGCCGACCAAACTATTCCACCGCCCGAGACGACAAAAGTTGAGAAAACTTGTACTTTTATCAACTCAACTCCCACTACTTTCTCGTTATGTTATAAAGCGCCGACACGTCCGATAAATTATCGTACCCACATTTATCGCCCACTCGTGAGAACAACCACCATACGATAAAATTATCGTATCGTATCGAACTAGTGTGAACAAGCGCTCAACAGGGCGTGTTTTAAAACAAGCATAATCAGGGACTGCCATATAGATGTTCGACAATTGAAACATTATCTCTAGGATTTTTGTATTACCGTGTTTGAAAACACTGGAGCCACATCAGTTCAAAATAAACGGAGCCCATTCACCAAATATGGCTCTAAATTCTCATGCACTGACCGCCCAGACATGCACAGCCAGGGAGGACGACACATCCAGCCCGAGCCCCGGACACGCTGTACTGAAGCTCCTAAACAGAAACAGAACAGCGTGGAACCGTGTTGCTAAGCCGCGACGCGCCCTACTATAGTTGTGTCATTAGTGACATGTGATTTGGGCGACATGATTCCCATTTCGTAGAAGATTATATTATGGTCCGTTGGACAGCTCCCTCTAATTCGAGCTTCACAATAAAAGCTTAAGTTCACTCCGTGATGTTTGTACTTAAGTTAGATGGTCACTGTTTCGGTCAGACGCAATCGATTTGTATTCTTGAATTGAAGTTATGTTGGTTCTGGGCTTCCGTATCGATCGTTGTTTTTGAAACAAGGTAACGCTCACTGAAGATCCACCAAAAACAGCTCAATTTGAAGCACAAATGTATTTCGGGGGTCTATGGTCGAGAGAAATTCGCAAATAGAGAGAAACAAACTGAAGGTGTTTCACGATGTTACACGCAATAGGGCCCCTCCTCACTTTGAGCTGTGTTCTCTGAAGGAACTTTGAACAGGCACACAACACGCCCGCTCTAATGTCTTCTACCGGTAATATATTAGCTCATGTCCAGCCAACGCCTGCTATTTTGGACTGGTGCGCATACCCTACAGCGGAGCGCCACTATTGGTTGGTGCGGAGCGTAATCATTTTGGATTTGAAGACCCTTCAGATGGCCGGAAAAGGATAGGTCTAAATGCCCCAAAATTGGTCCGTAATTTGAATCATAGTACACCGCACTTATTTGCTCAAATTGTGACATCGTGCAATATCCGGGGCGGCGATTGTTGTGAGACGGGGTGTAACTCGCTCCAACACTTTTCAAAACTTGTATGGACTGGATTATGGAGAGGGTAGCGGATAGTACCAGCTGTGGGCCTCATTCAGAGGAGTCAGGGCTTTCCGACCTGGAATTCGAGAGTATGCGAATTCCACGCCGGTGGATTTCTTCTGTTGATGCCCTTGGAACAATTTGTCGGGAGGCAAATCCGTTGGGCCTTACGGTGTCATGGGACCAAGACTAAGATCCAAGTCTTTTGGTGGATCTTGGGCAGTTGCTGCTGGGTCTGTTCTAGGTGTTGGACGAGAACGCCAGAAGTCACCAAGTCTCGTTTACCTCGGCAGTGTCATTAGTGACTCTGCTTCTGCGAGCCTGAGGTCAGTAGACTGGCTATGGAGTCATGAAATCACTGGATAGTGGTGTTTGGCGTCACTATCTGGCAAAAAAAAACCAAGCCTCCGTGTTTTGGCCTTATTGTGCTTCAGTCTTGCTATTTCTAGTGAATCCTGGACGCGCCTCACTGCTCGGCAGGCAGCGATTGGATCCTTTTTGACGACTACCTCACTTCGGCGGCATTCTCGTTATCGCTGCGCAGGATTACGTATCTAATCCCAGGGTTCTCGGGTAGCCGGGGATAGTGAAGGTTAGCTGCCTGATTCGTCTATCGCCAAACTGGCGCATTGGCGCGTTCCCGGCGGCGATTCCTGCGTGAACGGGATCCGGTGGGATTGGGGCCGACGGCGGGGACGCCCCGTAGGGGTCGTGGTTGGGCACAGCTCGTGGGTACCCCAGGGAGTTGGGGGGGGGGGTCAGGCCCAGGCATGGTCACCTTGCCCGGAGGAGGCCGGCCCGTTGGGAGCGGCGGGGCGACGCGGCTAGGTGCCTTCCAGGCATGTGCTCCATGGAGTGAGTGAGTTGTGGAAAATATTGAAGGGGGGAAATACGTGATTAGTACAATCTACGTGAGCGACACCGGATCGATGGCGCGCGTAGCAATCAAGAAAACTTTGTTCGTTTCACAGAACCCGATTGCAGGAAACCTGGCACATCACACTTCCACAGCTTCTGGCAAGGAGTAACATCACTGAAAGGACAATAAATTTCGAATTTATCTTGTTTTTCAATGTTTATTTCTTACAATTCTCCTTCCTACACACTATTTTCATTCCGCTGCCCATACCCTTCCAATTGGGTTAGAGGTTGCCCGTATCTTGGGAATCTGCTCGAACATCACTGTAGTGAAAAATGTGTGCATTTTCCGAGCCTTTGATTAAAAAATGAGCCAGTCAGTGGAAAATTCGGTAATTTTCCAAATTTGGTTCCGTTCAATGTTTGCCCAAATTTTACATGGCCCAGAATTGTTTTGTACCGCCTCCGCGCCTATATATAGTGCAAACGTCAATCACGTAAACCTCCATACTGATAGCAGAAAACGACCACCTGCCCCGTGTCCTTTCGTTGCATATAGCGTTTATCCTCCAGGAGCAGCACGTTAGGGCTGTTATAAACTATGAGTATTAGAAGTGACTGAACTCTATGCCATTGGTTATGTCAGTGTTAAGGAAAATGCCAGTTGGAATCCAGCGTGGAATGGGGATGGGCAATATGTAAACCGTGGTCCCCAAACCAAATTCTCCCTTGTGTCTTGCCATATGTTCGCCGCACTTGTAGAGAAAAAAAACACTTGAGAAAAAACATAATTTGCCCCAATCTTACGAGGTTGTTGTGATGGGCCTCGTATTACATTAACGCCGAAAAAAAAAACAGCGCACAGCAGCGCGATTTTTTGGTATTTGGTGTCCTCAATATAAACTTTTGTTCTCTTTTCGGTGATATACATCCCGCTGCGTTGTTGCTTTAATGCCTTTACTATCTGCCTATAGGTATGCAAAATGTGCGTTTGACTTAGTTTTAGCTCATATGATATTAATCATTAAAATAAAACTGTTGGACACATAATTGAGGCCTACATTCATTTTACTCCTGAAATTCCGCGCAGCGAGTATCTCTCCGGCAAAATTCCATAACTTCACTGACGAAGCGGCCAAATGGCACCAGCCCGCTAATGGTTGAAAGCATAGTCCTACTTTCAAAGACATCAGAAATGTGAAATGTTCTGTGCAAAACATGTTGATAAAAATTGGTGACATTTATGGTCTTTCAGAGAAGACTTCAATGGCTTTCCAACCAAAGAAATACAAGGCAGGACAAACATATACAACAGTACCATAGTCTAGATCGGGGGGCGGGGGGATCATCCCCCAATATTTTGGATGGGGTCTGATCGCCTATGTGGATCATCCCCCAATGACCCGGGCATGCATCTCCCAAATGACTGAATGAAATGAGGTAAGCAACAAAAGTACAGTACGGCCAAGCGCAAGACATACACGTATTGTTTCTAATCAGATTGCTTGAATTTTACGTGAGGAGGCCAAAATGCTAAAATTCCGGAAAATTCCGCGCTGCGCGCGCTGTTCTCATTTCTTTTGCGTTCCGTGTATCTATATTTGGCCATTGCCAATAACTTCGTTAGCAAATATGTTTTCCTCTCCATACTATCATCTACTGCGTTTGAACCTATGGACGACCACATGGAGAATTTTGGGTTTTGGGGCCATTACGCTGGATTCCAACGGGCATTTTCCTAACCCTGCCCATAACCAATGGCTAGAATTGATCTACTCTAATCCTTAATGTTCATAACAGACGGCTTTGCCAGGCTGACGTGCTGTTTTCCTAGTGATGGAAGCAAGATGCAACGAAACAACAACGGGGCAGGGG
The DNA here is from genome assembly GCA_026419785.1 of Sclerodactyla briareus. Taxonomy (NCBI): domain Eukaryota; kingdom Metazoa; phylum Echinodermata; class Holothuroidea; order Dendrochirotida; family Sclerodactylidae; genus Sclerodactyla; species Sclerodactyla briareus. The sequence goes on along the minus strand of JAODTK010001665.1, from coordinate 41,851 downwards.
ATCGTACCTCGGTATGAAGGTTTACGTGATGACGTTTGCCTTATTAGCGCGGATGCGGGACCCACACAAAAACATTCGATTCATGTTTGAAATTTGACAAAAAAATTGAAGGACGGAGACAAATCTGAAAATCTCGATCTTATTCATCAAGACCCGAAAAATGCACACAATTCAGCCACGACAGTGATGCTCCAGCAAATTTCCAAGATGCTAGAAACCTTCTAACCCATTGGGAAGTCTATCGGCAGCGGAATACCTCTAAAAAATTAGAGGGATGGTAGGAATGAGTCCACGATGAAAATTGTAGGGATAAGTTTTTGGAAATTTCTTGTCATTTCAGTGATGTTGCTCACTGCCATAAGGCAAATTTAACTTGCGGATATTAAGGCTATTATGGTAACGTGTGTGACGTAGGGAATGATGAAAGAGTGTGCATGGTAGATATGATTCCTTGTATCTCCTCGACTCATCGGATATGTATTACCTTTCTATAGAGTGATTATTTGATCATTAACGATAAATTACATATACATTGTCGGCCTTGAATGCAGCTCAAAACACAGCAGTGCCTTTTCCGGCCATCTGGAGGTCGCAAAATTCAAATTTCCACCTACGCTACGTTCCACCAATATGGCGCTCCGCTTTAGCTATTGTTCGTACCAGTTATCCCCCCCCCCCCCCGCCCAAGCTGACCAAATCTACGCCACTGTAACAGACATAGAGGAGTTCGAAGGTATAATGTTTTTGGTGATTTTGGAGGCATCGGTTGATTGACTATTCGCCACTCACTCTGGAGTCGATCCACACGTCAGCGTTGGGGCGATCCGCCGGAAAACGACAATCGCTAGCACGTATAGAGCTAAGAGCACGGGCGCAGGCGCTGGCCGTGAAACGACATCGCCAGCACATCTGGCGGCACATTCGCGGGGGATGAGGAGATATATACCCCCAGTCAACACCAGCTTGACCTGAACTCATTATTGGTAATCAACAGGAGTGGAATCCTATACCAGCGGGGAACCATTCGCTGAGAACACACAGCTTTGATAATTGTATATAGTCTGTATTTGTTTCATGTTGCAGAAATACATCTACGAGGATACGTAGTAGCCTATATAGCTCATACAAAACCTACGTCTTGAAAAGGAAAAAAAAAATGGCAGAGAAGGAGAGCGTTTTTTTTTTAAGTAACGTTACCTGAATTATTCGAAGGGGAATATACACACCACTTGCCTCTATAGTGGTGGCTCAACCTCGCCTGGTCGGATACCCAGTCCCACTTACCCGATCCAATCCGAGATTCGAATTGCCAACTAATATACTCTGATCTTTGTGTATAGGCCTATCGAATTAGCGCTGAGCCACGCACGCGTGCAGGAACTGACCCGCTTTATCTGTTCCTCCCCTCACACGATCAGTGGTAACTGTATTTTTATTCCGTTCGAAGTTGAATCTGTGTGAATCGCGTTCAGGAAAATGGAGTTCACACCGACTCCAGTCGAGTATAAGAATGGAAGTCTACTAGCTAGTTGTAATGAACGCAGACAGACAGCCTCAGAAGACCAGTTTATTTATGTTTTTAACATATATAACAAATGACGACCTTATATTCCAAATATACGGGCATGCCTAAGCGGTCTATGACACATGCATACCTCAAATAGAATATTAGGGTCCAGGAAATATGTCCACGGAAACATCCAAAATAATGAATCATGTCTTTTGAAAAGGAAAGGTAATTTTAACTACTCTACGTGGATGAGACATACAGTCCCTAGATTTTTTTTTCTCTATCAATGTCGGTATGAAGTGCGGGAATAAGCTTGCCATGAATGTTCAGTACTCTGAGTTAGGAGTATGTAGTGGCTGGGTGGTTACTCACTTTTTGCCTCAGTGGAGTCTGTATTGTAGCACAGGATGACGATGCAAAGAAAGAAGAAACAGGACGATCATGCGATCCATTGCCTTTCCTTTTTTCTCCAATTTGCTATCAGCAAGGAGGATCCAAAGACGTTCCTTTTTCCGTCTAGAATCGAGAAAGGACCTACTTGCAGTTCAGCGTCATCAGGTCTCGATCTGGTTGATTCCTCAGAAAATAGTTCAACTGCTGATTCGCTTTGCCCATGAGAAGGAAAAATAAGAACTTCTCCTCAGCAGGGCGTGGTATAATGACTACATCCTATTGCGAGGGCAGAATATTAATATAGCTTGGCTAGAAGCAAATTATGCTATTCTCACATATTTCGTCTGATACTGTTATTGGATCACTTATCAATCCTTGGCCAATCAGAAAGAAGAATGGGAACTTCTCCTCAGCTGGGCGTGGCTAGTGATGGCTACAGCCCATTGCGAGCGCAGAATATTAATTTAAAGGGCAACTGCAGGCTTGGATACACCAGCGGTTATATTGTGGAGAATGGAAAACTGTATCTATAGGTCCAAACCCCATTCAATACGATGTTCCTATGTGGATTTATTAGCCTTCAAAGTTTGGGCCATTAAGCATAGAAATTGGGGATAATCCCAATAGTGCAATAATGCATGACGTCGCACATGGACAACACAGGAAATTATGGTGTGTATTTGATTGTTTAATTTGTTGATAGTCACATAAGCAAGAGTCCTGTTGTCTTTCTCTCACCAAGTAACCATCAACACTATCAAACCCACTAAAGCCGTCTATGATAGAATAAATTGCTTTCGAAGTGAATTAATGTTGAATTTCAATAGAAACACAAAGATGGTTGCAGGTTGTGCAAGTATGACATCATTTATTGTTGCATTCTGGGATGCATTTCCATCTTTCGCAATACATGCTTCACAATACACAAACTTCAAATGACTATAACTCCGTAACGGAAAGTCCTATGACCTTCAGGTTTGGACTGACAATTCATTTTATCCAAACAATTAAATTAGCATCTGTATAAATCATCCTGCAGTTTTCCTTTAAGCTGAAGGTTAAGGTTAGAAGCAAAGAGTCATGTGTTGTTCTCGCACATTAGTAGCTATCGAAACGTTAAAAGACCAATCCATCTTTGGCCAATCAGATGAGACCAAACGAACGATACTGATTTTATTGAAAACGACCTACTTGAAGTGGTTATCAACCAACTCAACAACATGAGGCCAAAGGCGGCGATTTGTGTTGGCGATTGGGGGGGGGGGGCGGACGAGTTGAATACTCTAAGCAGAGCGCCACCATTGGTTGGCGCGTAGCGTACACGAAAATTTTTCGTCGTGACAGACTCCCTAGATGCAGGAAACGGCAATTTCAGTGCCTTCAGGGGCCGCTAAGCAGCTTCACTGGAATGATAAAAATTTTTATTATAAGAAAGGTTCTCCAAAATTTATCGCCTTAGGGATCAAACTCAAGGTTTTGCGTTTGGTGTTGTGATATTCTGAAATACGAGGCAGGTGAAGTTACGGTCATGAGAGGAGCAATGGAAATGGGCAATGGCAACAACCACTACATTCGCGCGACCAACGACATTGCACTGACCCCTATCACTTAGATAGCCTGAGTTTTCTACTCAAAGATAACGGCCCCCATGTTTTTATTCTTTGACGACGAAGAGAATCTATGTATCATGTCGCGCGCGTTTGTGTGTTTGTTTGTGTGTGTGTGTGTGTGTGTGCGTTTGTGTGTGCGTGTTGGTGTGTGTGTGGTGACGTCCCAGCTTGTAAACATGATAACTTTGATCCGTCTGAGTTAGATCAGGCTCATACTTGTCTTGTGATCCCCATGATGAGTAAATGAACACTATTGTTTTGGGTCAGGTCATAGGTCCTCTGTGTCACCAGAGGTCAAAGTCTGAAAACCTCGTGAACACGTTAAGTCCAGTATGGTTTGTCCGATCAATTTGAAATTTGATGTCTAGCTTTTCCTTATGGGAGTACAGAACCCTATAGTTTTTGGTTTTAGTTCCGGGTGAATTTTGGTCCAAAATAGAAATTTTGTGAAAAGTTAATTTTTCCAATTTTAACTTTAAACACAATAACTCTACTCCACCTGGAGGATGCAGTTCTACTTGGTATGTGTTTTTCCCATGACGAGTGCATGGCCCCTATTGTTTGTTTGTCAGATCGAGATCATCTGAGGTCACAAGAGGTCAAAGTCTGGAAAACTTGAAATTTAATTTATAGTGTATGCTTTTCTTACAAGATTACGTAACCGAACCACCTATGGTTGGTTGGGAAAAGTGGGAAATTTGTCAGATGTTATGTTGCCCATGATGAACTGGTACAATCTTCCATGTCTTGTGTCTGGCTATAGGTTGCCAGAAAGGGTCGGATTCACTAAGCCTTTTCGGCTTTCTGGTTATCTTCCTCGTGGGAGTTGGTGGACCCACAAGCCATGGGAGGGACACTCCCAATTTGGGCCAGATAGGTGGCCAAATTGGTATAAAACAGAGCATAATCGCACTGCGCGCGAAGCGCTCGCGAAAATGTTGCGCCTCTGGCATTCCATTGAAAAGTCAGGCAATCTCGGGATATAAACGTATCTTACACGTGAATTTGGATCTTCTTGTGGGCACGAGTTTTGTGGCGTTCCCTGGCCGAATGGTTCGACGTCTATTTTGAGGCTTCGCCCACCCGCCGTGTGTCTGTCCCTCAGAATGTGCACTGTATACACGAGCCCCCCAACTTCAACAATTGTGTCGCACCCCATAAATTGATTGCTGAATACTCTATTTTAAGTTTGCAAATAGACCACTTGCCAAAATTCACGGTCCCGACCGACTTACACCGTCGCCTCAACCTCCTTCTCTGCAATAACCAAAAAGTTTAACTTGGGCATTCCAGTTGAAAATAGGCATATTTAGACGTGGCGTTTCTTTTCAAACCCCCAAACTAATTTTTAATCATGTCTTTTGACAACGCAATTAGTAGCGTTCCATGGCCACATTTTCGAAGCCGCACCGTGGCCTTCACAGTTGAGCATGTGCCCAAACCCAATTTCAAACAAGTGGTTCGCACCCATCAATTGAAAAAAAAATCACAGATCCCGCCAGGTGGTAGGACTACCGCCGTGCCTCAACCCCTCACTCAGAAAGCGATTTGTATGGGTAGTTGTTTGTGTCATTTACTGACCGGTTCCTTGCAGAAGAAAATCGACAACGTCAAATGAATTAAGGAGCAACACACCGAGATGGTTTTTTAAAGCCAACAGTCTTATAAAAACACATAGGGATATTGGGGAGACCCTACACCCACAGTTAATTTCAGGCACTTTTTGTTAGGCACATCATATTGTCTGAACAACTACCGGCCGTGTAATTACCCGCGCGAAAAAATTTGGGGGGAATGGAGCAACGAATTCACTCAACTTGACCATTAGGTCATTACGAAATTTGGTTATTTGTTTAAACACGGGTACTGTTGGATATGTCGGTTACAGTGTCAGCGAAAATAGCAGTCGGGCCCAAATTGTGGGGGTACAAAAATGTCTATTGCGCCCCCCCCCCACCAAAATATTGGGGGGGGACGCCCGTCCCCCCCCCCCCCCATGAATCGCCGCCCTTGGATGCAAAGAATTAAAATATAAATTGGGGTTACCTGAAAAACTGGAGTGTTTTCCTTCATTGTAAGGTGAAACATTTGAGCACATTACGTGCACCCTTTCCCTTTTAGTTTCAACCAAAAAAGAAAAGATTTAAAAATACCAAAAGTGTAAAACGTCGGCAGACTGAATATTCGAGTCGCATCGATATCGTAACGAATGGTTGTTGTTTGGAGACGCAAAAAATAATTTCATTCGTGCAACTGTATACTTATAACTTCAAGTCGAAAATTGGAAGTGAAGGAAATCGGTGATGCAGGTTGTAAAATTCCAATCTTTTTTATCTGCAAATATTGATTCAAAAGGTTCATTAAGATCCCCTACGCTATAGAACCAGTAGGCAATTATTTTAAATTTCTTCTCATATATTAAGCCCGCTCTGCTATGAGATCCGTTTTTTAAGACGATTTTTACTGCCGTAACAATATAACGATATGCCTGAGCAGCCAGCTAATGTTTCTTAAGGAAGATAGAGTAAAAAAACGATAAACACCAATTAAAAGACTTCCTTGTCTCCATTACATATTATCTCTTGTGTGATCACCCTCCTCACAACCTGTCAATTTTGGCATACTAAAAAAAAAATCCAAATTTGGAGAGAGGGAAAAAATAAAGAGTTAATTTTGCTACGTTCTAGTTACTTCCGCGTTTAATACAGCGACTCCGTTTCGGCAATAACGGACCAACAGGTGAAATACCTGGACAGCACCCCTTAAAACACTTTGCGGATGAGGTCTCCCACGAGAAAGCCGGATCGGACTTACATTATTTACATCGAAAGAAGAAGAAAACAGGACCCTTCAACTGATGAAAATCTATGATTACTAAATTTAGAAACTCTTATTTTTCCCTCAGTTCAATGTTCAAACAATTTCCTGGTGGTGTTGTTTCTTTGATCGCAGCACTATAGTTTGTGTATGTTATTACTTCTGTTCCTTGTGACTGCCTATGTTTTCCGATTTGGTTCTAGTTTCCGCATGGTCCAGCGGCTTTTGTATATCTTTGGTATGACAAAACAAAACAATAGCCCCCCGCAGAATAATTGAATATGTGTTGGCGGTATATCCTGGCAAACAGAAAATGTTACCTGGCAAAATTAGTAGACCTCCTAATCTATGAAATTGCATAGTGGTGATCTTCTTTGGACACAAGCCTTCATTCCCTTTTTGTTTGGTTCATGTCAATGTTTATTACCCTTTTTCTTACCGCAGTAGGCAATTTATTCACTCATTTCTCCTCATATATTAGCCGCTATTGGCGATTTTTGACGAGGTTTTTTTTTTTTCTGTTGTAACAATAAAATGATACGCCTTGAGGCCTGTGTCGCTTCAACTGTAGGTATATTACCAATGGGTTTCAGCAGACTACTTGTCACCCATACTCGTGTGTCAACATCTCCTCACATCTAATGAATTTTGGCATGCTACATTTTGTTTCCAAAGTTTTTCAACTAATATAGTTATTTTTGCTACGTTTCCAGTTTATCCTCGTTTATACTGTCGTACTCCTTATCGTCACCTTGATCTCAGGGTTGATCGGACAGCACCCCTTGCACCCCTTGGGATTATGTCTCCACGAGAACCGTGATCGATGACTTACATTCTCATACAGCGAAAAAAAAAAAAACTTTCAACTTCTCGAAAAATCCAACAAATTAAAAACAAATCATTACTTCTATTCCTTTTGCTGCTATTTTTCATATTCGTTTCCCTCCTAGCTGCGGCATTGTCTAGCGCTTCTGGTACATTCCTTGTGGTATAAAACGCCCCATATATGCTATATAATACAGCCATTTCACATGTACACATTATAAGCTGCCTTTACAGGCACGCGAATGCGCGAATCGCCGAAGAGGCAAAACGACAGGCGATTTCCCGAACGGGCCATCGCGTGTCGCGTGTCGCGTGGGTATTTACTACGCACGCGAATCGCGACTCGCGAAATAAATTCGCGGCGGAACACAGAACTAGAAGAGCGCTATTTAGGCGCGAAACGGCAAGGAACACGGCCTCGTGAGCAAGCAATTTGAGCAAGAGTTCCATTTTTGCCCACCAGGATATACCTCCTTATTGAGGACGAAACATGGGCGAACGCAGATCACCCAATTGACGGCCACAGCCTGTAGGCTATGGGCCTATCGGATATCGGATATGGGCATGTATTCCCTTAGAGAATTTCCAAAAAATGGTCACAGCGACACACTCCTATAAAACAAAGAGTGATGTTCACTCCCATTAGTGTGCGGTGTGATCATTACTCACATTCACTCTTGTAGAACCATCTTCGCTCTTCGCCCATATGGGCGCATACTTTCACTCATCTAGAGTGACTTTTGTGTGCTGCGACCACTCCAATGTTTCCATAGAGATGACGAGTACGGTGGATCATCACAATCCTATTCAGAGCGCATTTCACTCCATTGAGCGGAATTCTTCGCCCATTATAGATGATACTTCAGGTCTATTAGAGTGAAATTACACTCTACGTTCGAGGTGTGCGAGTGACCACTTCATTGGGGTTGAAATTCACTCTTTGTTTCTAGTTGAATATGAATGAGTACAAGTGAAATGGATTATGGCTAGACACGACATGACATTTTCCGGGATGGAGTTGTTCAGTAGTTTTAGTATTTCATGCCTGGGTGGGTCAAAAGAGGGCTAATATTCTTGGGTTGGTCGATTCCCCGATGAGATCTATCCAACCCGAAGTGCGCAGATTCCCGAGACCTTGGGGAAAAATTCCCACCGATCAGATTATAAAACGATTCAACAATCCATCCTATGCCGCTTTTCGAACGTACGGCACAGTTAGAAAATGCAATAAGACTAGGTAGGCCTATTCAACAGGCGAATATAAAGGAAAATTGCACGCTGTTATGTGGACACGAATGCCTATTTGCCAGCAAAATACTGAAATTTCAGTATATGGTGTTCCCATTCGGCGCCCGTTCCATATTGGTCATAAATCGCGAGCGGTCGCGCGCGACACGCGATTTGAATGGTCACCTGACAATTCGGTTTTTGTCGCGGACCCCCGACAAAAAAAAATCGCACGTTAGCACATTTCGCCCATTCGCGCGTGCCGAATGAAGGAACCATAGGAATGATTTAAGGAGCGAAAACCTTTCTTTGTCGGCGGTATTCGCACATTTCGCACATCGCGTGCATAGTAAAAAGCCACCTTAGTCAATCATGTTGTCAGTACACTCTGCAAACAGAGAATGTTACAATGGCGACCATGAAACTCATTGCACCTAAATCTATGAAAAGCATAGTGGTGATATTCTTTTGGAAACAAGCTTATTACCAGTTTTTTTTGTTTTTTTTTTTTGGGGGGGGGGGTGGGGGGGGGGGGGGGGGTTGTCAATGGTTAGTACCCTATACGGCCCTCTGAATGACACCCGATATTATTTACCTGACAACAGCTAGTAATCCATGAATTGTCAGAAGTCTCTTAAAAACTAAAACCTTCGAATATTATCATCCCTATTGAACTGTTGAACATTATCGACTCGCATACAACTGGCGAATTTTAAGTTGAGCGATTCTGTTTGTTAGCATCCGGCCTCGGTAACGACAGCCATCATTCCCGCTTTTTTATCCTGTTTTTTGGTTTATGTCAATGTTTATTAACCCTTGATCGCAATATGACAAACCCATACATTTAGTTTAATTGACAACAGTACATCCACGAATTGTCAGAAGCGCTCTTAAAACACGAAAAACCTTGGAAATATACATCCCTTATCGGACCTACCCATTATCGACTCGCTCTGAAGAATAGCAAGTTGGGCGATTTGTTCTTTTATGCATTCCACGGAACTCGGTAACGACAGCCATCTTGGACGCCGTCTTAATGTTCCGAACATGCTCGATTGGTAGCCCTTGTTAGGGCGTTCCGGTGAGGTTTGCCCCGAAACAAGTGCTGAATCACCAGTCCTATGAATGTCAGCATTCGATGTAGTACGGCCCTCTGTTCTGTCCGTCCTGCCGATCGTCCATAATATAGGCGAGACAGAGAAAAGGAACTATGGCATTCACAGTCAGCGCGATACTTACGTACAGGGTGTAACCATACGCCGAAACGCGAAACGACCCAACCGGTCTAGCCCAAGGGCGGGTGCTCCACACTCACCCTTTGATAACAATTGTACCCAGCTCAATGATGAACCAGAATTACTCAGCAGAGGATGAACATTATAAGAATACGAGGTAAGGTTAATTTGAGCTTTTGATCGCCGCGGAGGAGGAAATGGGAAGAAGGGAAAAACAACGCGGAATAAGCACTAGGAAAAACTAACCTGCAGCAGGCAAGTGTAGGTGTCCAACCCTCCCGTCAGGAACGTACCTATCACATCGGGGAAGCATGTTTGAAACCGTAGCCACCCGGAGCTTCATACCATAACAGCAAGTGACTAGGACACAACCCCCGTCCCTTCCGCGAGAGCCTCCTCAATATCAGCTAGTTCACAGTGTCGTTTATCTTGGCTACTCCTTATTGATTATCTAGCCCTGCGTCAGACACTACAACTGCCAGAATATGGCCACTCGTTGCACAAACTTTTAATAATGGGGAATTTGTCTTCACTATACGGATTCAAGCCAATCATGATAGCCTCCGCGAAGCACACACGCGACATTCTCACTTCCCTCCTCCCTATATTTAAAATTTCAACAACTATACCAGAAAATAGGAGGGGCTGAAAGATAATTAGACGGGCATTTGGAACATATATGATTTTTCAGTGATATCAGATCGCTGTTTTTTAGCAGCAGCTTACGCCTACCGAGACCCTAACGATTTGTGTATCCAACAATAATAAGGCTGTGATAACACCATTACCATGGCAATCATTTCGAAAGTCGATATCGGGTAAAGCTTGGCGATTTGCCGTCTTTTTTTCTATCCAATCGTTAATATGCACTCAGTTTTTCTCGAGCAATTATTCTTGGGATGAAAATATTGCAATTAGAGGCGCCCGATTTTCCGGTCAAGTTTTCCTGACCTAATTCGGGCAAGAAACCTATTATTATTTCTGGGAGAGAGGGGGGGGGGGGGTGTGCCCCCATCGTTGAAGTCACTGATGTTTCATCAACCATCTTTTGTGCGACCAATGTTGTGCGACCATGCATGCAGTAAAAACTTCTTCGTGGTTGTTATCGGCATTTTCCACGAAACTGAATATGGCGGAGCAACAATTAGTCCCAACCACGCTATACTTTCGCTTCGCGTTGGAAGCGGAACGAAAAGTTAGAGGGCGCCCTATAGCAATTAAACAATATGTGGCAAACGGCTTTTATGCTTCATATGATCCATGAATGCATTAATCGCTTATGTAAATGCGATAACCAAAGTAAAAAAAACCAAGTCAAGAACATGTTTGCCATATGATATCATATGATGTCAATACAATAGTGCTTTGCATATTTCTAACGCCGTCCCCGTAGCATTTAATACGTGGGAAACATTTTGACACAAAATATGTATCACCAATTTGTAGAATGTAATACGAACTACCTATGATAATATTTTTTTTTTTTTTTACACAAATGCACATAACATAATCAATTACGTAGCCCGTCTTAGGTGACCCAAAAATTCATTTGTCACCTGGGTTAAAATAACATCGAAAGTAACGTGCCATAACGACAATGTCCATTACTGGTACTTAGAGACAGTGTTAAAATAGTGGAATATTCTTAATATTAAGATGAGCACACCATGGGTGATTCAATATGAGAAAACCTGTTAAGGGCCTCATGCCCAGAATGTATTACCAAATATAGGCACCTGTTGTCGATAATTACCAAACAAGCCATTTACAATGTCGCCCGACGTCACAACAAAGGGAGAATGACGTACTGCCACATCGATTACCTTCTTACTTTGTTAGGATTTTCCACTCATTCTAATCATCTGAGAGCAAGCCAGTTTTCCAATCCAGTGCCGATGTGGGTGGTCGACATGGCCACAAGTAGAGGGCTTGCAGGTTTATACCAGGCATTCATATTAGCTTGATGGCCAGGATGGACGTGCCTGCGCGACCACCTTCAAAGACCTCCAGGTCCAGCATCCTTCTAGTGTCAGCAATGGCCAGTCCAAATCAGGGAAATCAACGTGCAATTATGACCGTTGTGCAAGTAAAACGTTTCTTTTTAATAACACCAGTAACTTTTAAACGCCAATATCACAAAAAAAACAGTAATGTACTCAAAATAGGTTTTATGAATTTTACCACGACTCTGAATTAGCTGCGGGTGAGCAAAGCTCTACAAGTCATCATGTCTCGCTGTCCGTTCGTTCGTTAATTCGTCCGTTCTGTTCGTCACGTTCACTCATAAATTCTAAACGTGACATCGATTCAGGTTGATTGAAACTTGGGGGTGGATGGAGCATGCCAATGGCTAGGCTAAGTTACATTTTTGTTTCCCACAGGTGATTAGATGTCCATAACTCCAATTAATACACCAATTTGTTTACCCCACAGCCCTCGCATTCAACCCTCTGTGAAAGAGGTTGGTTTACATTACTCCCTCAATCGGGTGCAAGGCTGACAGCAGGTACAATGGGGAACGTTTAATATGTCCTTTTCGCACTGAGTGTAATGGATCCAGAGAAATGGGGGATAACGGCAGTTCTATGGAAAGATCTGTCATCACTTTCTCATGATGTAGGTGCTGGCTGGACTTTCCATTGTGGATCCAAGTTTTTTCCACTATCCACTGTTTAAAGGCCTAGGATTTTGTGCTGGGTTTGTTGGGTATCATATCGCTAATTACTGGCCTGGAAGAATTGGTTGGGTACTCTTTGCGCCGGGCCTGATAGCAAATATATAGGCTAATGTGTGACATGTTCCAAGCCATTCCCAAGGTTATGACATATGTCAGTAAAGGTCAATTACATGTGAACAACATAACTGTGATTGTGAAGAACATCAGTGTATTTGCCACAGTAAATTCGCCGTCCGCAGCAATCAGACTTTCGACTTGCGCTTGTTTTAGTTCCATTGTCAGAGCAGAAAGAATATATGTTATCATGCAGAGGCCATTGTTGTGGTTTGTGTGTGCGTGTTTTCGGTGTGTAGGTGTGTGCGAGTGTGTGTGTGTGTGTGTTCGCGCAGCGTCGGCGTGCGTGTGTGTACTTGTGACACTTCTTGTCACTCCTTAACAGCAAGATACTAACGAACGCAGCACGTATTTCCATTTAGGTATGTAGATTGTACATATGCCGAGTATGAACCCTATTTGGTATGGGTGGCCAAAAGGGGGGTCAAGATCATTCCAACTCCCGTGAGGAGGCAACTACACTAATAATCAGCACGATATATGACGAACGCAAGCAAGTATCAAGTTCATTAGGTATACGAGGTTAGACCTCATGTTGTCAGGTATAGTATTCAATTTCGTAAGAGGTCGTGAGTGGTCGTGAGTGCAAAACTCAAATAGCTCTTAGCCCTATCTATGAATGTATGTATATATGAATTATGTATGGGTTGCACTTGCAAAGGATTAATCCTATTGTGCTATGGTGTTAGGTTAAGTCGTGTGTGTCTGTGAACGTATGCATGTGTCAGCTCAAATAAGGCATGTGGTTGCCAAGTGGGGGATGGAGTGTTTCTTTCGCCAGGTCGAGGTCATTCAAGGTCGTAAGAGGGCGCACTTCAACCATCTGTGAACCGATACCTAACGAAATCATGTATATCACATTCAAATTAAGCACATCTGCTGAGGAGAATCTCGCTGTTATAGCTGAAGGTTCATGTCTTTCATCAAGGTCATGCATGGAGAGCATACACAATAGAGGCTTTTTAGCATGATGTCTGTTAACGCAAGCATGTTTCAAGTCAAATTTGTGGTTGCCCATTTCGAAGGAATGAACTGTATTGTCTTGGAATAAGGTCAATATCATTTACGGTCATTAGAGAAATGTGCCTTGGAGATCAGACACAACGATTGGCCGATTTGGGCATGAGTTGGCGATTTTTTTTTTAAACAGCAAAAACCGCAGGAATTGGGCTGCCCCACCTCGCTTCGTGGAGACTGCACGGTCGGTACATCATAAGTTGGCTATTTTTTTCTTCTTATAATCTGGAGGCTCTCCTTGCCAATCCTGGTCTATTGATCTGTTTCACATTGGTTTAAGGTCGATTGGTGTCTATCGAATTCACTTTAGCAAGACTTTAAAACAATAGTGCAATTCAATATTTAAAATTCTTCGGTCAGCATCCCTAAAAATAGAGCGTGGATGACCGCAGATGTGCACTCGGACTTAAAATTCCTGAACCAAGGAACCCGAATTCTACATACTACCATGGTTGTGAGTGGGTAAACTGGAAAAGCTTTGTCTCCGCGATATGTGGTCCATCACAACCTCATCGAGTTCAAGAAGTGGGGTGATGATCATAAGAGAGGATGAACCTTTGTTTTTTGTTTCTTTTTTTTTACATTAGGTCACGTTCTCAATTGAGGGTTATGAAGGGCAGGGCTCCGATTTTTTTCTTTTCAACGTAATAAGAAAGACGCAAGCATGGAGAAGAATAGGTAGTGATATGCAAGTTGCAGATAAGAAGGGGAGAAACCTATTGCTTTGTTTTTGGCATTACTGGTCTCCTCCTCACGAAATATAACACACAACTAAAGTGGAATATTTAATCGATAGATTTATTTCAGTGGAGTGGGCCCTACACGTTTAAGGATGTGAAACGTTTCCAACTTTGGTTCAGTCTTCCACCCCACCTGATGCTCTTTATTCTGATTATGATAGTTCAAAAGTAAATTGTCTGTGTCTTTGGACTCCATAAGCCTTTTAGAAAACAAAACCAGGCATAGGCTTGGCATAGGGGAGCTTTATATTTCATTTGAACGTCAAGATTGACAATGTCAACAAAACGTGAGAGCACAGTGAAAAATTGTAGATGTTCAGTGGTCGGGTAATTTTGGTCCCCTTAAGTTATATTGTTTTTGATATCCTTTAACAATAATACCACTACACAACCTGACGACTGGGGTACTCTTAATCCCTAATCCATTGGTTCTCATGCAATATTGAGAAGTGAATTTCCATCTTGTTTTCAAAATCTCTCTCAAAAGTTTCCTTTTTATAGCATGACGTCATCCTTCTCCAGTAGCGTCGCCATCACATGACTTCTGATTGTGAAATCACGTGGACCTGAACTTCTCAGCTCTCAATACCTACGCCCTCCTGCATGGAAATGGCAAGTTAACGTCACCCGGGAATTCTAATAGCATTCGTTTCCTCGGCCCTAACCACCCTTCAAGTTATATCGGCCCATAGAGCTCCTACCTATCTCCTACCAGACCCATTCAAAGACATCAGTAAATACAGACAGAGGATATTCACAGCTGCATAGCCAAGAAGACAGAATTTGCTGCTTCAATCATAACCAGGTCACAGGGTTGTTTTGTAAATATGTCACCGAGAGCTGTGACTCTGGCTATTTCAGTCAATGATTTATGGACAAATTAAATTACTACCTTAGTGAGACAAGCCGAGTATAAATGAAGGGGTAGGGGCGTGTACCCTCCATGTGAGAACCACAAGCTCTTAAGTTCTGCTGAGTAGTCAATCTCTGAGCGCCAAAGGCGTGGGTAGGTCAGCGAATACGAACTGAACTGGAACGTGAGCATGGTAATTCCCTTTCAAGGCATTTTAAAACCCTCGTAACCCCCGCCCCTCCCCACACACACCCCGTTCACAGTTTTGGACGGAAGGACGGAAAGGGTTGTTTTTTGATGATTAATCTATTAATATTCGGCAAGACCCCTAAGAAAAAAAATTACAATTGTTTTAAGAAATCTTCAAGGCACCTAAACATCTCGATAAAATACCAAATGTTTAATTGTTATAAATGATGAAAGCCAACTGCACAGATTAGGCAAGCGCGGCGGCAGACTTCTCCTCAGCCGGGCCGTGGTAATCCTATTGCGAGAAGAGATTATATACTGCTGGATTAGAAGCGTAAAATGCTATGTTGTTCACATTTCACATTTCGTTTGACACTGTTATTGGATCACTTATTATTCCTTGGCCAATCAGAAGAAAGAATTGGAACTTCATCAACTTCAAAGAGCGTGGCGATGGCTACAGCCTAATAATTGCGAGCATCTATATTAATTCTATATAATATTCTAGTGTGGGCTTTTTTATGGCTCCAGTGTTTGCTGATGTTTTATACCTGTTTCTGCATACGTCTTCCTGTTTCTTTGTTAACTGTTTTAGATTTTTTTCATATGTCGCGGGCTCTTGACATAGCCTTTCCACTAACTGAATTTACCCTTGAAAGTTGTAAATTATATTGGTTAGAAGCAATTTAAACGTCATGCTGTCTCACACATTTCGTCCGATACTGTTATTTGGCTCCCGTCTCAAAAATACTTGGTCTCAGAAGGAAAAATGGAACTTCTTCTCATCCAGGGCTGGCTTAGTGATAGGTACAACATCCTATCGCGCGGCGCAGAATATATTATTCTCTGCATGGGTCAGAACGAATTAATAATTATGTGCTGTTCTCGCACATTTCCGTTCGATTGTAACTTTAATCATAATCATCCTTGGCCAATCATATGAGGCAAACGGACGATATACCGCTTTCTTTTTCGAAAACGACCTACTTGCTGTGGTTATCAACCATAGGTTTTCAACTCAACAGCAATGGGCTCAAGAATTCAATCATGTGGGTGTTACTTTAAAAACTGGGTGTTCCTTCATTGTCAGGTGAACATTCAGGCACGTACTTCCCTCGTTTCAATGAAAAAAGAAAAGCAAACATAATTAGCAAGCCAGTATCTATCAGTCTAGTTTCGGTCTCCCGTCACTAAAACGTTGACTACGCCGCTGTCCGAAACATGTTTCTAAATGTCTACATATCAAAGAGGCACATATTTTCTGCCATAACATATTCAAATTGCTAATGGGGAACCGCTATTCGACGCCGTCGATTTTCTGTGAGGGCTCATAACGACGCATGTCCCTAGCTATGACTACAGCAACAGTACCTTTCAGGAATAAATTGCGGAATGTTACCTGGTTTACACAACTCTGGGCAAAACTGGGTGTGTATATATCGAGCATCGAACGTGAGGTGAAATGGAATCATAACTACTTCGATTATTTGAATGGTTTGAGCAGAGAGTGGCATTTTTCGCAAAATTGCTTGCTATACACTGGCTAGGGAAGTATAATGTGTACCAATATGGAGCCGAAATACAAAAGTGGTAACCCGTCGGCGAACTGAATATCGAGCAGCCTCGATATCGTTATGGATCCTGCGAGAATCGAGAAAAATATTTTTCCTCGACTGTGCTAATTACTACTGTAAAGTCCCCGAAGTGAAGTATTGGGATTCCGATTGTCAATTCCCACTGTCCCTCAGACTGAATTCTTGATTCAAAGTGATTTCATCAACTGAAGATACCGTACGCTATTCACTGCAAGTATACAATCATTGATTTACACAAATTTCTATTTCTTTCACATTATTTAGCCGCTTTTGGATCAATTTTTTGGACGATTCACTGCTGTAACAATATAACAATTAATGATACGCTCTGATGGTGCATCGCTTACGAGTAGTAATATTACCCAAAATGTGCTTCAACCAACTACTGTTTCTCTATCGAAAACGAATAACTTTACAAACCATCCGGTAATTTGTCATGCGTACGCCCCGTCCTGCTCCCAGTACGTTAGAGTGCAGTATGATCTTCAATCATACACAAAATGACTCTTCTGTTTTTATACATCACCAAATTCTGTGTGATCACTCTCCTCACAACTGTCAATTTTGTCATGCTACAAATTTCATTCCCAAATGTATGAGAATGGTAATTCCTCTACGTTTCCAGTTAATTCATTCATTCATATGATCTGAGTTGCAAGGGCGGCGATAATGGGGGGGGGGGGGGCGTAGGGGGGGGGGGGGGGGGGCGGAGTTCCCCCAATATTTTGGATGGGGACGCAACGCAATTCTTTTATTTGGTGGCTTTCATGACCGTATGCCTCACTTGCTCTATTTCATAATGTCACCGCACCCAACGCAAACCTTTGAAGTGGATCCCTAAGGCGATAAGTTGTTTGGTGAACTCTTCCTGAAATAAAAATTTGTTATCAATTTTAAGGAGGTTGCTTACTGTCCCTAAGTCATGGGATGTGCCGTTTTTCCTTCATTAGGGGGTCTTTCAAACGGATTTTTTCAGGGTACGCACCTGTGGTATAAAGAACGCCTCATAAATATGCTTGAGTAATAACAGTATTTCGTACGTAATACATCACCCCTTGTTGTCAGTATCATGTCCCGGCAGCAGGAATTTACCGTGGCACCTGGAACTCTTTTCGCACCTAACTAATGAAATCCAGAGTGATATATTCTTTGGGAACGCGCTTTTTTTTCATTTTCTGGTTCATGTATGTTTCATTGGCCTTTATCGGCCAAAATGACACCCCTATATTTAGTTACATTACAACGTACATCCACGAATTACTCAGAGCACTCTTAGGACCCCGACATACTTCCCGCCTATTAAAATATCGTCTCGCACTGGCGAATTTTAAATTGGGTGATTCATTCCATTAGGTACAACGGCAGCCATCTTCATTGTTCCCCCAAGGATACTAGTCAGCAGAGTAAAAGAAACTTCATATATTGCGGGCAAGGTTTAATTGGCAGCCTTTGATCGCCGACTCTAAAAAACGTCGGGGAACTTATGTTGGTCGGAAAACCTAAATTGCAGCAGGCAAGTTTATGTGTCCAATTCACCCTTTTCCGCCCGGAAGCCGTATAACCTACCATAAATCGGGGAAGCCTGCGTTGCCGCTATGTCGCTTCCGGGACTCTACTAATGAACCATGAGTGAACTAGGACCAACCCGTCCAGGGGGGCTGCTATCTGTGTGGATATTGGGGGAGGGGGGGGGGAACATATGAGGCCAGGGTCGCACCATCTAAGCGGAGCGCGACCATGGGGTTGGCGCGTACGTACAAGGAAATTTTTTATTTTTACAGACCCCCAGATTGGGCCGGAACGGCACTTCTGGAGTCCCATATGGCAGTAAGCACCATCCTAAAATCGGTCAATAAAGTCCCGATGTTTTTATTCTGAAGGAACTGATTCATGTTTATTCGGACAATTCGGTCCACCGTCGGTTTGTTGACGCGTAGGGTACAGAAATTTTTATTTTTACAAGACCCCCCCCGATTGAAGGAAACGGCATTTCCCGGACCGTATGGCATAATTTTCGAAATTTGTATTTCAAGACAACGTTCTTGAAAAACTAGATTGATGTATTTAGTCCTTACAATTTGGGCCAGCATTAATGGTCCTCGTAAATTTTGAGCCTTACAATCCCAAAGATTGCCGGAAAACGGTACTTCCCATGTCTTATGGGGCAGTAAGTAACATCCCAAAATTGACAAATCTCAAGACACTCTTGAAGGAACTGTCTACGTTTATTCATTGCAATTCCCGCCACCATCGCGCCACACCATCAGTTACGCGTCCCGTACAGAATAGTCTTACGTCCCCCCCCCCCCCCAGATTGCAGGGAGCGCACTTCCGCGACTTATGGCCGTATGCAATCACACTGAAATTACAGTAAAATTTCGAAAACTGAATCGATGTTAAATCCCAACATTTCCTTCCATCGTGGTTCTCCATTCCTACCATAGCTTAGAGATAAGTTCCATCGAGGACCCTTCCTATTGGGTTGGAGGCTGCCGCAGATGAAAATTTGCTTGACACGCTGTCATGGAAAATGGTGGCATTTTCGAGAGCATTTGATTGAAAGGAAAATTGAGCCCGTCAGCAGACACTTTGGGGTCATTGTTTCAGATTCGTTTCCGCTCAATTTTTTTTCATCCACATTTCTCATGTCTCAAATTGTGTTCGTCGTTCGTCGGCCCCGCTCTGCGCCTGTATAGTTCCATACGTCAATCACGTAAACCTCCATGACTAATGTCACGATCCCGCCCTGTTGTTTTTCGTTACATATAGCTTTCATCTTCTATTAAAAACAGCACGTCAGGCTGGCAACGCCACTGACAATGAGGATCAGAAAGTAGACTAAACTGTGATGTGCAGTGTTAGAAAATGGCAGTTTCCATGAATCACAGTTCCTAAACCAAATTTCCTCCTCCTCGTGGCATACCTATATGTTCACCCACACTTGAAGATACACGTATGGACAAAGGTCTATTTTTGGCCAGAATCTGACAGAGTTATTGTACACGTACGTGGGCCTACTGACTATACAACATGTAACGGGGAAAGATAGGATACAGCGCGGGGAGCGCGATTTTTTTTTCTGCATTCGGCCTTCTCAACAAAAATTTGAACAATCCAATAAGAAATATATTTTAGAGACCACCTTTTGTCTTGGCCGTACTGTACATATGTTATAGATTTTGTTGTCGCCAGTTCGCAAAATATTGGGGGGGGGGGAGTAATTATATTATGCCGCCCCACCAAAAATATTGGGGACATAGTCCCCCCCCCCCGTCCTGCCGCCCCCCCCCCCCCCTCCGTATCGCCGCTCGTTGACCACCGTCCTTCCCCGAGAGCTTCCGTTCAATGATCTGCTAGTTCGGTGTCGTTTCAATTTACTAACTTCAATTAAACAAGCGTCCATTAGTCAACCGCTTTGCAAAAACCGTCAATAATAGGGACATTGAAGCAATTATGAGCGCCTCCTGGAATCCACGAGACATCCTCAACTCCCCACTCCCGTCATTTAATAATCAACAATACAACCAAACATATACCAACAATAGGAGACGGCTTGCAGATAATTAGGCAGACTTTTGCAGCATATATGATTTCAAAGTGATATTAGACACAACTTCCCCGTCGCTCAGTCGAACGATGTTTTATTTTGTCTGTTCAGCCTAATACCGGAAACCCTAAGATTGAGTCTCACAATAGAGCTTGATACACATGATCATTTTGATAATTTTGAAAGAATCGATATTAGGTCATCTGACGTTTGCCGCCCTTTTTCTATCCACTCGTTAATTTGCAACTGATGTTTCATCGAGCAAACTATTTTTGGGATCCAGATATTGGCAATTAGGCCGATAATTCTTTTTGTTCTTTCCTTGACGGGTGGGGGGGTGGGTGTTACCACCCGTCTGTTGAAGTTCACTAAATGTTTCCTCAATCAATCTTTTTGCGCGATCAATTCATCAATGAAAGAAAAACAAGTGTACGACAGTTTCATATGAAATATGGCCGGCTCAACAATTAGTTCCAGCGCCTATAAAGTGTTCAATCAATTCATACGCAGATCGAAGGGACCAATTATTATTGCCACCGTTAGTCTCCTTGTGTATTCCGCGGTGATTTCTTTATTCCATCTTACGATCAACCGGTCCACTGTTGCAAGTAACGCATGCTCACAGCTAAACAGTCTTACACACGAGGTTAAGCGACAGCGCCATCGATGTGGTGCATGTATAGCCAATCGTCGGAAGCAAACCCCAGTCATCTTGGTTCCACTTCCATTCTGAGAAATGAGAAATCGGGAAAGCCTTCTTCTGAGCTGGTTAAAATCACCAAACGGCATTATCCAGTATTCTCACGGGATTTTCCGCACGCCAACTCGGGAGTGGGTATGCCTCAGGCTTGTGCTGACACAGCGCCGCGCAGGACTTTGCCGAGGTGAAATCTAGGTACTTTTATACGCTTTTTCGACGTGATAGCGTTTCACAGTGAAACAAATTAGCTAGTCTTAGGCATTCCATGATCGACTCGCAATGGTATTCACGATACAACCATAGACCTGTGGGGCTTTACAGGTTTAAATAATAGCCCGTGCATGCACCTCTACAAAGTTCAACAGCGGTCCACATCCACTCTACACCAATGAACATTATACGGAAGCCGCTAACTAGCCATCCATATCGTTCAATAACGTCTGGCCATCTCAGCCATGGCACAACTAGATGTTTACATATGCCACATGACTTCGAGATATTACCACGCTTCAACTGTATGATGCAATTCGAGCTTGCTCTAAAATTACCCTTCCAGGTTCTAGATGATGACGGAAAGGGATATGTCGCTAGTTGAGATCGGGAAGCCAGTGATGACATGAGAGCCTTATTGCCAGGTGTCTGGTCACAGAATCACAGAAAGGATGGACCTTGTTCTTCAGTTTCAGCATAGTTTCAAGAAACCACGCATGGCGGTGAGCTCTCTAATAAGTCGCGTCTACTCAATCTTTCCGCCACATGGACACGGACAGTTTCTAGAAGGGACATGTCGGGGGTTTTCTTGGGCGCTCTGCACTATTGGGGCAACGGAATTGAAGCGACACTGACGGGATGAGTTCGAAGAAACCGGACATGAACGCCCTGCACGATAACGTTTATTTCCCTTGCGCTTTTAAACTGGTACAGGTAGCCTCTCGCTGAATGCTCAGCATATAAGGATTGGAGCAGAAACGAAGGAAGGTGGGCAATTTGCGAGTTGCGTCTGGTGTGGTACCCCCATACCATAACGTACCGCGGGCATGTGCCAACACGTCGGTACCTATTGGAAAAGGGGTAGAGGCGTTGTATTATCGGCCCAAGGGCCAAAGAACATTCATGGTTAATAAGCTATGAGAATAACTAGATAGGCAAAGCATAATTCGCCACATTCCACGCAACGGGCTCTAAAGGAGCGTGTAAACAGGCTAGATAGATAAATAAAACCAGCTTCTAGTGAGGGAACTGCAAAAACCCAGATTTTTTTTTTTGATAAATACCAACTCATCCAGCAAATAGTGCCGGTAAAAATAACCACATAGTATTTGCTTTCAATACCTTAGGCCATACTTAGTGATGGATGATCTTGCTAAGAGCTATACGCTGGTAAGGCCGAAGTACCAAAGGAATCTATGCAGTCATACCAGTGCGTTCGTGTGTATGTGACGCCCAGGCTTGTAAACAGATAACCGACCATAATGGATGAAGGAGTCATAATGGTATGTGAGTTCCCAATATAAGACAGGACCCTTGGCGTCAGGTCCAGAGGCATCTGAGGTCAACCAGAGTCCAAAGTCTGAAAATTGCTTGTAACACACGACAAGGTCCAGTATGGTTGGTCTAATCAGGTTGGAAATTTAGTGGTAGTCTCTTTCTTATGGAGAGTACATTGCCTATTGTTTTTGGTTGAAGTCCGGGTTGCATTTTGTAAGAAGATAACATTGTGAAAATCAATATTTTGGCATATTTTGCTTGTAAACACATACCTCGACCCACCTGGATGGATGAAGCTCATACTTGGTATGTAATTCACCTATGATGAGTACATGAAACCCTATTGTTTTTGTGTGAGTTCAACGGTTATCTACTCACAGAGGTCAAGTCTGGAAATGCTTGTAAACCGTAAGTCCAGATTGTTGGTCTGATTAAGTTTAAATCCAGTGTGAAGCTTTCTTAGCAGAGTAGCCTATGCAGGCAGACAGGAACTCCTATTGGTGATCAAGATCTGAAGAAGCATATTTTTCGTGGAAAAGGGACATTTGTCAGACATGTGGTAATGTTACCCTAATTAGCGGGGGGGCTGGTACATTTGCCCATGTGTCTGCCATAGATTGCCAGAAATTGTCAAGGAATCACTAAGGCCTTTCGGCTTTCTTCCTAGTACGTTTTTTTAGGGAGATTTCAGGAATTTTTATGTGTTATATGTGGAAATGTGTGATGTTCGTTGGAACATGAACAGTATCTGCATGAACTAGCTGGTTGTTTTTGTAGTGATTAATAGAAAGCACCGATCGCGCAATCAGCGAGACACTTTTTGGCGATCGCCTGTTTCTGTCGGGTTTTCCTCAGCAGTTATTTTGTAATCACGACCAGGGACGATGTGGGACTGCATTTCTTATTAGTGAGCGCCACCTGTATTTGGCGCGTAAGCGCACTCAGAATATTTTTTTTTTCTACCTCTTAGATCGCCGAAATGGCACTTGCCGGGCCTAATTCAAAATCTGGATGTGCGATTTTATGTGAGACAAGTATGTTGGATTGTTGAAGATTTGTCACTCTGTAGGATATGGGCAGATGAAATATATCACACAGGCATTTACAGTCTCTTTAAGTTTCTTATGGAAGAATATGTCAGCAAGGATTCAAACTAATACCACGAACCACTGCAAGTTTACAATTTACGTAAACGGGTGGAGATTAAGATGGACAACACTCCTTCCGATTCAGCCCTTTAATATGATTAGGAAGTGATCTGTGATTAATATACACACCGGTTGAAATTGTGGAAGATTATTTTGCCGGGTACCAAAAACGGGGCCCAATCATTGCTTGGCACGATCGTTGAGAAAATTTCGAGGAGACAAAGGTTTCACTCAGATTACCGGGAATAGTACTTTTGGTACTTACTTCAGTAACGGAGCTAGGATTTTTCAGTGGGAGGCGCTGGATTGAAGAAGGGGTGAGTGGGGGGGGGGGGGGGGAACAATTATTCATAAGGTCGGCGATTTTACTATTTAAGCGGAGGGCCACCACCAGTTGGTGCAGAGCGTACACAGAAATTTCGGGTTAAGGCCCTCCCCTGATGAAGAGAAGCATTCACAATTTTCCCGGATATTCACAGCTTTATTTTTGTTTGATAAGGGCGCTCAGACATTGAAATGGTGAGCTTGTCAGATTATCAAAATTCGGAGGACCTATCGTCTCGCGGACCCTTTTTCAATTTCAGGTCTCGCGAACTTCCGGCCTCGTGGACTCTTTTCCAATTTCGGTCTCACGAACTTTTTCATTTTCGATTCGCGAACCTTCCGGTCCTCGTGGACCTTCGGTATAGTGGGCTGTAACCATTGTAACTCTGGGCTTATCCTTGCCAAAACGTGACAACCTTTCAACATTTTCCTTACTAAAATCGAAACATTCCAGAATGTTTACAACTCAGGCCTGCAGTGCCATTTTCCGGCGATCTAGGAGGTATAAGCCAAAAATTCAACCTGTACGCTACGCGCCAACCAATAGTGGCGCTCCGCTCGATAGTGATTTCAGTTCACATCGACTTTCCCCCCCCCCCCCTATGATATCGAAAACGGATCGACGCCCCGGTTGACGGCTCTTTTCGTGGGACATTCATTACTATTTTTATCCTCAGATCAGTTGATATAAAGTAAGTATGAAGTTGTAATCAATTATCATCACCCGATGAAAACACCAAGAGTGGTAAACACTATAACATATGGTGCAACTTTCCACCTGTTAAGATTGCACTGGCGAGGGAACGAGACAACAATCGGTTAAATCGGAAACAGACCGGGATATCGGAGTAAATTTTATATTGGCAAAATTAAGGAAAAGCAATAACAGAGGGACGGATCGGACCACACATCAAAACAGGGGACGTGCATCATTGATGAGGATTCCAGCGGAGATAACTTGATGTGGGCATGAGAAGGACGACGTTCATGCTTCCGGCCGGAGTTTTGTCCCATACGAAAACATGATATAGGCCAAGCTCAACTGCGGTGTTGAAAGTTTGCCGCGGTTGGGGCAGATTGTCCATACTCTTTTCCCGGTAAATGTTTGGACTCCAACCATGACTGTGCCTGAGAGTAGCGGGGTAGATGCTGCTCAATTTTCGATCACAGAGAGGTTTAAATATATTTACAAATATAGACCTTATATGCAATACACATAGAAGTAAATAATGCATGGTATAGTCGTTCCCGAACAATCGAGAACTTAGTCGTTCGGTCAAAAAAAAAATCTCATTGACCTTCGCGCCAACCGTAAGTGGGGCGCTACACTTAATCAACATATACCTTCTGCCTATACCCCCGGATCGATCGTCGAGTGGCGGTAATGAGGAGGTTGCCCATGGGCGGGACCAACCGCGTTACCAAGGATCTATACCCCCTTCCCATTGTGCTAGTGGGGTATTTATACCCGGGGGTTTCGTCCTCGGGGGGGTAGGTATTAAACCCGGGGGGGTTAAAAGTCCGGTGGTAGTGTCCGGGGGGTCTTTGTCGTTGGGGGGGTATTTGTCCGGGGTTAATTGTCTGGGAAGACCGGGAATTGTGCCCGAAATCCTGAATTGAAAACCCAGCAGCCTGAATTTTCAACGCGCTCCGGGCGCAGTCCGCTTCAATTACCGTTTTTTAGGCACACATCAGGCATAATACTCCTTTCCCAAAAGACGACGACGTTTGGCACAATGAGGTCCAGAAGGGCCGCAGTTCACCGCAAAACGTCCGTGTTATTCTATGTAGGATGAATAAAATTCCTAACAACGCCGACCTTTACCGCTCCGTGTTAATTATTACCCCGTGTTTGGCACACTCGGATAATGTTCTCATGCGTGTGGGTGATGTATTTTACCACGAAATCAAGATTTGTTCTTTCATTCCTTGACGGAGGCAGAAAGAGAATATGTAATCATGCTGCGAGCGTAATGTGTTTTCGTGTGTTGTTTGTGTTTTCGGTGTGTAGGTGTGTCGCGTGTGTTGGCTTGCGTGTGTGTGTGCGTGTGACACTCCTTGTCACTCCTTGACAGCAAGATACCAACCGCACGCAAACACGTAATTTCGATTTAGGTATGGAGATTGCACGTGTGCCGAGGATGAACCCTATTGGTCATAGGGGTCAGGTCAAGATCATTCGAGTCGCGAGGAGGCAAACCTCAACAAAATATCAACACGATATCTGATGAACGGAAGCAAGTATCAAGTTCAAATTAGGTGTATAGCTGGGTTATTCATATACAGAGAGAGACCCTACGTTTGTCTTTGGCATTCCAGCAGAAATATATGGTAGTAGATTCACGAACAGCAGTTAGTACGTTGATGCATCATCCCCCACAAACATAGTAGATTGCAAGTTGCATGCAACTCCAGCATTCAAAATCATATTAGCTTTAACACGTATGACCTGTTTTAGAGTTGGAGTCATCCATGCAGTGAGGAAATTTCAGAACAGCTGTATTAAGCTAGTTCGGATTTACAGTTCAAAGATGGTAATGATTTTCTCGTCTATCCCCCCCCCCCCCCCCCCCGAACGTTCCAGTCAGTGTACAATGAGCACTTACAACCACGAACGGACTTTATTGCATGCTCGGTGCTAAACCTAATTGAATCAAATGGCCCTGACCGAGCCATATAACCACACTTTGTTCTTCACTTAATGGCAAACGGAATAAACAAACCTAATGTATAAATGAATCAAGGAAAGTAAATCAAGTGAAAGGTTCTAGGAACCCTTGTGGGTTTATCAAGGTAGTCCTCCAGGTGAAAATGAGTATGAAATTGAATAGTGTATACAGATAACAAATGTTTGAAATTTCGTAATAAAGTTTGTCGAACGAACCACTCGCCCACTGAAACCCCGGTGAACAGCTCCACCTTTAACCTAGATAGCACCATACCCTTACCACCCCACTCCATCCTTACTCTCATCATGTATGTTAGGATCATGTGCAATGTAGAATCAACCCCCCCCCCCCCCCACACACACACACCAAAATCCTGGGTGAACAACGTTCTGTAGAGATGAGTCTGCAGATGTCTAGTTTGTACGGATGTCCACATTATTTATGCGTATAAAATGAATGGAATTTTGATGGTAAGATCCCATTTTTGACACCTGTAGGTAAAAACAGTAGTATTGAGGGATATAAAATCCCTGTATCTTGAGATATTTAGTTCAAGCATATATTGGCGACATGCTGGTTCTACTGTCTGCCATAACAAGATCACACCCTGTCTCCCCACCTCCCGCTCTCGCCGTTTGCAGACCTCTTGGTCACATTTTCCGGACAGCAGTCCAGTATCACTTCGAAATAGTGCCCATTGCTGTCTAGCTGATGAGGATACCATTTCCATGGGGGCTTTTACGTTGCTGACAGGTGAACACGGTGTACTCCATCAGAATGCACTTCGGATGACTGCCGTTGCACGAGAGCTCCAATCAGTCAGTCCTCAAGCACCCGAGTCTAAACTACAAATTTCAAATGAGCGAATTCTGACGACATCGACATAGCGTTTCATGATTACGATGTCTATGTCAGTACATCTGTCAGTAAACCGGTATTCTTCCTCCCAGCTCTTATAACTTTAGTTTGGAAACCACGAGTCCCTAAGCCGAGTCGAGTCCTCGGATCCCAGTCCGAGTCTGTAGTATATTTGACTACTGCCCTACACTCCTAGTGGGGCGCGGTCAGGGAATACTGCAGGAGAATATTCGTCGCATTCCTGCACTATATTTTTCAGGACAGCGTGACTTAATGGGCGGTCGCCGCGCCCCACCCCCACTTTTCGTCCCAGAGTTCTTTCGGTACATTCTGATCTTGTCGGTACATCCGGCGGACGTGGGGGGGGGGGGGGTTCCCTGTTGGAAGCCCCCCCGGCGGGGATTGTTTCCCCCTGGGTAACCTAAAAATTACACCACCTCCACAGTGCCCGTTACCCCGACAGTATACTATTTCCTACCTTCCTGTATATAAAAGCTGACATTCGGCGCGCTCGACGCGCCTATATCTTTGTCTATTTGCTGATTTAATCGCTTAAGTTTGCGATCATCTTATCCTCTTCCTATACCTTCGTACAAATTATGCAATGGTGGCATTTATAATTAAGGCTATACAAGTATTATGCTATTCTTCCGAAAGTCCCTGGAAGAGAATATATTACCTGTTTTAGCCATTCTGTTTGAGAGGGTGACACGTCCTACATGCAGCGTCTTTGTAATTCAAGGTGGCCTAATTGAGTGGGTGTCACTGATTATTTTTCAAAAAAATTTCTTGAGAAATGAGTCTAAAATATGGATACATGCAAAAAATGGCAGGTTTTGATAAATTTTAGGGTGAGGCTCGGAAATCTTTGAACGATTCTCGACCACCCGGTCGGAACTCATCATTGGACCTCCCGTCGGGGACATCCTGACGCCCCCATTGCGCATTATACCGGCCCCTTTTTCTTCCATTGATGCTCAAATTCAGGATCGCCAGGCGCGGATCCAGGAGGGGAGGGGGTTTCCGTCTCGGCCACCCCCCCCCCCCTTTCCAGCAGATATACAATTTTTTTTACCCCTTCAGCCCCCCCCCCTTTGTGAAGTACGTCCCGGTGAAAATCGGTTCGACTTGAGCACCTTATACGTTCACCTGTTTAAATTGTCATTTCAGGATTCCGTTGCAATACTAGGCCAGGTATACCTGTGCTAATGTCACTCCATATGCGTTTGCTCTATGATGCACGATTAACATCTGTCTTGAATAATTTCTTCCAGAATCTTCTCAACCAAAATCACCAAAATGGTCCCCGAAGAGCCTCATGTTGCACTAGAGAGCATCCACAAATCCTTCACCTTCCAAGGCCCCAAGACGGCCGGCCCTGGATCCACCTGAAGGGAATTTTGCGCGACGCAGTCTTGTTGTATGGTATGGCAACACAGAAGTTCCCCGCGCTACATCACAAGGGCGACATGACTTCACTAGCTGTCATTTAACAGACATTCTGTTCCTTGATTGCTCAGAATACATGAATCTTCTTGATAGTTTTTCTAGACTCTGTTAACCAACATCATGATAAATTGTTTCCCAAATTAAGCCTCACTTATGATGACAGAATTATATGATCGCCTTAATTTTTCTAGAATCTTGTCAACCAAAATCAAGATAAATGCCTCAAAAGAGCCTCAAATCGCACTAAAGAGGCTAAAGAGTAACACTGTCATTTTAATGAATGACGTAATTTGGATGTGGTTTGTATAGGCATCGTTTCAGTCGCATAACTAAGGATCAGGGTTAGTTATTGCAAATCAGTGTTTAAATGGAATACACGCGTGTATTGAACGCTTTTTATTGATTCCTTGACGAATGACCGAAGTCCGAGGATCTATGCATCCATTACAGGGTGTGTGTATCGTGTGCGTGTGTGTGGTGTCTGTGTGTGTATGTTGTGTGTAACGCCTGGATAACTCGACCCCACCTGGATGGATGAAGCTCATACTTGGCAGGTGTGTTCCCAATGTGGTAATGAAGCTATTGTTTTGGGGTCGGGTCAGAGAGCATATGAGGTCACAGGGGTCAACGTCTGAAAACCTTGTGAACTGATCAGTCCCAATGGTTGGGTCTGATCGGTTTGCCATTTCTGTGTAGCTTTTCTTTGGGAGTAACATAAACCCTATTGTTTTTTGGTGCAGCCTAGGTCGTGGTGAATTTTGGTCGTAAATAGAAAAATTTGTGAAACGTCAATAATTAGGCCACTTTTTGGCTTTGTATACATGATAACTTAACCCCTCTTGGATGGATTAAGCTCTATCTTGGTAGGTGTGTTCCCCATGATGAGTACATGAAGCATATTGTTTTGGGGTCGGGTCAGAGGTCATCTGAGGTCACCAGGGGTCAACGTCTGAAAACCTTGTGAACTGATAAGTCCAGATGGTTGGTCTGATCGGGTTGACATTTGGTGGTGTTGATTTATTATGGGGGTACAGGAACCTATTGTTTTTCGTAATAGGTCGGGTGGATTTCGGTTAAAAATAGAAAAAAAGTGAAAAGTCAATATTTTGGCAAAATTTGTCGACGTTATGTGCCCTTAATGAGCTGGTACAATCTCCCCTTTGTCCTTTGTCTGGCTATTGTCAGAAAGAGTCAAAGGAATCACTAAGCCTTTTCTGGAAAAATGGCGAAATTTGTCAAACGTTATAGTTCCCTTAATGAGCTGGTACAATCTCCCTTTTGTCCGTGTGTCTGGCTATAGTTGTCAGAAAGAGTCAAGCAATCAGTGAGCCTTTTGGCTTTCTGGTTTTAGGATACTCTATTCTTAGGATGATACTATTTGACGACATAACTTGTTATTGTTACTGTATTTGTGTTGTTTCATGAACTTCGGCGGTATGATGTAATACATACAGTCTATTGGTGGATGTGGAGGGGCAAGAGGAGGTGCCGGGCGGCGTCCACCCCAATATTTCAGTTGGGGAGGACGCAATGCATTTCGCCCCCCCCCCACCATATTTGAGCCCGAGTGATATTTCGCTGACACGTATCTGACATATCCAGTAGCAACCGTGCTCAAACAAATGCATAATGCCTAAATGATGAAGTTGAGTGAATTCTGCTGCTCCATTTCTCGCGCGAGTGTTCTGGTAACAGTATAGTGTTCGAGACATATGATGTGCCTTGTGCAAACATATTATGTTCCTTAACAAAGAAAAAATGCCTGAAAATGTCCCCAGGGGTGTTTCTTAAAGGGGAACTCCAGGCAAGAGACATGTTTCCCTACTTTTCTGCATCTTATCAAACCACTTCCATCAGGAGTTTGAGCGCTACGAACGACCCATCCAAGATAAAACACAGAGTTCGGCAGTTCCAGCTTGGCTAATGCGCATAACACAGCGTATGCCTTGCAAAGCGAATCTTAGCGTGACTATTAAGAATCCTTCCTAATCGTGACGGGGAGAGCGGCGACCCAGATTGCTATTTATAACGTAACTCGGTAACAAGTATACCAGTCCTACATGAACTGTTATTGATCACGTCAGTCGAAGTTTTAGCATGGACTTCGTCGAAACAATCTATACTTAAATCTGTACTACACCTCCCTTTTCTAAATTACATTTTTCACCCAAGTTTTTTGTTGAAAATTTCGAACAGAATGACTGCGATTTTGCCGACATGAATCAATGACTTAAAACAAGCAGTCAAATGATTAAAATGAACAAGCAGATTATGCGCCATTTACGACGACTGTCAATGGGATATTTGTACAGTGGAAAAAAAATCTCCACATACACTTAACTCAATGGGGCATCTCTCATAGACTTGTGTGTAACGTCGGATTCGAGCGAGGTTCGAAAAAAATGTTGGCGAGTGGGCGGTCAACAGGTGGTCATGGGCGTCAACAGGTGATTATCCCCCCCAACCTTTCAAAAGTGGGGGAAAGTGGGGGGTATCATATCGTTTGTTCCCCCCACACCACCACTTTTCCGGACCGTAATTAAACATAATTGGCACATGCCCGTTTTGTATCATTCGAAACTGATTCAATTTTTGTCAACCAAACAATAATCGCGTTGGAAGTTGTTTTGTAATCCACTAATTCCAGGTGCGTAACCCAGGTGAAGATCTGTACCCGACTAGGGCCGAAGTGGAAGGATTACCCATGTTTCACACCGAGTCTCGAATTTTAAATGAATAGCCAAAGTGAATGAATTTTCAAGTGTTTCGGCGCAATGGCGTTGTTCTTACAGGCGTTGTCGGCTAATATGCGAACTTGGGGGCAGACTGCCACCCCACCCCCCAATTATACTGAGATTGAAAAAATTCGGGCGAAATTCGTGGAAAATTGGAGGAAAAAGTCAAAGTGAAAAAAAAAAAATTTGATAAAATTGCCCGGGAAACATGCAATTTTTTTCGCGCTCGCGCGCGCCGGTAGTTTCACGATGACTGGACTTGTAAAAGCGGGTACAAAATTTTCGGGCTTCCAAAATGGAGTGGTCCCGTACGGCCTATGGCTTTTTCCTTCGATCCACCAGTAGACAGTTCGGTAGACACCTTGGATCTTCACGCAAAAAAGCAAGGAGTATAAAAGGTGATTAATGAAAAAAGACCATGTGTGTACTCGGTGACTATCGTTTAGCATGCACAATGGCAACTTGTTTGGCTGTCTTTTACTCAAATCTTACATGTAGATGGGTGCCTTGAGACTGGCAAATGCCGTTCCGTCGGAATTTTTCCCTTTTTTTTTTTTGTTGGGGGGGGGAATGAAATTGAAATTTATTTGCCCGCTCCTCGCCAACAGATTATGGCGCTCCGCTGAGATAGTCATTTGCATCGATGTCCCCCCCCCCCCACTTTTCACGAAACGCTCCGAAGACCCTGCTTCTGGTGATATTTTATAATCGGGTGTGGGCCATAACTTCACTAGAAATTAGGTTGGAGGACTCACCACCCGTGTAAGGATGCATACAATTTGTTCGCAATAACAGAGTCTTTGTTTGAAAGAATTACGATATGAACGCACGACATGCCACACTAAGTAGGACAGTTGCTGGTCGGTGACTTCGTCACGACATTGGGGGATATTTGAAAGTTGTGCAATAATGCGATGTACACTGTACCGCGCGGTGTTATGACTATGCAACCCAGGGCGGGACTTTGAATTCACTTGTGACCATTGATGATAAAGGAGGCCTTTCAACGTCCATCAAAACACCGTCGGAATGTCGGAAAAATATCTAGAAGGCAAGGAAACAGCCTCTGCCTGGGAGTTTCCCTTTAATTATCAACGATAAGGTTTCGTAAGCACTATCGTTTGCATTCAGACTGGCGTCACCAGCTTGGTGTGGTGCTACTTCATTAGACGTTGTCGATGACCAGTTGGTTAAAGGCCAATGGTTAGGTAAACAGATTTGCTTGGAACTAGCACGGACGAAAAGAGGACATACCAAAACCCCACACCCCAAATTGGAGGTTCTGCATGTTGCTTTGGTGAGATATTTTTAATTCTCTCTAGAGAATTTGAGGAATCTATGAACATCACGAGGGGGGGGGGGGGGTGCAAAGGTGTCCATCACCCTGAACGTAATACAATGCATTTTTTCGCCATGATTACAGAAAGCAAAAGACGGTATTCTACTAAATGAAATTATCCTCAATAATTTTTGAACAATTTTTGAGGTGGTATTCAGATCCATCTATAGTTGGGTTGGTACCAAGATTTCAAACATATAT
The DNA here is from genome assembly GCA_026419785.1 of Sclerodactyla briareus. NCBI lineage: Eukaryota > Metazoa > Echinodermata > Holothuroidea > Dendrochirotida > Sclerodactylidae > Sclerodactyla > Sclerodactyla briareus. Next base: position 8,591 of record JAODTK010001665.1, on the reverse strand, counting down.
GGTTTACTGACTTTGGATAGAGGGGAATCTGCGGTTCCCCCCAGCCCTGTCACAATGCAATTTTTTTCAGAGCTGACTGTGTTTTTAGGGTCGGTCACTCAAAATCGGCGAAATTTGTTGTGGAGTTCGGCTGCCATAATGTAATACAATTAGGATAGTACTGAAAAGTCCCAGTATAAGTACATGACTATTGGCCTTTAAAAACAAACACTAATATAAACAAGACAATATCGCTTCTTGAGTGAAGGGATGGGGGTTGGACTGGGTAGGTTCCAACTGGCGGAATCTGTGAATTTTTAGGGGGGCGACAACTCGTTAAAAGTTGGTGTACGGTTGCACTTACTATCACTATGACGGCCCACACTGGTGCGGACATCGAAAAATGCGGCCGGGGAACGTCACAAATTGCGTTGTCAAAAAGCAGATTCAAAATTCGAGTGAAGAAAAGTCCAAGTTGGCCTAACTTTTCGATGGAATGCCCAAGAGTGTTACTCTCTGCTGTGTGTTAAGGGAGGAAAGGGTGATGGCGACGGGGTACGTCTACAACCTGGCGGGCCTGTGATATTTTTGCATATAGGGTCTATTGCAAATTTGGAAATAGAGTAATCGCGATCAATTTGTGGGGCGACCACTTGTTGAAAGATGAAGCGTGCCGGTGCAGATACTAATAATGGGGAAGGCACACGGTGCGGTTGAAAACCTCCCTGAATATAGCCATCGAAGGTTCGGTCCTGGGAACGCCACAAATTCGGCAAAGGACATATTAACAAATCAGTGGGGATAAGTTCATATCGTGAAAGATTGCCTGACTTTTGGTAAAATTTTCGCGAGGCACTTCGCGGCGCAGGCGGGTTTCTCTGTGATCGACGCTTGCACTGTTGGCCCCAAGGGAAGTTTTCCTATCGTGCGACTGTGGTACGCAAAGAAATCAAAATGGGCACCGTAATCTTGAGTAAAAAAACTCAGGCCTATCTGAGTGATAGGTCAGAGAGGCGTCAGTGCAATATCGTGGTCAAATTGGATCCTGCAAAATCTCGCGTTTCGCGGCGACGTATTGGGTGTGCCATTGCTTATTTCCATGCTCCTTTCACGACCGTTACCTCACTTGCATCGTATGTTAGAATGCCACAGCACCCAAGTGTAAAACCTTGAAATTCCCTAAGGTTGATTACGTTTCTTGAGAGAACCTTCTTTTAAATGAAAAAATTGTTACAATTTCAGGATTGTGCTCTCGTCCCATACGGACCCGTACGGGAAGTGCGTTCCGCGATCTAGGGGGTCTCCTCAAACGATTTTTTTCTTGTACGGCCTAACGCCGCCTGATTTAAGTTGGTCTAGTGGTAGCCGCACAGGGAAACAGAACTTCACTTTACGCTAATCTCCCAAATGTTCCAGTGCTGAGAAGTCAATGTCGAACCTGAAATCCACAGTTTTTGAAGCCGTTAATTCACCCTTTTACAGAGGACATAACTTGAGATAGCGTTAGAGTGGGAAGAGTGTTTTGGGAGTACTGTCGATCTGGCCGCAAAAATGGAACTGAAGATCACAAGGTCATTTAGGGTCAAATGAGGTCAAAGGTCAAAAGGGGTCAAAGTAGGTCAACCGATGTAGTTCACCTAGACGAACTTACTTTTCATTACAACACTGCTAGGAAATGTCCTAGTTGCCAAGATATAGAAGGATTACCCTATGGTGACGTCATTGACCTTGACCCGACAACAAGAAAGAACAATAGGGTTCTCCTCAACATATGAGCAACCCACGTACGAGCATGCCAAATTGGAATATATGATACATGTTTGCGTTCGGTATAGATCCGTTCAATCGTAATAGTCTGACAAGGGGTTGTCCACTCTAATTCTATGTGTACGCACACACGGACAGTCGGGGATTGATACACAAACTGAGGACATAACTTACGCACTGAAGTGGCACGAGACTCATTTTGCCTTCATGAGGATGATTATATACCCAGCAAAGCGCGAGACTGTGTGTTCATGCACATCAAAGCCGGAGGGGGAGAAAATACGATTAGTGCTACTGCCCAATATGTACGTACATACGTAGCCTAGCATATACTCAGGGGCCTGATGTATGTGGGTCTCATGTCTTATACTTTCATACTCAAATGAAGCTACCATTTGCACCTTTACTATTGGAGGACCGGTATTGCTCCTCGCATCGATGATATGTATTCCCGTTTGTTCTTCATTGTTAGGGATTAGGTGTAGGTTAGGGTCGATACTTTCAGATAATCTCCAATATTACCGTCAACCAAAACCCTCATAGATAGTTCTTTTATTTATTTATTATTTACCATTTACATTCTGAATGGCATGTGGTAAAAGATCGGTGAGCAAGTTGCTATAATCTAACCCGAGGGACAAATAATAAACAGTAAACCTATTGGCAATAAATATTAAAGGATCCTTCATAAAGGAGGTAAAAATTAGTAACAGTAACATTTACACGTAAGCGAGCCCTAGAGGTCCATTAATAAAATTTCATAAACTTACAAAACGAAGGGAATCAAATGAGAGAATCATCACGGTAACAATGATATAATGAGACTCCGTTGTCAGATGAAACCATGTAAATGAAATTCATAAATAACCTAATATACCATCATAAAAATCTTTCAAAATTTCAAAATTATTGAGGCTTCAATAAAAATCATAGTATTTCCGCGAATTAAATGTTTTAAAAATGCTAAGATTGCGCCCCTCCCTACAGGTGGGGTAAGTTAGTCCAGTCTCTAGCAGCATTGTATGAAAGGCGTCGTTTGTGGTATTCGGTCTCCACCGGTAAGAATAGTCCATTCGACGTAGACGATCTAGGACCATGTGGTGCGTATCTCTGTGAATTGGAATAAACCTCTGAGATAATCGGGGGTAATACCATTGAGACATTTATATAGAATGTAAGACGCTTTTCATGGAATACGCTTCTCGAGTGACTTCAGCCCAGTGGGTATCAAGCCATTAATCAGAACTTTATTGGAATCAGGATCGTTCAATATTACTCTGGCCGCGATTTTGCAATCGGGTAACGTTTGCATATCGCCCTCCGTACATGTACCCCATATGGTACTACAGTAGTCGAACAGCGGCATAATATACCCTGAAATACCGTTACATGGTAGCCTGTGTCAATAAATGGCTTTATTCTCTTAAAGAGCCAATTATCCCCGTGAAAAAGTTGCAAGATAATACGTGCACATTCCAAGATAATGTTTGATCAATATGCACCCCCAGTAGTTTTTCGTGGGGCATTTTCCAGAAGCAGTTGTTCAACATTATAGAGAGCTATTCCCCCTAATCATCTTGTCTCGAAATTTCTTCGGGAGTCATCGACATAGTTTTAGGTTTATGGTATCATCGCCATTCTGTTACTTACACACTCGCTATTTTTACCCCCCCCCCCCCAAAAAAACAACACACAATTTTTTTGGCACGCAGTTAATTTATCATTTATATCTGTTATAGTTTTTACCAGTGACATAAAAAGTGGTTCGTCAGATACATGTCGCACGTACTTGTTCTAACGCGAGACCCAATCATTTAACTATAATATGAATAACAATGGTACTAGAATAGATCTGAGGAGGAAACGACACAGACAACGGATCGGGATCAGAAAGAGCCCATAATCTGACTTCGCCGGTTCTACCAGCAAGGTAGACGTCATCCAAGCACATGTACCTTCCGAAAACCCATATAGGACCCAACTGCGCTTAATTAGAATGTCATGACTCGGACCAGATCAAAAGCTTTTTTAGATCCAGGAATACTGTGACTACAAAATACCCTTCGTCGATTGCTTCCATCCATCCGTCTGTGATTTTTAGGAGAGCTGTCTCGCATGAGTTCATTTCCCTGAATCCTGACTGCGATGATATAAGTAGATCAATCAAATGCATTCAGGTATGTACTCAGGGCATTAGGTACGTGCTTCTCAATAACTGGAAACACTGGTAGAATAGATATAGGCCGATAAATTGAAACGTCAAGGGCTGACCGCTTTTGATATGGGGTCACTCTAGCTTGTTTCCAGATAGACTGGAAAAACATTTGTGAAATACGTAAATTTATAATGTGCGTAATACTTTCAACAATAAACGCCTGACATTGCTCTTTCGAAATTTTAGCACTAATTCATCTAGACACGTTGCTTTATTGGGGCCAAAGAACTTAAATACCGCACACCGAAATCTTGTGAGGACCAGCGGTATGTCAAAGCGGGGTACCGAGGGGAGCTTATGTAAGATTATACCTTTGTAGTTCATCAAGTCCTGTGGAACCTGCAAACCCGGCCCCACACACTGGGTGATAAGAAGTGAAAAATTTGTTTAAATGCATTTCGCAACCTATGGTTACCTTCAATATCTCTATTATCGACTATAACGAAACTAGGTGATTGTTGAACTTTCAGTGTCAGGGTTGTTTGATTGGAAACATTTCGTAGGAGTTCAAATAGCTTGCGAGTTCCTTCGTGTCAATTATGGCATGGAAATAGTTTTGCTCGCCTTTCTGCTCATGCTGTAACTGTATTTTATATGTTTGTACAAGGTGGGATCAGCCTTCTAGCTCTGTTGCTTCTCTTGAAATTGCATCACTTATTCGTCATTAAACCACTTCGGTTGAAATTTCTCCTTACTTCTTTCATTTTAAAGGGGCATGTATTCAGGATATCAATAAATACATTTTGCCACGCGGCTAAAGATTTATCTGGATCGCTATATGAAACAGTCTGGGTGCCATTAAAGAGCCTCTAAGTTAGGTCTATCCCAAATATGTTGGTTTATATTACCACCTTTTATACTGTATAGACTGTGTGAGGTGGTCTTAATCTCAAGCATCACCTGCTGCAGTAAAAATATTGGATAATGATCGTAATTGATAACATGAGGCACACTGAGGTTGTTAACTCGGAAGTCATTGTGGTGTATACATGGTCGATCAAGGTGGATTGAAGATTTCCGTTCCTTGTTTGTAGCATTTTAACCAAATGTTCAATCCCAGTAGTTCGATATCTTGACCCCATTACAGTTTTCTCCATTCAACAAATTGAGATTAAAATCACCAATAACACGATATCAATCAGAATGACAAGGGTCGTTAGCTCTCTGACCTAATTCTGTCCAATCACTGTGCCAACATGGCGCGATATAAAACCACAAATTAATACATTCTAACATTTTTTAAAGGAATTCTCCCCAATGCTGCGATGGCATTCAAACCTCTAATTAATGCCTGAAACAACGGTATGTCGTGTGTAACATAAACAGCACAACACCACTCCTGTCTCCCTTCTCTGTCCGGCGAAACAAAAATACCCGGGTATATTGATTTCATGGTCATTAATGGATATTCATCGAGAAATGTCTCGTTCAAACCAATGTGAGGTTATGATTAGTCCGATCATTAATGCTTGTAGTTGGCTACTTTATTGAGAAGGCGATTGATGTAGGAAGGCGAGTTGAAATTTATTGGCACAGTAACTTCTTTGTCTGTGATTGCTTAGCCGTTGTCTTGCTGCTCATGGGAACATAGCTCTGATGGTCATTATTCAAGGTAGAATGTAGGGGGTGGTAGGTGCATCATACGTAAGGGGCCATAAAAGTTATTTTTATTAAAATAAGATAAGCTTTCCAAATACAGTTAAAAGTATTGAAACAGTTATTACGTTTCCGGCTTTACTGTGTCACCTGTCCCTCTTGAGATAAGGGCAAGTTATGGCGGCGCCCTCGTCCTCCTGGCCTGCAAACCCCCACCCCTAGTAAGATGGTTCAACGTGTACCACGGAACATTTTCGCCTTGTGGCCTCGGCGTCCGAATGCTCTTGCACTGACTGGGGTGGTCAAATCGGCAATTTTTTTAGAGTGGTTTGCTGCTCCACAGTTGTAACACTCGATTGCTGTTGTTGGGTCTCATCTCTGGGTGTGGGTGTTGGGTATTGGCGTGACTATGAAGCCTCCTTGTAACGAGTGTCTCCTCATCTCTGGGGTTGGACATATCGGCTGTGGGTGGTGTCGACATTGAGGCATTCTCTCCGTGGTATTGACCTTATGGGACTTCCTTGATGTTGATAGTGCTGGTAGCTGTGGTGAGTTCTGTCAATAAAACGTTCGGACTCCTTAGGTTAGGTTGGAATCGTCGGCGAAAAGGCTCCTGTCTGGTCCCATCTCGTAGGTCATGCATGATGACGTTTGCATGTACCGGCAGCCTAGTCTCGACGTTCGTTCCTGTAGGTCAATATCGAGAGTTTGTATGTCGATGCCGTGTTCATCCAGCCTTGGGAAAGGGTCCCGATATGACGACATGTGGCATGGTGTCTAGCTGATTCAGCTCGTGCTAGTTTCCCTCAAAAATCCCTAGGGTTCTTCCATCGTAGGATTTCGGACAACATATTAGTTCCAGCTTATGAATGGTAATATTGAGTAGTTATGTAGGCTTACATCGAGTGAATCACCAGAGTGTCCTGAATGGTAGCGATAGTGGCTCCAGTTGCATTTAACGTAAGTGTTCTCAATGTCATTAGTGATATCCGTAGCAAAGAGTCCCAACTACAGTAGGTCTTTCGGTTTGGCCAGATTTGTTTTCGTTACATCTGAGTAGCTGGGGCATGCCGACATTATCTCCAGGGAGGCCTCCTTGTCTTTGCCTGGAGTTCGTTAGTTCCTCTCCAGTCGATCGATTTGCCAAAGCTACGATCAGTCGCTCGGTGTTGCTTGGAGAGTTGTGGGTAGGTGCCGACACGATGGACAAATCCATAGATTCGTTTTTGGAGGAGCTTTTTTTTAATCCGACGCACTGGAATGATATTTGTTGTTGCAAATACATGTTGATCGACAGTATACGGCGGAATGTGCAACCCATTACAGCAGGAAAGGAGCCTTCAGTTTGAACTTCGAGGGTAGACATTAAAGTGTTTTCTGCTGCAATGGCAACCGTAGTATGGTTTATACTGATAGCGGAAACGGTTCCTGTGATCGAGAGCAATCACTAATAAAAATGGCGGTAAAAATAGTATATCGGTGAAAGATCCAAACTCGAAAACAAACCTCGCTCAAATGTTGTAAAACAGCAAAAAAAAACGTGTAATCCAAATATAAGAGGGCGTAAACAGTATGAACAAGTATATAAAATAAATCACATAGCATTAGAACTTGAAAAGCGGTAAAACAATATAGAGCGAATTTTTTCCTTTGTTCTTCGCGTCGGGGTTGCCGGGTCCCTCAGTCACTAACCCGAAACCATAATCGGAACTCTAAACTATTCATGCAATAAGTTCCAAGTACCACATGCGAAATGGGGTATGCATTATGCAAGTATACCTTGTCTCTTAGTTCATTTATACGTCCTTCCGAATCGATGAGAGGCTTAGGAAAATAGATGTAAGCCTAGGCTAAGCCTTGGCCCAACTTAGACTAGGCTAGTCACGTATCAGAAGTAATTTTACTGTAGCAAACTTCCCATGAAGGTGACGAAAATCCGTCACTCATGATCCAAATTCTCTCTCAGATTACACAGACTCTATAACCAGGGTGGATGTAATGAGCTAAGTTTGGGGGTGGGGTTTAGTGAGGTTCAGGGGTACGGTTTAGGTATTGGAAAGTCTTTTGTTACGATAAGAATTAAGATTGGGATTACATTGTAAGTTGTACCTGCAATCTGACCATATCACCTCTAGGCAGGGGGGCATAATGAGCACAACCCAGCAAACCAGTCACACAGGTATCATTATGCGATCATGCCACAGGCCAAGTCGGAGCTACAATCCGCCAAAATGTTGGCACAAATCTCCGTTATAAGTATAGGAGCGGGGACACTCATTGGCCGGAGGGACCATGTGGCAGGACCCCCTTCAGCCACCCACCCCGCCCCGTTTCAATATTGGGGAAATGTTCTTAGGATAGCATGACGCTAATGAAAGCCACATTCGCTAGGATAAGGGCGCGGGGTTTTGCATGTACGTGCAGTTTTGTTCCATCTATTTGGCGGGCGGGGATTAATACCCGCCAAAATTGTTGGCACAACTCTTCCCGTAATACCTATTAGGAGCTGGGACACTCAAATTGGCGGAGGGACAGGTGCAGACCCCTTCACCCCCCCCCTACCGTTTCAATGTTGGGGAAAAGGTTCTTAGGATAGAATGACGCTAATGACATGCAACATTGAATTTCGGGGCGCGGGGGTTTTGCATGTACGTTGCAGTTTTGTTCCAAAAACTTTGGCGGGGTTGTAGCACGGCTCATAAATCGTACTGATTGTACATGACCACAACTGTGCCCTCTTGACACAGTGTCGCAAGCGCTATTTTGTATGAGGCATGCGTGAGGCAGATGAGAGACATTTTAACACAACATTGACAGTAAATAACGGGGTTGCCGAAAAGATAATAAATTCATGTTTAGAACATGTATATATCAAGCGTAACGATGCATTAACAGTCCACAACTGTAGCGAAAGTCAGCAGAGGATCCCATGGCGTGGCAAAAATAGCATTTCAACTCATTAAACGTAGGGTAGGGTGGGAGGGGGCGGGTAGTTGTTATGTGGTCGGGTTTGGTCATTTATTTGCGACAGTTA
>JAODTK010001664.1:0-17708 GCA_026419785.1 Sclerodactyla briareus | reverse complement strand
ATACCCTACTCAAAGTCAATCAAAACCCCTGATTTTCACATCACTAACCACTTTCCACGCTAAACTAACTTTTTTTCCCCAAAGCCCTGTTTGCGTTCCATACTTTTTCTTTGCAGAATTGCGCAGTTTATCACTGCAATCGCGCCATTTATCCGCATCCGAATAAATTTTCGTACGATAAAAGTTGAATATTTCACTCGAACGTCCGCTCATTTATCGTATCGTATCGTATCGTTATCGTCCGCAAAGTTGTGAACACTCCTATTGAAAATAACACTTTCAAACTAACCTCGACGGGTCCGATAAAATTAATCGTATCGTATCGTACTCAGTATCGTATCGCACAAGTGTGAACAGCTTTACTTTCAACAGTCAGGAAGGCAAGAGGATATGTTCTTTCCCATACTGCCATTTTACATGTATAAGGCGGTAGCCAATCCAGCGGGTAGAACTGAAGAAAATTATGAGATAACTTTTCCTCGAGATGAAATTTATGGCACATAGTAACGCATATGGGAACAGCCTCGAATGTCGCAGGAATTTTTCAGGTACGCTCCGCGCTCGACTATGGTCGGCTCCGTGAAAGTCTCGCACCCACACCCCCCCCCCCCCCCCCCCTCACTCCAGAGGTTCTGCTATGCCACTGGCGGTCTAACTCATCTTAACCAAGTGCCGCTATTTTAAAATATGCGCTCACTTCTTATTAAACTACCCCCCCGTTCAGTGCTGGTCTAAACCCGGCCTCGGTAGAGCGTTTTCACCAGCTTCTAAATGTAGCTCAAATTTGAAACAGGCGGTAGTTTTCTGTATGATGTATTTCATTTCCTATGTGATAGTTGCCAGAATAATATTCATTGGGTGATTAGCTATCAAATTCGAGGGATGGGATTATCCCAAGCACCTCCAAACGTGTGTTTGTGACCTACCTGAACCAATGAATTGGGATGTTCAAAGTTGCAAAGCTATTAATTGCGGGTACAGGTCACTTTTTTTCTTTTTTCTCTCTTTTTTATGGTTACTTGGCCGAACAGGGAGTCGTTCTATTCAGTCCCAGCAAGATGCATACCTGGATAATGCACCTATGGTCACTACAAATCCCCTCGCCATGTACTAGTACATCGGTTAGACAATGCCATCTTTGGCGTTACCGTCATGTAGGGGTGAGGGTATAACACGCAACGGCAATTGCTAACCCTCTTTGTCCCTCTGCTCCATCCATTGTGTGAGCGTCCATCGAGAAGACAACAGGATACCTTTTTTAATTAAAGTCTTTAGCAAGACCCGAACCGGTTTCGACCCCCGGCCCGGGTGGCCGGCCGACGTCTACCAACTGTGCAACCACCCTCGGTACAATGACCTATCATTATGAAACAGTACGGTACGCAGAGATTGTCATTAGGGGGGGGGGGATTTGAGGTCGGAACGCGCCAGGGAGTGCGCCCCAAAAATGACCTCAAGCCCTACCTAGTTGGCAATAATCAATTTATTAACCCTGGACACCATGCTGCTGCAATATTTGAACTGCAAACACAGCTGCAAAACTTCAATGATCAATCAATGATCACTTGGGTCATGTGGCCAAAAATATAACAATATCTCAGCCAGCTTTGCTGGTTTGAGCTAACACCAATAGCGTCTTGTACGCCCCGTCGAATTTTTAGTTTATTTTACCTGGCATGTTTGGATTTCATCTTGTTCCAATTTTCAAGACTTTCCTGGTGACCTTAGATTGACTGTCCCTGACCCCAAAACAATAGGATCATGTGACTCCATTAAAGATACATACCTATGGGCGCATGAAGCTCCATCATCGGGTGTTCACAAGCTGGGCGTTCACACACATGCACAAACACACATCCACACACATGCACACCGCGCGCAGCGACTACACACTCACGCACAACATACATACGCACGTTTCTCTGACGTATACCTCACTGCATAGATTCGTTTGACCTCGTCAAGAAATAAACGAGGATGAACACTGTGGTAGTGATTTCCTTGTCTACGATTTTTGTAACTGACTCCGAAACATAAGTTGATTTCTTAGACACTATAATAAATTCAGATATGTACAGTGTACTTGTACTTTGTGATGTATAACAACAATATCCCTTCTTGTAGAGAGCGCGATGGATTACAAAAAAACTTTGACAACACCAGAGATTATTAGTGAAGAAGTATAGGGTGACTAGCTTACTGAGCACTGCACCTTAAGGATCAAAAACAAGCTGAGCGGATTGAAGGTCGGGGTTTAATTTCTCTTTTCAACTTTTATACTTTCTGTGTGGTACATCCTTTGGTTGTCTGTCCAGTTCTCAGTCACAAGACCCAGACTCTGAACTGTTGACCTCAGGTGAGGACCCTGAAATAGCAGGGATAATCTAATCAGATGGACAACCTATGCGTACCAAGCATAACCCCTCTACGCAGTACTTCCGTTCAAGTTTACATGAATTTCCGATTTTGACCTCTGTTGACCCATGTGACCTTTGAGCAAACCCCCCTCCGCCCCCCCCCACAAAAAAAAACATCTACTCATATGACCACCCTAAATACCAAGCAGAGCACTTCTACGTCTTTTATGAACAGTATGAGGTTACATGAATTTGGGGCTTCAACTTTGTGACCGGGGAATAAATTTTGACACGACCCAAAAGAAACGGAGATAGGCCTAGGGATAAGCTGATCACTATGGCCATTAACATACCAAGTACGATCCCCCGTGTCTTTTCCTTGAGCAGTGAATGTGTTTGAGAAGATTTAAGAAAGAATTGGACTTTGTTTTACTTTAGGTAATCTTGACTGGAACCCAGAACACGAGGAGATGTTCCTCTCATGATCAAATCTAAACAAGGTATGAGCCTGTTACAAATTTTTTTTTTTTTGGCGTTTTTTGGACAGTTATGTGTGTTTACACAAAAGCCGACTTTACCTCAGTGACCTCTGCGTGAATTTTGGACATGACAAAAACAAGATGGAGCTACTCTATATGCCAACAACTGCAAGTATGGACCTCTACACCTGTGCATTCGCGTTTTATCGTGTTTATTAAAGGGGTCACGCCAGGCACACATACACGCGCCTTTGGCAATGAATAAAAAAGGTAAATATCAGATATGTTGCTTATAATAAATATTCCTGAATCTCAGTTCTTGTTTGAGTGTTAGGGACCCAACTGCCAACCCGGACCGCCAAGTGCTGTTAGGCTTTCAGATGGAGCACAGGGGGTCTGTGACGCACCAACCGCATTAATATTATCGCCTAAAATGCCTCCACCCATGTTAACAAATCACAGATCACACAAAAACAGAAATATTGTTTTAAAACGTCATGCCCGCAATAGCACATCAGGACGTCTGTTGTTTTCATGCTAGGTTGGGCGGTGATGGGAGGTGACGAGGAGGAATGACTTTTATGTGGCCTCGTAAAAGTTGAGGGCGCTCTATTGGTTCATGATACGAACTCAAAACCGGACCTAAACGGATACAGAGGAGGGGTCCGGACCCCCGGTTCTCGAGTGAAGTGAAAAGTTCATAAGAGCCTATATGCTTACTTATATAGGAATAACGGGTAACTTGGATGCAACGCAATTCGGAGAGGGGGGATCTGGATGTCTATGCGTCATAAGTTTACCCCGTACTTATCGACTATTTGTGGGCCACGTGCATTTCTAGGGTTGTTTTGCTCAGACAAACCAGAAGCAGCGGTAGTCTGCGAGAATGGTGGTGCAATTTTTCTCCTCTAACCAAATCAGTATGCATGAGCATATATTATAGCCTACAAAGGCAAATTTCCCCACAGAAGACATTGGAGAAGCAATGAAAATGATGAAAAAATTTAATTGAATCTCGATTTTCCTGCTAATAATATCTCGAATGATGTACTTTTGGTCTAACAACTGTGATGTACTCGAACCCATTATTGCCACAAAACAAAATCTGACTAACGGTGGGTGGTGGGGACTCATAAGGTGCGGATGCGAGGTGCAGCATAACTCCATGAATGCCAATTGCACGTGAGCATGATCAGTGAAAGGGTTTTTATGTGAATTTCGATTTGCCAGAGAGATGGCAGATAGGTTCGTGGGGGAAGAATTACAGAGATGGAATATATGGAATATCTGAAAAGAAATAGGGACATATTAAGACACTGGCCCCATCTCGGTTCATATGAATTCGCGATTTTTCACGTGTGTAGGACCCGTATAAAGTATGCGGGTCCTATAGGCGGTGAAAATCGGGCTACCCAACAACGGGGACTCCCTTACACCAAGCACATTATGAACAAATCAACACTTCCTCCTCACCTCCATCATCAGCTACCCAACAAAATCAAGTTTATCAAATTCGGCGAGTATTGCAGGATTTGTCAAAGTCCAGGGGGCGCTCATAACGTTCTGAGCGTGCTGACACTACATTTGGCGCATAGCGTATCAAAAAAGAGCATGCTTTTATACACCCATGATCCCCAGATAACCACCGGAAATGAAAATATCTTCCTGAGAAAACGAATTCCAATAAACTTATATATGTAAGTATTGAAACTTCATATCAATGCACACGGCGCGCAATCTAACAGAGCGATACTACGGGTGGCGCCGTAGCATGGCAGAGAATGTTGAGTTTATATTTATGGCGTCAACAGGTGGGGGAGGGGGGGGGGACATGTCCTCCACCTTTTGATAATTACTGCTCCGATCGACTTTAACATTTTCACACGGTAAAATTTGAAAATGTAGCCAACCCCCCCCCCCCCCCCCCCCCCCCCCCCCCCCCCCCCCCCCCCCCCCCCCCCCCCCCCACCCCCCCCCACCCCACCCACCCCCCCCCCCCCCCCCCACACTTTTGAGAGGGTGGTGGACGCTCATGGCTTAGATACCCACCGAGATCAACCGGAGAAACAACATTTTCGGGTTTGGCGAAAAACTTGAGACCAATTCCTCTTACATCATAACTTTTTTAATGAAGTCAAATGTCACACGCATGTTTTATCTGTCGAATTACCGTCAACTAAGAAGCAATTGCCGCAGCATAGGCCGGAGAAGCGTCTATGGAAATTGATGCTTTTGATACCACAGTTAAGCCGAAAAAGCATTTTCCGCGCACAAGCGAGCCTGCTAAGTAAGCAGACGATATGAGGATAGTGGCGTCGAAACTAAACAGGGCTATCACTCTTTAGTTATACCACAGTTCAAATATACAAAAAAAACCTTTATACATACGTAAAACAGTTTAGGCAAAAGGGTATCATGCACATATCGGTGAATGAGGCTGATACGAGGTGAACAAAGCCAAACGCATGGGAGGGGGTGGGGGGGGTGGTGACTGGTAAGAACAATTCAGCGGGGACGAAACCCATTGGATGGCGCGTATCGTACCCGAAAATCTGATTTTCAGACCCTTCAGTTGGCCGGAAAAGGCACTTGCAGGGTTGTTTTGAGCTGCATTCAACCGGCCTTGAAATGTGTATCTCATGTCTGCAAGTTCTAATTTAATGGTAAACTTCATCTGTTAAGTTCAATAATTAGCCCTTCCTATGGCAAGTTACCATTTGTCCATCAGCCAATTCACACAGCCATGCATTGGGCCCCACATGCTAAATATGGGGGGGGACAGAAGTGGTTTAGTACCATCAAGCCGAGGGCCACCATCAGTTGGTGCTCGCATTCAAGCCACCCCCCCCCCTCCCATATGCAGGGAACGGCATATCCAGGGGCCAACAGCGCTGGAATTGACAGTAAATCTCCCAAAAATGATTAATGTTTATCCTTACAATGTTTCACAGTGTGGCATTCATTCCTACCATACCTTAATTTGGCTAGAGGTCTTCCGTGCTCATAGAGGCATTTCCAATGGGTTAGAGCAAGAGCGGTGATTTGTGTTGCGATTGGGGGGGGGGGGCGGAACAGGGGGGGGGCGGACAAATTGAATAAATCTAAGCGGAGCGCCAACAACGGTGCATAGCGTACCAGAATTTTTCACAGACCCCCTAGATTGAGATTGCAGGAACGCCCTTCCCTTGCCTATGGGGACAGTAAAAGGTAAACAGCATCTCTTAAAATTGATAACAAATTTATTCAGGCCGTCAGGTGAGCCACAAAATATTATCCAGGGATCAATTCCAAGGTGTCGCGATGGGTGTGTTGTGAAATTCCCAAATACGATGCAAGTGAGGGGTACGGTCATGAAAAGGCAATGGCAAGGGAATTGGCAACAAAACCACTACATTCGCGCGGAAAGGGCGAGACAAAACAGTAATACAAAAAAGTCATGGTCTTTGTGATTCCTTGCCCAAAAAAGAAATTAGCAGAATAAGTTAACCACCCATACATCGACACGTCTGATCGTGCCGTCAGCCCCCCAAAAGGGATTTTCAAGGAAAACACGTCCTTCGTACGTCCTTTAATACAGCTAATGATACGGTGCCTTTACATCCGAATTTCCGAAAAGTAGGGGTTCTCTGGTGTATTGCTGGTGATGGAGCAATCACAATGCTCTGTGGATATTAGACGTATTATTATTCAAAAGCTTGGTTCACTCCAGAAATGAGAACAATATGGTACAAAAGGAGATGCTTGTCAATGTTTAATTACACCACCATTATTGAGGGGGTTGTGGGTACATTAAGAGTTCGGTCCAGTGGTAGCCACACCGACGAGATTCACCTCACCTATTCCTATGATGAGAGGTGTCAATGCCGAGAGTCAGTGTTCGAACATGAAATTATCAGTGATTCAAGGTTTCCCCCTCTTTACAGAGGAAGAATGTGGGATAGCATGTGAAAGAGTGTTTGTAGTCAGTGTAAAATAAATTAATGGTCCTTTCGAAGAATGGAACCCATGTTCTATTAGGTCAATGGGGTTCAAAAGGTCAGAGGAAGTCAAGTAGGTCACCAGATGCAGTTTGCCATAGACGACAATGTTATTCCATTACTAAAGGCCAACCCCCTGAAAGTTTGTTTGCGAAGATATGAAATTATCAGTATTTTTGGAGCAGTTTTATCCTTTTACAGAGGCATAGCTGGAACATAGGTGCGAGCCGTGTTTTAGTATGTCAGTGTAATTACCTTATTGGTTTGTTGCAAAAGACGAGTCTGGGTGTTACAAAAAAATGACCCAAAGGTCATAGGTCAAATGAGTTCATCAGAAGTTTTAGTTCACCCAGGCCAACAAAACTTCCATCACAACATGGCTCTGAAATGTTCGTTGCCAAAGATTATAGGATTGCCCAATGGTTCGTTCAATGACCTTGACTGACACCCAAACAAACAATAGGATTGTGCAACCACATATCTCCTATGAACTTATAGATACTGGCAATCATTATATATCGTGCTGACAAGGTTTTTGAACGCGCAGGTCGGGACCTTGTATGACCTCAAACTAGCACTGAAAATAATAGGGTTTATCTGACACATCCAAAACCATGTACCGTACCTAATTGGTACTTGATACCTTTTTGCATTCATCAGATATCGTGTGATAAGGGCGTAACTTGGGTGAATACAGGATGTATGGGTTGTGATTTACAGAGTTCTTTTGTTGTTTGAATGCACATGAGGTAACATTCATTTTCACAAATGATGGCTTTCTGCCAAATAACTTTTAATAATACTTCAATGATAGTTATTCATAGATTCATGGAATTTCAATAAAAACAAAATGCAGTTAATTTTCAACATGACAATGTTTCATTGTTGTCATAATGGGTAGAGGGCTTTGTGACTATTTTGGCTGATAAACATGAACTGAAGGAACAAGTAATCAATCTGGTTTCAGAAGCCTCAGTCGACAAATTGTGCAGTCTAATGATGCACAAATGGACCATTTCTACCTAAATAGGGTGACTCCGGGCCGTTTATTAAAATATTATTGTATATTATCCAGAAAAGAAGTATTTGAACAGTTCATGGTTTTACGTCATAATTACACTTTACTGGTCATGACTGTGGATTCCTCTTCTAATTCATCAAAGAATAAAAAGTAGAGCAAGAAAGCCAGGACAGATGAGTGACAGTAAAATTTATTCATAGGTATGAGTTTGCTGTAGCAATCAGCAGACAGAGAGTAAGTCGTAGCACATCGATCGAGGGTTACAATGTGAATTTTCGATTCATAACATATTGTAGTTGAATGTGCATTCACAGTTTTAATATACTTCATATTGCCTAAATAACTTGACAATTACGAACAACAGTAGTAATCAGTAGCCTATGTATTCTCCTTCTAGGCATACATTTGGTTAATCTTAAAAAGTTTTCCCCTATTCCTAGTGACTCACCTCTCAGTCAATGAGAACAACATCTGAACTACTAAAATAACAAGGGTAAGCGTTGGTTTGGAATGCTACCTTGACCACAAAATCATAAAAGTTGATGATGAGATTATTAACTAAATCAGCAGAGGCCTTCATCAGCTCTGCCACTACACCAGATTGGCAATGCATCCTTCAGACACCAGCCTGTTTACCCCATTTGTTACAAACTCATCTCTTTATCCAACCACAATCTTGTTTCAAGCACCTAAGCCTATACCTTAAGGCTCTAGCTGCTATTCCTGAACGAAACCATGTTTGTGCTACACCTTCATACTCAGTTGGCATATTGCAACCAATTCGTGTTCAACTTGGTCAAATTGTACTAGTCCTTATACTAAATACACCATTTAATTTTTTTTATACAAAATATCAATATTGTTTTCTACATTATTTATAGTAGAACCATCATTCAATTTCTAGCAATCTGGCCTAGCAACAGTTGAAATCGCTCACTTATTGCAACAATTAATATCTTGAACAATTATGGAAAAAAAGTAAAAATGCAAAATCTGGCGAAGTACTTCTTGTCCCAAACACTATCCCAAGTGAATTTCATGACTTGTAGTAACCAAAAAAACACTTGATTTCCTCACCTTTTTCAATCATTCCTGTGTGATTCTTCTGATATTATGTGTTTTGTGACCAATATTCATCAGATAAGTTTGTAATTTATTCTGTCATTTCAACTCTTCTAAATAATAGCAAACAAACTATACTCAAGGGACACAGCTAGTGATTCCTCACATGATTTCTCATAATTTAACAAGTTTCATTCCTTTCCCCATGACCCGCAACGCGTACAAAATAATGGGTCCATTTCAACATCCTGTGACACAGACCCTTCAGTTTAAACTTTAATCCTGCCACTCAGGCATGTAAAACTTTGACTGCTTACAAGATAACAAGCGTTTTACTAGTTTCCCTTCTTTTCATAAAAGTGATATCCCTAACTCTCCAAAAAATAAATAGCACTCAACCGTACCATCTTGGCCCAGTCCCTTGAGTTGTGAAACTCTGCTCGGCAGCATGTTGGAGGTTACAAGGTCGGTGTTCATACACACACACATACATGCAATGACTGACTGTATAGATTCTGAGACTCCCTTGGGCGTCTCATGAAGGAGGTGGTTGCACGACTTGCTATCCTCGACCTTTTTCAGGATTTTGTTGAGGTGGTTTTTCATTTAGAGGCAATTAACAGTTGCAGACGTACAGCAAACTCTAACAGCATGATGTTGGATATATGTGCCCATCCGGAAGTGTACTACCCTTTTACATCCCAATTTGTGGAAATGAGACTGAATTGCCTAATTTATGCATTAGACCATTACCCTGACTTCCAGTGACCCTTTTTTCTAAGTTGGAAATCTCATCACCGATGTGGACTGCCGCTGAACAGGTTTCATGCAATCCCCACAAACTTGAAGGTTGCAATGAATTACAAAATAATGCATTGAATGACACTCAACGTGACTCAATTCTATGTTTAACATTTTTCAATCTATGTTAACATTTTTGGGAGACTAAAATACCCACCAAGTTAGTAGAAATAATGAACTGAGAATCTTGCAGAATCATGTTAATTAAAACACCTAATTGCCTCTCGTGACCCGAACCGCAAATCCATGTTCAAATTTTCAAATGGTTGAATGAAGGTAAACCACACCGACCAAGTTTCATGACAATCAGACAAATTTTTAATTTTGCCTAACTATCAAATTAGGACTTGTTGAATGACCTTCTCACTAATGACCCCATCTAGGTTTAAATAATGGTAATGATATCCACCCGGTTCATGAAAATCCAACAACTTTTTTATTCCACATGAATCATCCAATTATAATGTCCTCCAGTGACCCACGGAATCTCTGTTAAGACAGTTCAAAACAAAGGGCCACTATCTGCACTAAGTCTCAAAATCTGACAAACTGTCCATAATTATGCAAATTGGACAAACTTTAGTATCATATTTTTACAATGAAAATCTGATCAGTTCATCAATACATCCGGTAATTATGAGTTAAACCAAATCACCATAGCACCTTAACAGTTTGCTGTCATTCTGTTAATTAACGAGCTCAACCAATAATTACAATGGAACAGGCCATAAATTAACCAGAGAGCTAGAAAATAACACTTCCATGCATCTTTCCTGACTTATTTCAATGGGTAGCCATAGTTTCTGTAGGGCCTTCGGACACTTGGATGGTGGGCTTGTTATATTATCTGAGTACAATTACCCCAATCTAGTTTGCCTAATGCATGAAATTTCCTGTCCATGTACCGAACCTATGAGAAACCATGCGTCCACATTTTAGGAGGCTTTCAACAAAACAATGTGGGCACCCAGTAACTATCTGATGAAAATTTCATTCACTTTTCTTTGATAACCCTGCTCTTTTTCTCCCATGTTTGCCCAACATTGGGCACGGGGCTACTCAAGTTCTCGACTCAACTTGATTATGTCCCTGCCGGAATGCCTGATAATGGGTATGCCTACTAACTTGGTTTTCTTCGTATTGTTCCTATCTACTATTTGGCCAGTAACTCAACCCATCTCAGAAAATTATTTTTCCCTTTTTAATCGATTCTTCCTGAGTTGTGTTGAAATTTTCCAAATAGCAGTATGCCATTTACCAGCTCGGGATAAAATGTAGAGCCTTGTCATGCCACAACCATTTGAGACGTGTTTGAGTTAGCACATTGTCCAACAGCACGATTGAAGCCTCCATACAGTTATAGGCATCCACGCCATCAACAGAATTGAATTTAAATGGAATCAAACGTTTATTTTTGGACTACGATGCTTTTTGCATGGCAGGCACGTTGGTATAGGCATGGGGGGGGGGGGTTAATGACGGGGGGGGGGTTCACGACGTGACCATCTAATCGAGCGCCACCATTGGCTAGCGTGGATCTAACAAATGATTGTTTTTAAGGGGGGGGGGTGGGATTAGTCGCACTGCGTCTGATGAATGGGTTCAGGGGCAAAGAGACATGGACGCCTACCTAATTGTTGGATTTAAAGGACCCAATATTCTTTAAATTTGAAACTGATTGCCAACTTTTAAGCAGTATTGATTGTCAGCATAATGATGAATGTAACAAATCGTTAGGTTCACTCTGCATTGTCTGAATGCTAGGTTGGAGCCCTCATTGATTTGATCATTGTAAATTGCTGTTTCACAGGGTCATACCTCTGATTGCTCGATTCGTGAATGAAATTAGTTAATCGACTCTGGAACGTATGGAAACATATTGTTCAGATGGAGCCAGCGTATAACAACAGGTTTAACATCTGAGGATATACCATCAACTCTAAATCATATGGTTGCCTAGACTGCGTCAGCTATTAGTTTGAGCTCTTTAAATGTTTTAAAAGAATACCATTTTAATTTTACAAGAACCCTGAATATAATCCAGCTTCACATTTGCGATTCCTTGTGGGATGGAGACACAACTGTGTGTTAGGTTGCAGACATCTTTTGCTCATACAATGGAGCCGACCTAGTGTCAAGTTACAGTGGAATTGGAAGTGAAAACCTCTCATGGACTTTAGCATGTCGGTCATTGGCCAGCTAATTGTGGGGAGTCCCTGCAATTTCATCTAATGAACTGATTTCCAGGGCCTGTAAATTGTTTGTCTGCGATATATGCCTAATGTCTATTCTAGTCGGATAGTGAAGAAGTTTAATTTTGTCAGAGTTTGAAGACGTAAGTAATACACATTAGAAGGATAATCAAGGGGGAGAATTGATTTCATCAAATTCTAACAAGGCGATTTGGCCCCCATGTCTTGCCTGATGCCAGTCCACCATGCAAACAATTATAGTCCCTCCTGTGCTGCTTTCAGAATTTGGTATTAGCATTTAACGAAAACAATTTCAAATTCATAAGGGACTATTATTTAACCATCTGTCGACCAAGGAGTATTAGTTTGTGGATATGAGAGACTAAATTGCCCTGAAATGCAAACTGGACTTATCGTGGACTTATCGTGTTTACAGGTTTGTCAACATTGACCTCATCGTACCTCTGGACCTGATCCCAAACAAAGGCTTGCATGTACTCATCATGGGGAACACACATACCGAGAAGAAGCTATCCGATCATCTATCAGGTGGGGGTCGAGTTATTGTGTTAACAAAACTAATTTGACAAATAATCAACTATTTCCCAATTTCCAATTTCTTTCCTTGAATTGACCCCCCCCGTTCTGTGCAGCAAGAACAATAGGGTTCCTGCATACTGAATTTCAACCTGATCAGAATCAAGCATTCTGGACGTAATGTGTAAACAAGATTTGTCCAGACTTTTTTACTATCTTGACCAAAGATGACCTTGACTTACCAACCAAACAATAGGGACACATGTACTGACTTATAGGAACTCATATACCAAGTATGAACTGAATCATCAGTGGGGTTGCGTTGTCATGTTAACAGGCTAGGTGTCACACACAACACACGCACTGCCTGTCATTACTGCATAGATTCCTCTGACTTCGTCAAGGAATCAAATAAGCGCATCGCCAGCAAGTGTCTCTCCGGTTGCGCCGTCAGTGGTTTGTATTATTCACTTCCACCAACAAACCAACTAGTTCAAGCAGACCATTGTCTTCAAACGAACAATGCCACATATTTTTCACATAAGACACATAAATTTCCTAAAATAACTAACCAATAAGTTTACTCTTAATGAAAAGTCCCTCATTGTTTTTTTCTTCCTCATGCCCCCCTGCGCCCCCCCCACAGCTTCTCTCTCTCCATGAATACCCACATTTGAATAAATTTCATCGCTCAGTCAACTCACTTCTTTCTTCGACCCAAAATGCAACTTTGTGTAATGTTCTAACATCCCTTAGCAGCCTTTTTTCCTTAAAAAAAATCCTTCCTTAGTCATTGCCTTTATTTCCCAAGCAGCCCGGACATTCCATCCAGCCCCACCGCACTGCCATGCAGCAAACACCCTCCCACCTCCCCCAACACCACATCCTACCTCACGCAGCGTCAAGGTCTCCCAAAATAAATCTTTAAGAAACCCCCACATGTGTATATCTATTAATGCCGATGTTGGACAATATTGCATATGGGCCTTTCCACAGTAGTCCAGTAATGGGCGTACAAATGAGTCAAACTGTTTGGTGAAGGTACTCGTCAAACTCTGCCTAGAAGATAAGTACAGGTTGTTAAAAGGGTGATGTACAGGTCCAAAAGATAATAAAAACAATATTGGGCAATTCTTTTACATGGCATTTTTTATTTGGGGAGGATTTTATCTTCATATCTGGCATGATATAAAGACTCCGTATTTGTGAAATCAATTGCTCAGGAATTTTCTGACATAGTCGAGAGAAAGGGCACCACCCCAGCCTCACAGTCCTCTTGGTTTCATTACTTGGACAGCATCTAAAAAATTAAAAATATGAACTCTTCAAAGGAGATATTAAGGAAGGAGAAGTGCTTGCTACAGAACACATGTTTATTTGTACATGTAACGTATGTAACAGTGTACCGGTTCCAACATGTTACCGCGTTCATTACCCCCTTCTTTTCTGTTGATGAACCCCGCACTTTTGTTTACTAACCATTTTACCCTTTTATTGCTCAAACAAAAAACCAGAAGGGTAAAATACTTTTGTGATTAGTTTGAGTACTGTACTATTAAAATGCCACCACAGAAAGAAAAATTCCGTCAACACAAATGAACGTATGTAACATATGAATGAAATTGAAATATCTAAATAATTTATAGGAGGAGATTCCAACGGTAAACCTTTAAAGTTGTTGTAGCTTAGATAGGTCGTTCTTATAATGACAACAGAAAGTTGTTTGAATATAACAATTTAGCATCGAGAAGAAGAGGTAGTATAGTGTCCTTTCCAAGTAACGAAGTAACATTTGTCTGTCCATGTACATACGTTACAAGAAAATGTCAACGGATTTCAATTCTACTTCAGCATGAACAAATGTGCTAAAATGAACCCATTTTTGATCGGCTCTATTTGATCCGACGATTTGTTCGCCAGCAAACAGATGACTTTAGGTAGGAAATGTCCGGTCCATGTTACACTACGGTACATCTGGGGTCAGGGATATAGACACATTAATAAATGCATTACAGTGGGTGACGCCGTATTCTGAGGAAAGAAAATAGTTGGGTCCTCAAATGTACACATATTCTGCTTTGTTGAAAAAACCTTTTTCAGATATGTTATATTCCCCGGTTTTTTTAAACATATTCTGTCCGTCCATTGATTACGTACGGAGTCTGCTTGCTTTTTTTAAACCAAACACTATTTGCACAGGTTTAATTGTCTATCGTTATACCTCATATTTGAGGCAAGTAGCAACTACATATTTACATAATGGTCTTCAGAGAGAGAAACCAGGCATACTTGAAATTTTCTTCCAATGTCTCACATTGTACCCCCATTACTGTGGAAATGCCATATAGCACACAGTCACAAGTCTTTCCTGGGCACGCATCCCCAGGTATAAAAATGTTACATAATTTTTTGTAGGTCTAATCAACCTCATCACATTGGTTGGGTAAAAGAGGGTTTGCATTTGGGTGCCGCTATAACAATCAGTAAAATGGGGTCAACAGGAGCTATGGTTGACTCTTCTTACTACTCAGTGCTTAATTCTAACAGGATATTTATGATGGCATTCAAGATCAAATTTCTTAACATCAAACACATATCAGATCCAGACAAATGTTAACAGACCATACCTACTGAGTTGGGGCAAAATTCTTACCAATGGGAATGGAAGTAATTATTAAAATTTAGGCATATACAATAGCTTATAACAGCAGTGAAATTGTCACAGAGTCTATGGTTTACCCTCGTTCCTCGGCTTTATTCTAGGTGGATCACATCTACACCAGGTTCTGGGGAATCCAACAACTTTCAAAATTGCTAAATTATCAAATTAAGACACTTAAATTGACTTCCAGTGACCCTCCCCAACTTCCCCTTTAAATTTCTTGGGACCCATGGTTGACCACACTCCACCAAGTTTCCGTGAAATTTGCATAAATCATGCGATAAGAACCACTTATTAGCATATTGAGGCTGAAAATTTAATCAGTTCATCTACCTGTCACGCAAGTCTACAGGCCAACTACATCACTGTAAGCACAATAACGGTTCTTGCTTAATCTTGCTAACGAGCTTGAACAAGAGATTACATAAAGTCGCTAATTACCTGACTTAATGACTTTGCTGCCCTAATCTAATCAGATCGTGTACACCCAACCCCATGCTACACTACAAAATTTTGTCATATTCTGCCTCACGGTTTGTTGCGAAATCCTAACAAGAAAAAGGTTTGGGGACACCACACACCAAACAACACAAACAACGCCATAGTGACCACTGTTAAGTCTCCTCCTGAATTAAATTCAGAGCGGAAACCAAAAGGGGTAATTAGCGCTGATAAGACTGGCCACCAACACCGTACACAACAGACAATGATACAGCAAATGTTAACCTTATGTTGTAATCACCCTGTTTATCATTTAAAAAATACTTTTCGCATTCATTTCACTAAATTGAACAACCCTTTTTTCCATTTCATTTCACCTTGAATTTAACCTTTGACTGCAGGATTATATACAATCCATCACAATGTTCAGTTTTTCCTTTGGGTGGGGTGGGGAATTTGTTGTGTGTAACTAAGTATCCCTTATTACCTCATCATCGAGCAATTTTGTGATTTGGACATCATAGCACTGATGCACTATTAACGATTCCTATTCAATTTCAGGCACCAGGGAATTTACAAGCTGTACCTCTCTCTTTCAGTGGGAGGGGATGAGAGATGACACGGTGCAACCAATGTTCAACTCTTTGGGTATTGTGCAGACCGAGTAGCTGCATACTCACATGGCAAGAGACTGGGAGAAGTGACCGGCTCCAGCGCTGTTGACTTGTATGACATGGTACCTGAAACAAGATGAAAGACTAGAATAAGCAGGAATACAAGGATGGGTGGAATTACAGACACACTGACAAATAGATGGAGGGACTAATAGAACATGACCACACACTAAACTACACACTAACATTGCAAGGTTTCAGACTGACCTCTGAATGACCTCAAATGCCTCGGACCTATCCAGAACAATGGGTTTATATACTTTATCATGGAGTAACTCACATACAAGTATGAGCTTCATCCATCCGGGTGGGTTGAGTTTATCATGTTTACAAGCCATAATTGGCCGAAATATGACTTTTCACAAATTTTATATTTTTTGACCGAAAACTCACCCTCGACTTGAGCCAAAAACAATAGGGTTCCTGTTCTCGCGAACCCCTAAGAAAGTCTACACACCTATTTTCCACCTGATCAGACCAATCAGTCTGGACTTATCATTTCACAAGGTTTTCAACTGACCTCTTGTGACCTTCAAATCAACTCGACTGACCCCAAAACAATTGAGTTTATGTACTTATCATGGAGAATCTCACATACCGATTATGAGCTTCATCTCAAGGGTGGGTTGAGTTAACATGTTTACAAGCAAATTTGGGCCGAAATATTGACTTTTCGCGAATGTTGATATTCGTGACCAAAACTCACCCCCGCCGATCCAAACCATGGGTTCCCCCCTGTACTCCCCATAATAAAAAGCTACACCACACAAATCTCAACCTGATCAGAACCACATTCTGGACTGTATCGTGTTTACAAGGTTTCGAGACTTTGACCTCTGGTGACCTCAGATGAACCTCTGACTCAGAACCCCATAACAATAGGGTTCCTGTACTCATCAGGAGAACCACACATACCAAATATGAGCTTCATCCATTCAGCGGGTCGAGTTATTGTGTTTTAAAACCAATTGGCGCCAAATAAGACTTTTCCACAAATTTCAACAATAGGGTTCTTTGTAGCTTCCCATAAGAAAGCTAAACAAAAAACAAATTTCTTCACTTGACTCGGAAACTGTTTTCTGGACTTTATCATGTTTACAAGTATTTCAGACTCTGATGACCTTTGACCTGATCCCACAACCATAGGGATGCAATGTTATCAATCATGAGGACACACCATAGCAAGTATACTGATTCAATCCAGGTGGGGTTGAGTTAGTGTGTTTACAAGCCAAAATTAGCCAAAATATCAGTTTTTGACTAGTTCCTTTCCTAATTTCTCCCAAAAATGACCCCCAATCACACCTGAAACAATAGGGTTCTTGTACCCCCCTCCACCTAAGACAGCTAAACCACCACCTTTCAGCTTGATTGGCCCAGACGCAACTGTTTTGGACTTATCGTGTTTACAATGGATTTCGACTTTGACCTCTGGTGACCCTCATATGACCTTTACGCTGAACCCACCAAAACAATAGGGATCATGTACTCATCCTGGGGACACA
>JAODTK010001663.1:0-11147 GCA_026419785.1 Sclerodactyla briareus | reverse complement strand
GACTTATGATGGTCATCCATGACCACCTAAAGGTTCAAGGTCAAATGCATTAAAGGGCGCAATGAGAGGGGTGGAAAATGCAAAACGCTAACTCGCTACAAAATTTTTGGTGCACAGTGCGGACATTTAGTCATAATGATGGGGGTCTATCAGCCGTAACTCGGGTGGATTCAGGGATTTTGGTCCAAGGTCCACGCGGGGGTACGATGGACCAATTTTATGAATTTTCACACAATTGTTCTTAAAATGCATCTCCCCCACAAGCTTCAACTGATCTTCTTTGAAGTTACTTGGTATTGGTCCTTGGGTGGGGGCCATTGGG
The DNA here is from genome assembly GCA_026419785.1 of Sclerodactyla briareus. Lineage (NCBI taxonomy): Eukaryota > Metazoa > Echinodermata > Holothuroidea > Dendrochirotida > Sclerodactylidae > Sclerodactyla > Sclerodactyla briareus. The sequence goes on along the minus strand of JAODTK010001663.1, from coordinate 10,825 downwards.
GGAGTTTGGGAGATTTGGGCCCAGGGTCAATTTGGCTTAAGGATAACTTTGTGTGTGTGTGTGTGCGTGGGTGTATGTATTGTGCGTCCCCTTTCTCGTTTGCCGGATTCTCCAACGGTAAGGCCGATTTTGATGAAATTTTGTTTGTCGGGGCTGGGTGAACACGATCCGATTAGATTTTGGGCGCGGGAAAGTCACGGAATAAGTGGGGGTTAATAGCCTATTTTCTGTAATTTATTGTGTAGGCTCGTTAGCAAGCTTACGGATGAACCTTGGTGCTATGGTTGACTGGTTTGGCACATAGGTGCAGGATATATGATAGATGCACTGATTAGATTTCCAGCGTAAAATATGCTAATTGGGTTGTCTGATTTGCATAATTTATGCAAAAATTTCAAATTTTCGGATTTCCCCGAAACTGGGGAAATGGTGAATTTTGCAACAACGAATTTGGGGTCAACACATTCGATGTGTCTACTTTGCTACTGTGCTTGTCTACTTTAATTATGCAAAACCTTGAAGTTGGTCGGATTTTCATGAAACCTTGTGGGTGGGTATGGTGACTTCAGTTCGAACTTTTTTTTCATGGATTCAGGGTCCTGGAGTCATCAACTTGTCCTAATAATTTGCATAATTTGTTTGCCGGATCTCATGAAACATTGTAGTAGGGCTACCTTCACTTTCCAACATTTTTAAATGTCACTGGAGGTCATCAGTGTGTCTAGTTTGCATAGTAATATCCAAATTTCACAACTTTGTTAGAATTTTATGAAGCTGGATGGGTATGGTCTACCTTTAGTCCCCGAAATTGTTAACATTGACTTGAGTCACTACTCACTGGGTGTGTGTATAATCGACTTCTGCACAATTTTCAAGAGTTGGTCGGATTCCCATGAAATGTATAGGCAAATTCAGTCCTATTTCCACTTATACTCATAGACATAGTCAATAATCAGTCCTGATGATTTGAATTGGTCATTGATAGTAAGCTGTTTGTTAATTGCTAATACATGGTATGCGTTGTAATGTGCATGGTGACTAATGGAATGAATCACGATGCACAAACCCGGCAAGACACTGGGGGCGATTGCCTTGTTGGTAAGAGGTTCCTGAACTTCCTGGTAATGTGAGATCCCGTCCCACTTGTGCTCAAGCCAGCTTGCTCTTTTCAGCTTGTTTGCAGACTTTGGATGCAATATCATATAGTGCCGTTGGAATTAAAACACTAACATCTGATGAAAAGAAGCAAAACAGTCATTTTTTGATGGATGTTGAACCGAACTTGGACTCCTTGGCTTAGCCAGAGGGGGCCAGGGGGACCTGGCCCCCCAATCGGATTCTGAAAAACCTATTACGTAATGCTCAGTCATACACACTTTAGCCAAGAAGAAAACTGAGCGGCAGGATGCAATCAAGAATCATTCCACTTGTTTATTAATTGAGTCAATCGTTTTTTACAAAGTCCAGATTCCTTAATTTCAGCAAGAGCATTGACGCCAATTGTGTCGCTAATTGTCTGATAAATTCAACTTGCGGTAGCTAGTCTATGAAGATGGCGCCCTTTTGCTATTGCCCACAGTACAGAGCCCTATATAGAGATAGCTGGCTCTGGTCGCGAGAGCGTCTGCATTGTTCACTAGTTTATTTTTACGAATATAATGACAGATTGATTTTTCCTCCGAAAGTTTGTAATGTGGGGTGGAGAGTATCCAAACTGATCTTACTTTCATTAATTCCATGGCCCGTATGCATCTCCCTTATCATAATTTGAAAATCTGTCAGTGACAGTGCCAGAATATACGCTTAGGGTTATACTGTTGACCAATACCTGTCAACCATCAAACAGTATCCCGCGCAAAAACAAGTGGCACTGCCTATTGTGCCAAATTTCCGCCAAATAGGCTGCGAGAAAATTTCTTTAGACCTTTCTGCAAATAGCATTTTGCGGGTGCGCTGGGGAATGTGTTGGGGCAAATGCGGGGGGAAGGGAGGGAGAAATCATCAGGGGGATCGGTTTGTCAATTAGTGTGGCAGGTATGGGGAGGGAAACGTTAATTTCAATTATCTTTCTCATTCTTCGCATAATTTCCCGAATTTTCAGAAGTTGTCTTCATATTTTTTCTGATACTTACCATAACAACTTCGTGAAAAATGTTATTTCTTGCATGAAATTTCAAGTTAATCCAAGTTTTACAGGCATTTTGTCCATATGGCCTCCCATAACAGCCCCCGAACAGCCCCACAATGCACCGTAGTTGCTAATTGCGAAAGGTCTCAAAGAGAATGAAGAATGATTTTTAATCAGAAAATGCCTTCGCCGCTTTGGTTAGGTTAAAATGTCGCTCTTCACCTGCACCGTAGTTGCTAATTGCGAAAGGTCTCAAAGAGAATGAGAATGAATGATATTAATCATAAATTGGCCCGCCTTCGCCGCTTTGGTTAGGTTAAAATGTCGCTCTTCAATCCCCTTTGGATTCCAAAGCAAACCGGAATAGTTCGGACGAAGGTATGTCGTTGTCTTAGAGCCAATGAGGTGGGGTGATTTTTTCCCTAAAAAGTGGACCAAATGTTGCCTGCATGTCCAGTGCGACCGGCAGGGGCCGCGCCTCACTAGAGGGGACGACCGTCTGACGGAATGCTCCCCCGGAAATTGTTGGAATAAAGATGTTAAATTGTGCGTTTTGGTGGATTCTGTCTGGGGCTGATTTCAATAATCTTGGATTTTAATGGCCGATATGACTTTAAAGTTCAGCCAGCTGGGGGGATCGACTGACCCCATAGCTATGGGCCTGATGCTGGCCACTTAATTTAATGTTCTGATGAAGTTTTGCTAGTTGTCCAGTTTACATTATTTCTTTTTCTTATATCTCATATTTAGGATGTTGGTGTAATGCCTTACTGCCCCGAAATCGCGGGAAGTGCCGTTTCCTGCACTCGGGGGCCGTTGTGAAGCAAACATTTTTTTGGTACGCTTCGCGCCAACCGGTGGTGGCGCTCCGCTTAGATAGTCATCCAAAGGCCACCCCCAATCGAAATTCCTGGCTACGCCAGTGCTTGGACCCAATTTCATCAACTTTTGGACACCTTTGATAATGTGAAGGTCAAAGTCATTACAGGAGCACAACAGGCCACTGTTCAATTGCATGTTCCTCTCTCAATTGGTTATTCTTCGATGGATGTTGACCAAACTGAGTAGCAATGTTTATTGACTGCTAAGACATCTTTGGCCAAATGGAGCTCAAGGGTTGTTACAGGGGCACAATATGCTCTTGTTTGAAACTGTCTTCTTGTCCTCATGATCTCGAACAATCAACACATAATTTCACATTCGTCTTGGTTCATTTGTGCGGTTTAAGCTACAGCACTAATAGTGCTCTAGTTTTTTTTTTTTTATATAGACCGGGTCAGTTTTGGGGGAATTGTAAAAAATTGATATTTTGTCCAATTTTAGCTTGTAACACAATAGCTCAACCCACCTGGATGGATGAAGTTCCATACGTGGTATGTGGGTTGAGTTGACGTTCCCCATAATGATCCCAATAATCCCACTACATGATCCCAATTATTGTTGGGTATTGTCAAATGCATCTAAGGTCAAGAGAGGTCGGGAAAATTGATTAACACAATAAGTATTCTGATCAGGTTGAAATATGGTATCAAGGCAATTTTAGGAGAAACAAGAACCCTACATGGTTTTTAGTGTGGACCTGTGCGAATAAATAGGAAAATTGTGAGATGGGAAAGTTGACGATGCTTAGCTTGGTCAAGTCAGGATCAGTCAAGGAATTCACTGAGGCTGGTGGCTTCTGGTTACTTTAGAGGAGTTTCATATTTATTATAAAAAAATTGTGCCTCCCAGCTGACGAAAGCTTTTGCTTTCCTGGAATCTTCATAACACACCGTCAATAGTCTTGGGAGGTTCCTGGGCACAAATAACTAATGGAACGGACCAAAACTGGAAGGATGGTCATGGCTAAGTAAAAGCTGAAATTTGGAAAAATCAATATAGCTGCGCTGCCTGTGCATATGACACCTGGTTTTTGAAAGTACATCCTGTGATTATCCTTGCAGTCCTGGGTTATACTTTGCTGAGTTTGCTCACAGACAATTCGCTTTATCATTTGCCAGGATTATCCAGATTACCATGTAGCATCCAGTACCGGTCAACAGCTGCTGCAAATAAATGCTCCAAATGTTTTTTCTTTATTTAGTTCCATATTTATTATAAAAATGTGTGCCTCCCAGCTGATGAAAGCTTTCAAGCTTTCCTGTGAACTTGATAACATGACACACTGTCAGGAGTTGACAGGAGGTCCCGGGCACAATTATGAATGAAAGAGACGAACGGCGACGGATGAAAAGATGGCAATGGCTAAGCAAAAATTGAAAACTGAAATTTGATAAAAGTATATCACATGACATTTTATTTTTGTACATACTGTACATTACAGTACACTCTGTAATCATCCGTCCATTCCTGGGTTACTTTGCTCTATGACAATGCGCCTCATCATTTGCCAGGGTGATCCAGGTACCATACATCAACCAAGTCAGCCGAGACTGCTACAGAGATCTGCAAGAGGGTTACCCCCTGTTAACCTGTTACCAAGCTGAAATGCTTGGATATTAGGTTATTTTGTTGTATTGAAGCTATCCTATTCTCAAGGACACATTAATGTCATGCCTTGTTATACACTGATGTTGTTGGAAAGGTCTGTAACAAGGCGATCGCCAAAAAGTGTCTCGCCTGTTTGCGCAATCGGGGTTCTATTCTACACTACACTACACACTTTACACAACCAACTAGGTTCATGCAGACCATCGTCATGGCAAACGAAAATCAAGATTTTCACATTCATACCATACATGAATTCCCAAAATAAAACTGACCAATTCTCTCTCTTATTACAAAAGTCCCTTTCAATTGCTTTTTGCTTATAATTTTTTTTGAATCTCCTCCCCTCACTGCCGGATGCTACTCTTCTCTAGTTTCTTGAGAAATCCCAGTTTAGAAAATAATAGTTTTATCTGCTCATTTTAGTTTTTTCATTAAGTTTCCGATTCTGGTCCTTGACCAAAATCCAACTTGGAATGTTTTAAATCTTTAGGAAACCTCCACATTTGTCCCTAGTCCCCCAGGCAAAGAAGCGAGGAGAAAAATGTTACCAAGTATGTTTGAAAGTCTAATCCACCTAATCAATTGGTTGGTAAGAGAGGGTTTGCTTGTGGGCAGCTTATACAGCACAATTGTCACAGGAGCTATGGTTTACTCGTTCATCAGTGCTTATTCTAACAGAAGCTATTAAATGTTGGAATTCAATCAAATTCATGAACATCAAACACATCAGATTCAGAAATGTTACGGAACACACCTACTGAGTTTGGCGGACTTCTTACCAAGTCGGAAATTGGAATAAATTATGCAAAATAGGCACTGCAATAAGCTTAACAGCAGTAAAAATTGTCACAGGAGCTATGTTTTCCTCGTTCCTCCGTGCTTATTCTAACAGAAGCTATTATATGATAGATTCAAATTCCTGAACATCAAACACATAGATCTAGAAAATGTTAATGGACCACACACACTGAGTTGGCGAACTTCTTACCAAGTGGGGAAATTGAAGAATTATGCGAATTAGGCACATACAATGACCTCTACTGACCCCAGCTGTACTTTCAAAATTTATCTGGATCAAAGGTGGATTACATCTACCAAGTATGTGGAGTCCAACACTTCAAAAATTGCATAAAATATGCAAATTAGACACATTAAATGACCTCCAGTGACCCCGACTTCACTTCACTTTTAAATTTCTCGGGAACCATGGTAGACCACATCCACTAAGTTTCGTGAAATTCCGACAAACTTGGAAATTCGCATAAATATGTAAAATTCGACCACTTAATTAGCATATTTCAGGCTGAAAAATCTAATCAGTGCATATACCTGCATCCAGGTCCTACATGCCAAACTACATCACTGTAGCAGATACGGTTCTTGCGTATCTTGCTAAACGAGCTTTGCACAATATAAAATAACATAAAATAAGCTAATTACCCAACTTTATTAATGACTTTGCTGCCCAAAAATCCAATCAGATCTTGTACACCCAACCCCGGTTGCTGAAATTTCGTCATAATCGGCTCACGGTTTGTGAGAATTCCTGCTAACGAGAAAGTCTGACACACAAACAAACGCCATAGTGACCACTATGTCACTTCTGAATTTCATTCAGGCGAGACAAATAGTTGTTCCAAACAAGATAATTTTACTGATGTTTCTGGCTGATATCAGGAAACTGCTTGAACAGGTGGACGGGGATGAGTAAGAGTAGATGTACATTTTTTTGACATATATTGTGGTCAGGAAATTTCAGCTGTGTTGATTCTCGGTTGGTTGATCAAGTTTTAGGGCCACTCCTGCAGGAGTAACCCTCCGTCACACTGATGTTGTGCATGATGCTGAGCAGAAGCATCAGGGATTCAGAGTGCCTCTCAACCAGACCAGAAGGGTAAAATTGAGACAGAAAAACTTGGGCTAAATACATTTTTTACCCGATCTGGCCCTTCAACACGCATGACCATGTAGAATTGGAGGTAAAGACCATGAAACCTTGGAAACACCATTTACTGAGTGTGCAATCGCCTAAAAATGAGACAGAGGAAATGCACAGTAAGCGGTGATGTGAGCCATGCGAGAAACTCCTGCATCAGCACAACACTTGTGCCTGCCTCATGAAAACATAGCTCAAGTAATGAGCTGCTGGGAAGGAGCATTCTATTGGGCATGCACCCATGGGAGGCAGTCAGTGCTATCTGCAATCCTGTCTACTGTGTCCTGTCAGTACAGGGTCTGGTGGGTTGGAACCTCATGGGATAACAAATTGTTGCAATAGCCTTTTTTTTTAACTTATGCTGGTCGCTGTACTCGCAGGAATACTACCTTGCACAAGGATTTGGCCTCACAGTTAATCATGTTGTCTTGTTGACCACAGTTGTCTGCCGAGTGGCACAGTGACTCACGTAATGTTTTATTTAAATAATAATAAATCAGAAACGTTACTAAATCAAAAATAATGAGAGGATAGGTCAGAAAATAAGATTGATTCATACTTTATTCTTCAATCCGAACTGATCACTGGGAACAATCAATTTCTTTCAGAAATAGAATGGTCAAAACCAAAGGATTCTGTACTTAATTATTGAGACCTTGCCTTCCAAGTATGAGCTCCATCCGATGGGATTGCAGAGATTGTGTGTGCACAAGCCAAGCTTGCCGATTCTTTTTTCACAATATACTCATTTTCACTAGAAATGGCCACCATTCTACACCATACTCCCTGCATACAGCATACCAAGGTTTGCCTGAGAAGACCAAGCAATGGTGTTCCAGACTCTGACCCCTGTTGACCTCGGATGACAATTTGACCTGACCCTGAAGCCTTGTAACATACCTCCACTGTTCTGAGCTTCATCTTTCAAAATAGGGTAGTGATGCCCAACACGACAGTGATGAGTGACGCCACAATAAATTATGATTGTCCATAAAACTGACCCCATTCCACACTGAAACGCAATATAGCATTCTGGACCCCCACAAGAAAGCTCCGTACTAAATTTTAGCTCGATCAAGAACCATCAGATTATCATTCTGGATTGATCATGTTCATAAGCTACAAACTTCGACCTCGATGACCTCAGATGTCCTGAAGCAACAGGGGTTTGACATACCAAGTATGTGCTCCATCCATCCTAGTTGGGGATTCATAAGTCTGGAATCATGTACACACACACTGCCATGATACAGTGTTTATGTACACATCATCAAGGACATAAAAAAGAGCACAATGTGCTGGTAGCTCAAACGCCACGAATGTACCAAGACAAATGTACAATTATGTGTTAAATGTTCAAGATCATGAGGCCAAGAAGCAGTTTCAAGCATTGCCTATTTTGCCCTGAACAACCTTTGACAATGATCTTCATAAGGCCAAAAATCAATGAACATTGTTACTCACTTCAGTCAACAAGAGGCAATTTCACACAATGGCCTAATTACCTCTGACCTTGACCTTCGCAAGTCACAAAAGTCAATGAACATTGGGTCCAATTTTGGTCAACATCCATCAATGAATGATTGTTTTGCTTCTTTTCATCAGATGTTACTGTTTCCAAATTCTAACGACACTATATGATGTTGCATTCAAAATCTGCAAACCCTAGGGCCCACATTGGGCCAATAGCCAGAAATTCGCAAACAACCGCTGATGGATCACTAATCACGAAGCATTACATGTAACTTCGAAGAAAATCAAGTGTACGTGTGGAAGAAGATGCCTTTCAAGTACAATCTGTGTGAATGAAAAGTTCAAGCATGGGCCCGGCGGCCCAGTGGACCTGGAATCAAAAATTCAAGAACACCCCAAAGGTGCGATGTTAGACCTTAATCAGGACCGACTGTCAGGACTGTGCAACAAAGCTCGTAAAAGGAGAAGCATGTTTGCGTAATTCCACATAGTGGGCCCTCGGGCCCACACGAGACCTTGGTCCCAAATCCCTGGGCACCCTAAATAAGGTTACAGCTTATTCGACCCACTACGAGACCGAACAACTGAGCACTGTGCACCAAAGTTCGTAGGAGATACAAGATTTAACAGTATTTCATATAATGGGCCCTAGGGCCCAAACTGGCCCTGGCCTAAAATTCTTGAACAACCTCCATGGCCCAACTGCACAAGGACCATTATATGTAACTTGAAGAAAAATTCAATTGAGATTGGGGGGAGTAATGCGATTCAAGTGCACCATTGTGTGAAATATCATAAAATGGGCCCTCGGGCCCAAGTCGGACGTTGGAACAAAACTCATGAACACCCCAAAGGTACGTCTATTAGACCATCATTATGAACAGCATGTGCAACTAGATCATCAAAGCACGAACGTTTTGTGGCCCAGGAAAAGCAAAGTTTACAGACTGATAGATAGGACGATAGATAGATAGAAGGACATGGCATCACATAGCTCACCAGCATAGTGTTTGAGACTAAAAATGGATAATTACCATTGCTTCCTCAGTGATCATGAGAATTCTGGACTTATCATGTTCTCACGGTTTCTTAACTAGGAGTCTGTGGACCTGTGACCTGACCCCGAACAATAGTTAAATATATACTGAGTTCAGTACTCGGCTATGAGAATCACATACCAAGTATCGAAGTATCTTCTTTTTTTTTAATTTCCCAACGTTTCACTCAAAGGACCCCCCAATCTCACAGGATTAATTGTACTTCCCATGAGTGAAAACTACTGGACATCTAAAATTCCACCTGATTTGGCCCAAGTCTTCTGGATTCATTTTGTTAACCCAAGAGTTTTCAGAGGTTGACCTTGAAATGACCTTTGAACTGGCCTGAGCACATACATTTTAGGGGAAACATTACCACGTTAGTGAAGTCTGGATTTGTGACGTGTTGATGATGCTAAAATTGGTCAAAATATCAACTTCCCACAAATCTTCCAAAATGAAACTCAGTCTACACACAAACAATAGGGATCAGTATCATAGTCCCACAAGGACTGAAGGTAAAATTTAATCCATATAACTTGATGGATCCAAGCAATTCTCGACATATATTGTTCACACCAAGCCCGACCTTCCCCCCCAGCTTTCCCCCCCACCCGGCTCCTGACCCTTCCACACCCTAAGCTGAACTTTGACCTGACCCGCGAACAACTGGGTCCATGTGCCCATTGTCAGGTACCAACGAATAATTGTTCTTAATCAGGAAGTTTGGTTATCGCGGTCACAAGCTTGTATCACCTACACACATTGTCATGAAAGCATAAATTCTTCTGACTTCGTCACAGAATAATAATATCATTATACAATGATATATGATCTCCACTAGACATAACAATTCATAATGTCTCTATAGGACAGACCACTTGAGCAATAGATATGGAAAGCAGTCAGAGATTAATATTCACCTCGAGAGTACTACCGTGACTCGACCCACACAACATTTGGTTAGGAACTGAAGGTTTAGGCCAATTCAACGCGTTACTGTATTGGAGAGTGACCCAAATCATCAATGAGACTTTTGATAACCCCATGCAAACAATAACTTCATTCAGCACCAATGACATAACACCAGTGTCTATCCACTATTGGGTACTGATGAACCATTTTATATATAAACAGCGAACAAAACAACCAAGTCATACCATTCAGTCATGACAATCATCAAATTTACTTCCACAAAAAGTTTCCATCAAAAAGGTAACTACAATGGAACATCATGATTGTGCCTGCAATCCCTTCATGAAAAGAAGAGATGTATTGTATACATATTTTGGATTGTTGAACTCGTTTAAGTGTTATAAAATCTTTGGAAAGGGTGCAAAACTAGCAAAACTACCACACTGAATTTCGGATCTGACTTTACGTCTAATTGTGCAAGAATTGTGTTTTGTGAAATATATCGTGTTAAATTTGAGCCTAACATCCCTAATGGTACGCACAACAACGCCACCACTGCGACACCTCTTCAAGTGCAACCCAGCACACATGAGAACCCCACTAGCAAACCACCTCTGTTCCCAGTTGGCTTCACACTCGCTTCGATGAAATATAAATAGATACAGGTAGGCGTTTCAAACGCCTCCCCCCCCCCCCTCCCCCCCCCCCCTCCTCAAAAAATTGAGAACGAACAATCGATTCTGCCTCCTTCCATTGTTTTGTAATGTGACAGTGTGACAGTAGCATAGAAATCAAAACATAAATGACTAGGTGGTACATGAACAGTATACGTGCATATTAATACAA
>JAODTK010001662.1:0-10734 GCA_026419785.1 Sclerodactyla briareus | reverse complement strand
TATAAATATGTCAACTTCCATTAAAATGAACCTTAAAAACTACCTCAGATAACATGACATGGAATTTTGTGAAACATGACCATGGAATTACTTATTCGAGAAAAACATTAGAATGTAATTGAGAACAATCCGATCCTCTTCATAGGAAAATGCATTTGTAGATTTCAACAAAGAAGTCCCTTATTCCACTCTAATGACCTTTTGAATTTGACCTTCAAAAGGTCAAAGTGTTCCAGGGGTTCAATGAACATTGTTTCCAAGTTCGGTCCACATCCTTCAAAGTATGCCGTTAAGGGTCCTATAATATCTTTTCACCAGCAGTGTTCACTAGATGTTTTAAAACTCCAATGGCATATATTAGGCACCATCAAAAATCTGTGTACAATCTGAAAGGAGCACAGCTCAAGGAACATAATGACTGAGTTTCAAGACAATCTAAAGGTTTTTGTAGGAGAAGATACATTTTGTAATTTTGAACAAAATGCAATAGTGATGCGTTATGACCTTTGACCACAAGGCAGAAATGCCTAGAGTCAATGACCCTTAGGTCAAGTTGGGTCAACATCAATCAAAGAGATCAATTGGCAGCCAAGCAAATTGTGCAGGGAGCCCAAGCACGTCAATTGTGGAAAAAACATGAAGAGTAGGTAGGTGGGTGGGGGGTTGGGTGGGTGGCGTAGGTAGGTAGGTAGGTAATCTTGTTTACAAGGTTTTCAGGCTTGACTCTGGTGACTCAGATGACCTCTAAACTGACCCAAAAAACAATAGGGTTCATGTATTCATCATGGGGAACACAATCACCGAATAGTATGAGCTTCATCATCCAGGCGGGGTCGATTAATCGGTTTACAAGCTAAAATTAGCACACAAAAGTATTGACTTTTCACAAAATTTTTAATTCTTACCAAAATTCACTGAACCGACCCTCTTACCAAAAAACAATAGAGTTCCTGTTGCTCCCCATAAGGAGGCTACACACCAATTTCAACATGATCAGCACCAACCATTATGGATATTGTGTTTACAAGGTTTTAGACTTTGACCTCTGAGGTGACCTTGACCTGATCCCAAAAGCAATAGGGTTCATGTACTCATCAGGGGAACACACCATACTAAGTGTGAGCTTTTCACAGACCCTCTGATCTGACCCAAAAGAATAGCGGTTCATGTCAAATACTTACAAGCCACAATTGGCCAAAATATCGAACTTATCATTGATTTTCTTATTTTTTACTTATATTGTTCACAAGGTTTCCAGACTTTGACCTCTGGGACTCAGATGACCTCTGACCGTACCCCAAAAGCAATAGGAGTTATTGTACTCATCATGGGGAACACAACTACCAGGGCGATGAGCTCTCCATCGGGTGGGGTCGAGTTATCGTGTTTAACAAGCCCAAAGTGGCCAAAATGTCAAATTGTCACAAATTTTCTAATTTTGACAAAATTCACCCTCGACCAGAGAACCCGAAAAACATAGGGGGGGTTCCTGTACTACCCATAAGAAAACTATACACCCCCAAATTTCAAATTGATCAGACCACCATTCTGGAACTTATCGTGTTTACATGGTTTCAGACTTTGACTCTGTGACCTCTGACCTGTCCAAAACAATAGGGTTCCGTGTACCACATGGGGAACACACATACTAAGTGTGAGGCTTCATCATCCAGGTGGGGTTGAGTTATGTTTAAAGCCCGAAATTGGCTAAAATAACGGAATTTTCACAAATTTCCTATTTTCGTCAAAAATTCACTCACCTGAAAGGAGCAAATTGGCCAAAACATCAAATTTTAACACAAACTTTCTATTCGACAAAAATTCACCCCCGACCTGAACCAAAAAAACATAGGGTTCCTGTACACCCATAAGACGATGTACACCTTTTTGCAACTTGATGGACCAACATTCTGATTTATGGTTTCCAAGGTTTTCAGACTTTGACCTCTGGAGACCTCAGATGACCTCTGACTGACCCAAAAACGATAGGGTTCATGTACTCATCATGGGGAACACACATACCAACGTATGAGCCTGACCTATCAGGCCTCGATCAAAGTTATACGTGTTACAAGGCTGGGCTCACACATACACACACACACACATAACACGACCGGAATCATAGATTCCTCTTGACTCCGTCAGGAATCCAAAAAATTGCTATGCGATATTGCAGAAGTGCTATACGAAAAAAAATATGCCATAGCAAATTGTTGCTATACAATTTTTAGTATCAGTACGAACATGAACACACCCTCTCCCTGCCGCCCCACACACCAATATCCCCAGGAAGCAGTCAAAGAGGTCCCAAAATATATCTTGAGGAAACCACATTGGTCCCCAGCCAGAAGAGAGGAAAGAAAAAAATGTTACAGTATTTTGAAGGTTAATCAACCTAACAATTGATTGGGTATAAAAAAGAGAAGGTTGCTTGTGGGCAGCTTTATAACAGCAAAATTGTCACAGACATGGTTTACTCGTTCTTCAGTGATTATTCCGACAGAGCATATATGATGGAATTCAACAAATCCTGAAAATCAAAAACATCAGATCCAGGAAATGTTACGGACCATACCTACGGAGTTTGGCGAAATTCTTACCAAGTTGGAAATGGAATAGAGATTGTGCAAAATAGGGCACATTTAAGGACCTCTACCTGACCAAGTTTTGTGGAAATCAAAAAACTTTCAAAAAACTTGCTGAAATATGCAATTTAAACAATTAAATGACCTCCAGTGACCCGACTTCCCTTTCTCGGAACCATGTAATCCACATCCACCAAGTTTCGTGAGAATCCGCCAAACTTAAAAAATCGCATAAATTATGCAAATAGACCCATATTAGCATTATTTAGGCTGAAATTTAATCAGTTCATCTACCTGTCATCCAGGTCCACATGCCGAACTAATCCTTGTAGCAATTACGGTTCTTGCATAATCCTGCCAACAAGCTTGAAAAATTAATTAACATAAAATGAGATAATTACCCAACGAATTCATGACTTTGCTGCCCAAAATCTGAACAGACGTGTACCCCAACCCCGGTGATAAACAAATATTGTCATAGTCGGGCCTCAGGTTTGTGAGAAATCTGCTAACGAGAAGTGTGACACAACAACACGCACACACACACACATGACGTATAGTGACCACTAGTTGTCTTTCTTCCTGAATTTAATTCAGTCGAGACAAAAAAGGATCTGCACTTCAACTAACCTTCCAAAAACCAAATGAATTCCAATTTACATCATAGAATGAGTAAACAAAGTTACAAAAATGGATTCGGCACTAGCATGCTGGAACATGCGCAGTTGTTTTCTGTTATGGACCAACGCAAACATGGCACTATTTTACTGTATGGAGTCTATGTGGGCGACCTTTGCATCATGCCCCTGTGAGTCACAGACAACATAGGGTTGGAGATAAAACTGGTCCCAAATTCACCTGGAAGAACCAAAACTGAGTTGCTTGAGTTGATGTAGAATATGATCCGGGATTAGTGTTTGCCGATAGCCAGAGACAGGCAAAGATGTGCAGGAACGCTTGATGAACCCCCGGAACCCAAGGGACACAGACCTAAACACAACCTCGAGGTCAAAGAGTAGGTGTGAATTTGTGAAATTATATGCAAAACAGGGAAGAAGGATTCCATGCCTCAATAATAAACCCCCTGGTTGAACAGGCCAGGACATATCAGGATGGTCGATATGGGGGCTCGAGGGTGGAGGGGGGAGGGGCGCGAGACCTTGGATGTCACCTTTCTGGGAGACCTTTAACTCCATAACCACCATTGGCCAGGATAATACTGACCAACCTTTATAATCACCCAATCAATTTTGCAGAGTGGAAGTTGGCTCGATGATTGAGCGAGTAGTTGAAATTACCCAGAGATGACATTCTGACATCGAATCATGAACACCCTATAGGTTACACTGTCGACGAGACAATGATAGAATCATTGATCATTAATCGTGTCTGTAGGAGTAGAATATTGCTTGACCATCGATAAATAGCCAAAATTTGACCCCTGGATACCTCTAACTATAAATTCATGAAACATCTCTAGTACCTTTGGTAATTGAAATAGACCAACTTTCTGATTTTCGTCGGATCCATTCTGCAGCCGGGGTAGAAGCTGCTCGACTCTCTAAAGAAATGGCCAAAATCGACCCTTAGCTTACCCTTGATCTTAGAATCAGTGAACACCTCGTGATACATTTGTCGATGATAACATTGGGACCTGACTTTCAGGCAGACAGACGACAGAAAAAGATATAGCTAGACGTGACAAAAACACATGCTAATTATTTACAAAGGAATGGAAACTGCAACTGGGAGAATTTCACTGGGAAAGAACAGTGGACTCTGCATTTAGGTAATAACGCGAGGCAGCCCGAGTTTGTTTTTAAGGGACCTTTAACTCATAACCACCATTGCGTCAAGATAATACTGACCAACTTTCAAGATCATCCAATCATTTGCAGAGGGGAAGTTGGCTCGCACTGATCAAGCGAGTAGTGAAATTCCCCCTAGATGACATCTGACATCGAATTCATGAACACCCTCTATGTACCACTGGCGCCGAGGACAATGAGAGAATCACTTGATATCAATATCGTCTGTAGGAGTAGAATATGCTTGGACCATCGATAAATAGCCAAAATTGACCCCTGGATTAACTCTACTATAAATCATGAACAGCTTTCTACGTACCTTTGGTTAATGATAATACTGACCATTTTCAGATCGTCGGATCCATTCTGCAGCCGGAGTAGAAGCTGCTCGACTGTTCTAACGAAATGGCCAAAATTGACCCTTAGATTACCCTTGATCTTAGAACCATGAACACTCGTCGTACCATGTCGATGATAACATTGACCAACTTTCATGCGGACAGACAGACAGGACACAAAACAGCTAAGCCTAGGACATGGACCAACACATGCTCATTAGTTGAAGAAATGAACTGCCAACGGGGAGACTTTTCAATGGCGAATAAACAGTTTGAGACTTCGAATTTAGGTAAATAACGAGATCGAGTGCAGACCGAAGGTCAGTATAAGCGACCTTTACACCCATAACCACAATTGGTCAATGAGAATACTGACCAACTTTCAAGATCATCCAATCAATTTTGCAGGAGTGAAGTTGGACTCGATGATCAGCGAATAGTTGTGAAATTCCCCCTAGATGACATCTGACATTCGAATTCATGAAAAACACCTCTCTATGCTACACTGGTCGACGATGACGAATGATAGAAAATACTTGATTCAATCTAATTTGTCGTAGAGTAGAATATGCTTGACCATTGATAAAAGGCCAAAAATTGACCCTGGGATAACCTCTAACTTATAAATTCATGAACAGGCTCTACGTACCTTTGGTTAATGATAATGACCAACTTTAATGATCGTCGGATCCATTCTGCAGCCGGGGGTAGGAGGAAAGCTGCTTGACTGTTTTAACCAAAATGGCAAATTGACCCTTAGCTTACCTTGATCTCAGATCATGCACACCTCGTCTGAACATTCGTCGATGATAACATTGACCAACTTCAGCAGACAGAAAGACAGAAGAAAAAAAGATATAGCTGACATGGACCAAATGCTTCATTATTATGTAAGGAATGAACTGCAACTGGTAGACTTTAACTGGCGAAAAAACAGTCGAGACTATGGATTGAGGTAATAACGGACGAGTGCAGCCGAGTTCGTTATTAAGATAATTCAGAGTTCAAGAATGTTATGACCAGTTATAAAGTCAACCTGCTGTAGTTCATTTCTATTCTACAAGCCAGCAAATTAAGAATTCCCAAATAATTAGAGATATTATATCTCTAGATCTATATGGTCTTTGTTCTCTAAAAAGGTAAATAAGCAGCTGGGTAACGATTGCGTTAGCGCGATCGAAGTAAATTGCATGTGCGTACCATACACCAATGCACCGAGCAAAGCGTCGTTTCGCCCGTTTTATCCTGTTAAGGCAGTAAGCTCTCTGAAGCGCACGTATACTGGGAGCCGGATCTGCACGTGTAAACATATTCTCCCAAAGGTTCACGCAACCTTACATTTGCATGCAAAAAAAAAGTATTGCGTTCACTTGAGACGCAGAAAATCGCGACACGTATTGATTGTTGTGTTACACTGACTACGGGTCTGTTATTGCAAACGCACGAAGCTATGCAAAAATAAGGAGGTACGTGATAGCCTATCAGAATGCTGTAATGCCATAATGGATAGCTGGGGTGTTGAATATTATTTACACATAATATTAATAATAACAGAGATCTGATTAGCTCAGTCAGAAGGATTAGGACTGTGATAAAAAAGTGCAGAGTTCGAAACCCGGCCGGTTAGCCTTTCCGATGCGTCCTTGCACCCAGGCGTTATTGGGAATCTCTGAGAGGTTACTTGTTATCACAAGTGTGCTGATTACGGCAGCCACTGTATGACAATCCCAGGGACATTGTGTGGGGGAAAACATTGGCGGTTGCCAGGGGTGTATAGCTAAAACCCCCCAAACAGTCAGGTGTTTCAAGCAAATGAATACTGATTGGAAAGCTAACTTAGATTCTTCTTGAAGATAACAAGGGCGTGGCAAGTCTTATGAGAAGGAAGAATTGTTCCAACATGGCGGCCCGAGTGGAGAACGACTTGCTCACCCCACTGTTCCTGGTAATGCACACTTTCAGCAGGTTCAGCAGAGGGTCGCAGGGTTTAACAAACAGGCTGATATGGTTGCATGAGTTTTGGGATATACTGGAGCAGCATAGAAAGAGTCTCGAAAACAAACAAGATAATATAACCAGGACTCCTCTCGTTCAACCATGAGCTTTTCTATATGACCTCATTCTCATACGATTTATAACCATTTTCAATAAAACTATAAAACTCGGTGGATATTGTACTCAGCCTAAGCAGCAGTGATATGCAGCTGTCTCAGCGGTCCAGAAACGCTTCAGAAATATGAGAATATGCAAGTTCAGGAGATGGTCGTCAATCTAGCCTCCCAAACGTCCCCCGAACCCGCCATTACTTTTGACCCTCTTCAAAGTGAACAAATTTATTAATTCTCTGGTAGTCCTCATACAGAAATCCCTATAATTAGGACTACCGGACACACTATTATTTTTCAAGATTTGGTTGTCCTATGCTATTTTAGGGCATCTCAGACTACGCTAAATTTGTTCAATGTTCAAAGTAACTACTGGGTAACAAACCTGGGCCCACTGCAGGAACGTTTTTGGAGGTTTGCCAGCACCCGGTTGTATCATGGGCAGACCATATTATTGTGACCTGAGGACAGCGTCGATAGCGACGAGCAACAAGGATGAGGACGTGGAAGACCATGACGCCCCGAATGCCTGGGGCACAGGGCGGAAGTCAGGGAGTAAGGGTACTTGCCCCTTTACTTTCGCCGATAGGCATCAGCCTTCCATGGGGTGTCGGTACCATCATCTTGCAGACCTTTGTGGGATAAAGGAGCAGTGATGAATTCACACTCTGACACTAAGCCAGACTGCCAGAAGGCATGGTGATTTCTTGACTGCCAAAAATAACTTTTGCCCCTTTTTCCAAAACAAGGATCATGTTCTCTTATATGACAATAGTACATTCAGCCTAGCAATTATTCAGTTTGAACCCTCAAGTAATTGAAGATTACAGTAAAAAAACAAGGATATAAATCCAGACTGTTATAAAGTTATTACATTTATTAGAGCAGTGTATAGGGGTGTACGCGAAGGCGGCGATCATGGGGGGGTGGCGGGGATGGCGTCCCCCCAATATTTGGGTGGGGGGGGGATGCAAGCATTTTGTCCCCCCCCCAATATTTGAGCCCGACTGCTATTTGCTGGACACTGTATCTGACATATTCCCATCGGCAACCATGTCATTGAACAACTGAATGATGACTTAAATGATTATAGTTGAGTGAATTCTGTTGTGCTCCATTCGAAATTTTGGCCGCGCGCGCGCGGGTATTTCGTCTTGTGTCGGTATAGTGTTTAGTGTTTCAGACAGATGATGTGCCTTCTGAAAATATGATGTCCTTACCGTAATACCGAATGAAATTATCAATGAAAAGAAGGGTTCTCCCCAATCCCTATTGTTTACATTAATAAGAACTGGCTTTTTTTTTTTTTCAACCAACCGACGGTGTGTCTTCTCCTTCATGGACGTGTAAAACCTTGTCAAACGTGTGCTATATTGAAGGTGAGGGGGTTGAGACGACTGGGGGTTGGGGGCCGGGGGGGCGGGGGTGGGGGGGGGGTGGGAGGGGGCGGGGTGGGGGCGGGGGGGGGTACGGGGGGCCGGAAGGGGTGGGGGGGGGGGTGAGGGGGGGGGGGGGGGGGGGGGGTGGGGCGGGGGGGGGGGGGGGGGGGGTGGGGGGGGGGGGGGGGGGTGGGGGGTGGGAGGGGGGGGGTCCGCCGGGGGGGGGGGGGGGGGGGTGGGGGGGGGGGGGGGGGGGGGGGGGCGGGGGGCGGGGGGGGGGGCGGCGGGGCGGGGGGGGGGGGGTCGTGGGGAGGTCTACCACCTGCGGGGAATCTGTGATTTTTATTTATTTATGTGCGAAACTTTTTTAACTTGTTGAAAGTGAGTGCAACTAGCTGTGCACATTACTTAACTATGAGGGCAACGGTGCGGAATCGAAAGAAATGCAAGAGGAACACAAAAATTGCGTTCTAGAAAGGACATGATTCAAAATTCACGTGAAGAAAAGGCTGTCCAAAGGGGAGGTCCAAAATAGTGCATGAGGTTTGAGGAATGCCCAACCAGAAAGCCAAAGGCTTAGTGATTTTGACTGTTTCTTTTATGCAAACCCATAGCAGACACATGGGACACATGGGAGATAGTACAGCTCATTATAGGCAACTAAGTCTGAAAAAGTTCCTATCTTTACCAACCAACTAATAGTTCTGTACCCTTGGTAAGAAGCTACACACTAAATTTCGAGATATTCAGACTTCGACTTGGTGGAACATAGATGAACGCCGACCTGACCCCAAAACAATAGGGTCATCGTTTACTCATCATGGGAATACACAAACCAAGTATGAGCCTCATTCACCCGCCCTTTACCAAAAAACAATAGGTAGGGTTTATGTTTATCCCCATAATAAAGAAGCCACACACCCAATTTCAACATGGTCAGACCAACCATATGATTTTGGGTGTTTACAAGGTTTTCAGACTTGACCCCGCGTGACCTCAGACGTTCTCTGACCTGACCCCAAAACAATAGGGTTCATATACGCATCATGGGAAACAAAATACCAAGTATGCGCTTCATCCATCAAGGGGGGTCAAGTTAGTCGTGTGTACAAGCCAAAATTGGGCTAAAATATCAAATTTTCTATTTTTCGATCAAAATTCACTCTGACCTGAACCAAAAACAATAGGGTTCCTGTATCCCCATAAGGAAAGCTTTACACCTAATTCAACTTGATCAGACCAACAATTATGGACTTATCTTGTTGACAAGGTTGGCGACTTTGACCTCTGGTGACCTCAGATGGACCTCTGACCTGATCTCAAAAACGATAGGGTTCATGTATCATCATGGGGAACACACATACCAAGTATGAGCCTCTCCTCAGGTGGAGTCGAGTTATCGTGTTTACAAGACAAAATTGGCCACCCAGATATCGAGAGTTTTTACCAAATTTTCTATTTTCGACCTAAAAATCCTCCCGGACCTGACCAAAAAACAATAGGGTTCCTGATCCCATAAAAAAGCACACACCTAATATCAACTTGATCAGACAACCATTCGGACTCATCGTGTTTACAAGGTTTTCAGACTTTGACCTCTGGTGACTCAGATGACCTAGGACCTGACCCCAAAACAATAGGGTTCAGAACTATCATGGGGAACACACATACCACAGTATGGAGCTTTCATCATCCGCGGTGGGGTCGAGTTATCGTGTGTTACAAGCCAAATTGGCAAAATAATGAATTTTCACAAATTTTCTATTTTCGACCAAAATTCACTCCAGACCTGAACCAAAAACAATAGGGTCCTGTACTCCCCATAAGAAAGCTATACACCCAATTTTCAAACTGATCAGACCAACCATTCTGGACTTATCGTGTTTACAAGGTTTTCAGACTTTGACCTCTCGGTGACCTCAGATGACCTCTGACCTGACCCAAAAAAACATAGCGGTTCATGTACTCATCATGGGGAACACACATACCAAGTATGAGCTGACCTACCCAGACCAGATCCAAGTTATCGGGTTTACAAAGGGGCGTCACAACACACAACATACACACACACAATTACAACACACACACTGACATGACTGAAAGATTCCTCTGACTTCGTCAGGAATCAAACATGTAAACTTTGTTGTCTTTGAAGGAAGATGTGGGGCGACGGGCTAAGTCTACCACTGCGGACCTGTTGATTTGTTTGGCGAAATATGGTCTATCTGCCAAATTTAGAATTAGTATTCGGCAATCAATTATTGGGTGCGGACCCTTTTTTAAGGTTGGTGCCGCACGTGTGCACATACTAACACACTAAGGGGGCAGGCACACGGTGGGGTGAAACCCCATAATAATGGCCATCGAGATTCGGCCAGGAAACGCCACAATTCTGTGCAAAGACATATTGAAAAGTTTTGGTGAAGAAGTTTTATATAGCAAAGATGCCTGACTTTTAGATGGAATGCCAAAAGTGTAAAATTTCGCAGCGCGCCGCGCGCGTTGCGGTGTTACTTCTG
>JAODTK010001661.1:0-11341 GCA_026419785.1 Sclerodactyla briareus | reverse complement strand
GGACCGAGTGTCGTTTGAAGAGGAAGTTTGTTCCGTCTATTCAGCACACAGAGCTCTGTCACAATCTAAAAATTGACCGGTTCTATTTTTTTCCCTGTAACTCGAAAATCGGGCACATCCATTCGAGATTGACCTTTGACTTTGACCTCATCATCAGAGGGAGTTTGACCCACTGATCTACAAAAAAACCATCATGACAAATCACTATGAAAATCCCAGCTGCCACTAAATTTCGTGTACAAATGACCTCTAATATCTTCGCACATGAAGGTCAAATGGAGTCAATTTATGGGCCATTTCGATCAGAAGGTTACCTTTGAGATTCGGCAAATGGCCACAAAAATTAGATTCGGCCCAGAACTTGGTAAAGGTCAAATCGAGGTCAAGCGGCACACAGATGGGGGTCAACGCGTGGAACCACATGGGCGCACCTCCCCACCCGGCAGACATTGGTTTCCAGTTCGGACCAAAAAAATAGTTTTGACCCTAATTGACCTTTGAAGACCTTGGTGGGTGACATTACGGGGTTTATGAAAAAGGTACCCATGGGATGGGATACACCCTGTCCTGAAATATAAACCACATCAGGTAATGTCATGGAAGTTGTTGCCAGGAACAATACTATTTCAAAGTTTATGCCCATAAGTGGACCTGGAATGCACCTTTGATGACATGACGGTCTTGATGAAAAATGTTCTCCACAATGACATACACCCTGTCCCGAAACTTCAACGTGCCAAGCATGTCACTGGGTAAGGTTTTCTTCCGAAAAATATTGTTTTTTGTTATAAGTGACCTTGACTGACCTTTGATGACATGACAATTTGTATGAAAAATGTTACTCTCGAATGAGATGCACACGGTCCCACAAGTATCATGTATCCCAAAAGTGTATACTGCCAATGCTATTGCAAAAAGGTATCACCAACCTTTGACCCCGTAGTATACTTGAGAAACCGGTAGTGCCCGATTGAAGCGGGAGTTTTTAATTTTCTTTGCCGGTAACTCTAAAAATAGGCACATCCATTCGCAGATTTGCTTGACATTTTTGACCTTTTGCCTCACATCAGAGGTAGTTGACCCACTGATTCGAAAAAAGACACCATGAAAATCACTATGGACATCTAACTGCACTAAATTTCAAATGAGAAACTTTGACCTCTGATATCTTCGCACACAAAGCGTGCACTTGGGGTCAAGTTATGGTCCAGTTCGATCGGAAGGTCGTTTGAGATCCGAAAATTGAATTCGTCCCAAAACATGGGAATGGTCAAATTGAGGGGGCAAAGGCACACAGAGGGGGTCAACGAGTGGTATCACAATAGAGGCACTTGCCCAACCTTGGCAGATATTCGGTTTCCATGTTAGGGCCAAAAAATAGTTTTTGACCCCTACATTGACTGTGATGACCTGGTGACATTTGACAGTATGTTTAAAATGATCCCTCCCATCAATGCAACCAGTCCCAGAAGGTCAGCGATGTAGGACCTTGTTAACAGGAGGTGTTCCCGGTTGAAATATCCAGATTTGGGCCTTCATTGGGCATTGGTGACTTGCGGGTACAAAATATAGGGATCAACACCCCACATAACGAACCCCACATTGATGAATTATGAATTGAACTAAATGCTTGCGCCAGAGACGTCGGACAAAAGGAGTCACATACACACAGACACCCCCACTAACAACAGACACAACCACATACTGCGGACCGCATAGATTCCTTTGCCGGGTGGCAAGAATAAAAAAACTACTCGTACCACGGTTTCATAGGACTCTGGGGGTCAACAATCCCTTCTATGAGTAGGGAGAACGAATCTGATAACGATCGGAACAATGCGTGCCATTATCTCAAACGTATGATTAAGTACGTTTTTAAAGATGTATACAGCTCATCTCAACTGAAATGAAGCACTGACAGTTTAGGGCCAATCAAAAGGTACCTCACGCGGCCACTGTGACCAAGCAGGTAATATCTGTTAATGGTGTTTTCAGCTTGACAGTTGAAGTGATGACTGAATTGATGCTGCAGAGATGATCGAACTCGGTTTGGTATTACAGCTGATACAAGCCGAGGATTATGAGTCGTGCTTCGTTTATAATTGTATATAGTACGAATTTCGGTAGGATCACTTGACACATTGCACTTGGGAGTCCGCAGTTTTGTCGGGGAAGTTAAAATGTCGGAGGGCAATGTATCAGTCTTCGGTTCCTGGCCGGAGGCGGTTCTCCATTGACGTTTGCGACGTGATGGATTCAACGTGCCGAAACATATTCAAGGAGAATCTGCCGGGTTAACTGTTCATTCATGTCTTGCCTGATGGTCATCCTAAAACGGTGTTCAAGAATTATATGAGAGTGGATTGAACGAAAATCTAAGTACTAAATGGAACTGGAGGTTATGTTTGCCTCCTGAACAAGACTATGATTGTATAAGTGGGCTATTGCGGATAGGAACGTGGGCACAGCGAGCAATGACTATCACCAGTATTGAGTCCAGCATTTGTCAGAGGGCGGAATGATCAGTAACGGATTTCCTTATCACCAATAGCCCCCAGGGCGAAAGAAGACATGGCAAACCCTACACACTCATTAATCCTAGCTGTTACCTTGTGAGTTGTGTAAATTACTTCAAGGAATTTAGGCATCTAACATTCACGGGGGTACGATGGCGAGCTGCCCAGATCCCTACTAGTGAATGTCCTTTCATTTTTTACATTGTTTTTTACAGGGGTCCTGTGGTTCCCCCACCCACCTCCCGCGCCCCGTGAGGTAAACGAATTTGCCACGGCTGATGCGCCCTATCGGCTCACTCGAATTCGGCAGAAAGCCGGTATGTGGGAGTTGGCTGCCATGAATGTCATGGATTTAGAAAGTACGGATAGTCACGTCATATACCATGACCATGGACCTCTACCGAAATGTGCGTAGGTAGAGCGAGGGCAATAGTTGAGTGAAGCCTTGTCACTGTAGACAACCGTAAGCTAAATCTGAAGGTTTAGGTAACTCTTCTGGAGCATACGTGAAATGACATGACAGAAAGCAGGCTTGATCAGTTTAAACCTTATTTAGTCCACGGAACAGTGACGGCTCGAATATACGCACAGATGTTCTCCCTGAGCTAGGATTCAAGTTGAGTCACACTAATCAGCAACGTTATAATATGGTCTTGATTTATATCACCAGGATTTATATCCTGGCGAAGTTCCGAAAGACGTGCTGCTTTACGTGGCCATATGAGTGTATTAGTAGAGAGGGGATATCTGGGAGAATCATGGCGATCATTAGTGATGTTTAGATCAAAACAGTCAGCCGCTGGGTTATTGCAAGGGGACTGCGCTATATTAATGGTCAGGTAAGTAAATCACTCAAACGACATGCAGAGGCCAAGACCTGAGTTAATAGTTAACATCGTAGGTTTGCCGTAGCATGGTACTGAGAATAGTCGCGTCCAACTCTCTCCACACGCAAGAAGGCACTGTCAAAAAGGACCAAATTCGGATGAATTCGCACCCTACAAGGCGGAAAGGATCAAGTATAAGATGATTTCGATTCGCAAATAATAATTTTCCATTTAAAATCATCGAACAGTACGTTTCCGAGTGTGTAAATATAAGGGTGACAAAGGCTCCAATAATCAGAGAGCCGAATTGGAATTTGCTATTGAGGAGAGGTGAACACTGTCGACACTTCCCCGTCCGTTTTCATGTATCGCAGAGCCCTAATGAAAACAATCTAATATGGAAGCATGTGTGAACTGTGTGAGACATCATTCACAGCGTAAACTCTCAATCGGTCCCGAGGGGGCATGGGAATATGTAGTCAATAGCCAAAGCCAAGTTATGGAATTACATGTTTCCTTGCATTCAGGCTAAAATGCAGGAAAAAACTTGAAACGGGTGGAACAAAATACTACAATGGTTTCTTCAAACTGAATACAACTGAATGGTTTTATAATTGCAAGCACAGAAAAGTCCAAAAACATGATATTTTTAACTGTATCTAACTTTTCCATGATAAAGTGTGAGGACTGTGAAAAAACAACAAATTTCCTTCCATGCAGCTTTCGAGTCGGGGGGTGGGGGGAGGGGGGGGGGGACCGTTTTCTAGTCCACGATTGGTATTTCTCCTCGGGTATCATATGCTGAAATTGGTGATCGGGCGGGTTAGGGGGGGGGGGGCTGGACGTGAAGGACGGTGGCAACAACTCGGGAATAAAGCGGGCCATAGCTACCGTCACCTGAAGCATTTTGGGCCACCACCTTATATTTTCTTGTATTGGCTGTCTTGCTGGGGGGTACTATGAAAACACCAATATGGGTTCCTGCATAGGGACGTGACAAAAACCACCAACAGGACAAGCTTATTGAAGAAGTCGCAGTGAGAGATGAAGGAATTTACGCCTCACCAGAAAACACCACAGGACTACTATTCCTGGAATAGTAAGATGATGCATTCCATCTGGAGTGTTCTGCCAGGCAACAAAATGACACTGAAGAGCGTCGGTATTATACAATAACATGTCTGATAGTTAAGTCCATTCACTGATGATGATAGTGTTGCGATAGCAGTCTGCATGTAACTCCAGCAAAATCAGGCGGAAACCGGTGAAGCCAATAAGTCGTTAATGGAATTATGAAAAGCTTGAGTCGTTGCAGTGCGCTCTCTCCTGCACAGTAGGTCACTGGAAGATGTTGCAGGAGCCTGCAACATGGTTGACAGGACCGGTGATCGTTGCCAAACCAAAATCTGGCAGCTTTGCGATGAAACCATGTCCGCTTCTGAATGTTACAAGCTTTGTAAGGATCTCAAACTGAGGACGGTATTCCAAACCAGGGGACGTACCAGAGACTGTCTTCCGTTTAGTAGTTCTTTCGTTTTAGTTCTCACAGTCATAAGATTGTCTACGGATTAGATTGAGGATCTTGTTAAGCTTACCAACATTTAGTTTATAAGTTGACCATGAGAGCTTTGAATTGATTGTTACTCCAAGATAGGGATGTTCTTCCACCAGGTCAAGGCGAGTATGTCCAGTATTGGCAATGGTTACAACTTGCCTATGTTCGCAATCATTATTGACATCCAACTACGAAATATTGATTGTATTTCCTACTATTTTTGTAGTTTTCTCCTCTTCTTTCCTTCTGCTTTTTCCGTCTTTAGCTTCGATTGTCCGATTTGCCTCTGAAATTTGTTCAGGGGGGACCTCCCCGCTGCCCACCTCCGGATCATGGGTAGGTGGTGGGGAGGAGCTGCTAGATTAAGGATTTCTGCATCGATAGTTACCACAATACAGATCACCGAGACAAATTTTGGTGCCGAGAGCTCCTCAGGGGGTGTAGCCTTGTCCTACAACGATTCGGCACATAGTTGATTTGGGCCCTATCTTAGGCCTAACGTTTCAGCCGAGTGCTAATTCCAAGGCAAGTCCACACCACCACCAACCTACTTACTTGGGCTACAACGGGAGGATCGGATTGCCCACAACGAGAAGTTAGCGGCAACCGTTGACTATATTAGTGCTAGTTTATTCAAAGGAACCACAAGATATGGAGAAGACTGTCTTGGAAAGCAAAAGTAGTAAAAAGCAACAGAATAAGAGAAGAGTGGATTGAGTCCAGGCATATCAACGCAGTTGAAGGGTAAAGACTTTCTAGTACCTATAACGTGCTGAATTGAATAGATTGAACATGTAGAGCAGCTACTACCACAAGAACCCTGGAAAATATATTTTCTACAGCAAACAAGCACGTCGGAAACTTCTCCAATCGAGCATCTCGGAATACCAATTCGATCCAAAGTGAATGTCCGTGTTGACCGCGGCTTGAAGGTAGCGAAAATGCTCTAATGTTATACACTGGTGAATTGAAAACCCATTCTCACCGAAAAGACGGAAGAATCTTCTAAAACAAAATGTGCCGGTCTAGCTCGATTCAGCTGAATGTATACAAGTGCGCACTCGAATGGTATTTAAATAAGGCAGATTCGACCCAGCGGAGAGGTCTAAACCTCCACTCGCACGAAGAGGAAACAATAGGGTCGTTTTTTAGGGAATACGGCATCAGTTGACCGGTGTATGCTGTCCTACTCAGTGTTATTCCTCGCGTGTGCTAATCGAAGTCGGGAAACTATGGAAAAACTGTTAGCGCACCTAAATCCACGTGTTCCCAAAAGTGGCTTTAAAAAAATATGTTATATGCATTCAGTTATCTCTGCAGAGACATGGATCGGTGCGCCTGCAGCAACACAGATAATCAAGATCATCAATCAGGTCAGTGAACGAAGTGCGCAGAACAAACATAAAACAATGACTTCTACAAACAATAGCAGCTTATGTAAACATTAGCCATGATGGCCTGAGAGAGAGAGAAAAACCCACTCGCCTGATATCAGGATCGTTTGTCCCGAGGAGCAGGAATGATATTTGAAGGCGGAAATAGAGAAGGGCTGATACCGGTAAGGAAGCGAAAGTTGATTGATTGTGACCAGTTGACGCTAGCGTCCCAGGCTGTGTAACAGATAGTGTATTAATTTGTGGTCCAGATCTCATATTTCTTCTATTCAATTCATTGCAAAAAAACGATCACTTGATCGTTTTCCAGCCTTTCGCTCATTGCCAAGTTTCGATCGGAGATGGAATGGCCTTCAGTGATGAATGACGAATGCAGTATCTCGGTATTGCCCTCTTTTAATCTTATAATAATAATAATAATAACTTGCATGCTATAGAGCGCTTCCAAGTCGTAGAGTTCTCAAAAGCGCTTTACAGAATACCCGCATCACAGGAAACCGGACGCTATCCAGGACAATTCCCGGGGAGGGTGGAGGAGCTGCCTAGAATTCAAGTGATTTCTCATCGATGAGTTACACAATATACAATCACCGAACAAATTTTGGCCGAGAAGCCCGCGCGGGTGGATGAGCCTGGTCTGACCACGATTCGGCTACCATAGTTGATTTGGCCTATCTTAGGGCCCTAACGTTTCAGCCGACTGTGTGATTCAAGCAATGTTTACACACACTACCAACTGACTTACTTGGCTACACCGAGGATAGGCGCCCCACAAACGAGATAAGTTAGGCGCGCAACAGTGGACTACTATGAGTGCAGTTTATTCAAAAGACCACAAAGAAATGGAGAAGACTGTCTGAAACCAAAGTAGATAAAAGCAAAAAATAAGAGAAGAGTGGATAGAGTCTCTAGGACTATCAACGCAGTTGACGGGTAAACTTTCAGTACATATCAAACGCGTGAATGATATGATCGCAAAGTAGAGCTAGCTGCTCAAACAAAACCCTGAAAATATTATCTTGCTACAATCAACAAGCACGCTCGGAACTCTCCAATTCTAGCAATCTCGAAATAACATATTTGATCAGTGAAAGTCGGTTGACAGCTGGCTTGATGAAGTTATCGAAAAGCTTCTAATGTACTACACTGGATGAAACCCATTCACCGAAAAAGACGGAGAATCTTCTAAAAAAAGTGAAGGTAAGCCCCAGATTTCATGCTAATTGTATACAAGTGCGCAATCGATGCGTAATTTCAAATAAAGGCAGAATGACCCAGCGGAGAGGCTAACCTCCAATCTAGCCACGAAGAGGGGAAACATTAGGGTGTTTTTTTGTTTTTAGGGTGAATACCTGGCATCAAGGGAACGGTTGTAGCTGCCTAAGCTCAGTTTATCCTCGCGTGTTTAATCGAAGTTCGGAAGACTATGAAAAACACGCTCGCGCACCTAAATACGTGGTTTACCAAAAGGGGCTTTAAAGTAACATTATGTTTAGGCATTCAGTTCTCGGCTAGAGACAGGGATCGGTGCGCCTGACAGAGGCAGCACACAGATAATCAAGATCTATCAATCAGCAGTGACACGAAGTGAGCATGAACAAACTAAACATGACTTCTACACATGAATAGCACGAGTAATTAAAACATTGAAATGATTGGCCTGAGAGAGCAGAGAAAACAAACCACCCTCGCCTGAATCAGGATCGTGTCCCGAGGAGCAGGTGAATGATATTGAAGTCAGGAGGAAATCGGAGAGGCTGTACAGGTAAGGAAGGGAAGTTGATTTGATTGTGACCAGTTAGGGACGCTAGGTCACAGGTCTGTACATGATTGGTTATAATTGTGTGGTCGGATCTCATATTTTTTTCATTCAATTCATTTCGCAAAACGTACTAGATCGCTTTTCCACGCATTAGCCATTGCCAAGTTTCGATCGGAGATGGAATGATTTTCAGTGATGCTGACGAATGCAGTATCTACGGGTATTGCCCTCTTATAATAAATCATAAT
The DNA here is from genome assembly GCA_026419785.1 of Sclerodactyla briareus. NCBI lineage: Eukaryota > Metazoa > Echinodermata > Holothuroidea > Dendrochirotida > Sclerodactylidae > Sclerodactyla > Sclerodactyla briareus. Next base: position 3,039 of record JAODTK010001661.1, on the reverse strand, counting down.
AATAATCTGCATGCGTATATAGCGCTTTCCACACGTCGTAGCGTTATCAAAGCGCTTACAGAATACCCCGATCACGGAACGGTACGGCTCTCCGACAAAAAAATACCGGAGAGATACGTTGTACTCATAGGTAGGTGCGGATTGTACTCAAATTCCTCCGGATTCCCAACTATCGACTGGGTTGGGGTTAGGTAATGGAAGACAAGATTACCTTGCCCAAGGGTACACCGGAAAGAGTGATCGGTCATTGGGGATTAGAAATCGAACCTTCGACACCCAGTCCTTAAGCTCTACAGACCCGAGCTAATCCGATCTCATCTCTCTGTGAATAGTGTCGAAAGGGATCGATTTTTTCTTTTTGTAACAGTGGCACCAATGTCTTTTTTTCCTCTGTTACCTGGGCCAATACTATGTCATGAGCAAGTGATTACACGGGGTTATGGTGATAGTATACAGAAAAGAAGCTGCCTGTTCTTCATCTCGCTCACTTCGAATGAGTAATAAGTTAATAATGGGAAGTTAGAGGACATTTTTGTACGTTGTAAGTATGTGGTCATGGGGGTTAACAGCAGTTGTTTTTTTTAACGACGGGCAACAACTCAGGTCATCAGCAACAAGCATGAAAAATAGTTAAAGCAATGAATCGTGACCAATTCAATACACTTTGTTAGGGTTCGTGGTCATGTTGCTCACAGGGGGTCAAAGGCCTATTGAAGCGTTTATAAGCCAAAGAGATGGTATAATGTCTACTAGTTATTTAGCAACATCACAGTGACAACGTCAATGTAAGGTTAGGGATTAGGGTAGGGAATAGGGCCAGCAAAGTTGCCTTTGAAGTTCCTCAAAGGTCCGGTCCGTGCATATCAAGTGGTGAGTAAATCCTAATCATTCTGGCAAAAATGGTTTCCCCGTTCCTTGATAAAATACGATGTATTTGTATATTGTAGCTGAGGGTTTACGTTTAGTGTGCGTTGTATGACCGCAAAGCACCTGAAGCATTCCCGATTGAATAGGGCAATAAGATAGTCGGAGAGGACTCGGCGTGACAATAAAATTCATTTGAATTAAGCAGACAAGAGAGGGTAATCAAGAAAATCGTGACAGTACTCATTCATTGAATTATAGACAACCGATTATTTTCATTGCGAGCCGCCGCATCAATTCGCAGTCCAAAGTATAAGTCTAACGACGAGACGACGTTACATGGCATAGCTAGCACAATAGATCCATCAGGTGGCGTTTGTTTTTTAAAAAAAACCGCCCTACCCACATAGGAAGATAACAGGCTTCAAAGGGCTCGCCATGCTCTGATGTGCTGTGAAATTATATATAAGAAAAAAATCTTCCCTCCTATCGGCTTGCATTCAGTAAACTAACAGGACAATTTTGGTCGAGCAGTCGTTTCTTCGTGATACGTTATTGTATGAAGTGCTGTGCCTCACGCTATTATTACTATTATCGATTAGCATGGAAAATGTGCCTATAAGGCACTAAGGTTTTATCCACCAGCAGACCTGAATCAAGGAAGCAGAGCAGCGGAGTGCGCTTATCACGTGGTCCACGCCTTTCGAGAAGCTTCACTTTTGTTCGCGCAATTATTTATGTATAGGAATAGCACCTGAAGCAACACGTATTGTAGGTTTGTGGTGTTTCAGTCAGCTCAAATTTAGACCGCTACCCGGTATGTCATCGTTAGGCGTGAAAGCAGTTATCACCCATCAAGAATCACGGAGTTCAAATCGTTTTCCTTGGAGCTGGCGATTAAACATCAATAGCCTACCATGGGAGAATCGTTCATTTTTCTAACCTGATTAACACTCCCAAAGATGTCAATACTGGATCCCAGCAAACTCAAAAGGTATCCCTAAACATCATGAATAGAGTTTCTAAGAATGTGGAAATCAGTTTAAATATGTTCTTAAAACATTTACAAGGCCTCCTCAATGAACGTAACATGTTTGAAACGTTTCAAATATGTCATATTGATTGTTATAAACGAGAAAATGTTGCCAAAAAACGTTTCTTTGCGTCCTGATTAGTACACCACAAGTACTGTCATTCGAAAACATTGGAAAAACATTATCATAACGTTCTAATAATGTCTTGGGTTGCTGGATAGTTTTTGGTTCCAGGAAAGGTTCAACTCATATCCCTGCGTTGGGTATGTCACTCAACAGGCCGAGCTGCATTACTATGCGGTTCAATGATGGACAACCTGCCAAAATATAGGTCGCAGCTATAAATGATGCGGTGTACAATCTCCAAAGGCCGTGTGCAACAATCACCTGCTGTCATCATCCATTGGCGTAGGCACAGTATTTTGTCACTGCTCTGGACCATTGCTAGTTTTGGGAGATCTCTGTATTAGTGTTTTGGCACCTACATTGAGCTTGGTTTTCCTCCCCCATGGATATTGAAGCGTAGCACTCTATTACACAAAAAAATGAAAAGTTATATCACGATTTTTCACAAAAATAGTTCATTTCCTGCGTCCTTAAATGTTATGTAACTACGGTTGCTATTCCAGGTGTACATAAATGGACCTCCCAGCAGTGCACCAATGCGGAAACATTTCTCCATTGACTTCCGTGACTTTTTGAAAAATGCAAACATGTGTAACTAGCTAACCAGGAAAGGATAATTAATTACTGATGGCTACATGGCTATGAAAACAATTTGTGAACGTGTGATTGTGTATCCATTCATAGCAGCATTTTAGTGCTTCCATACAGAAGCTCTCAACAAGTGCAACATACACTACTGTCTGATGGATGCTGTTAGGTCCGGACTCGAGTATTATCGGAGTGGTCTGACAAAGTTTAGAACAGTACAAACGACACGAATGTGTGCACTCAGACACGGATAGGGAAATCACAGAGTCAGAAGATACCTAAAGTAAAGTTCGAATGCCAAACTGTGTTGATACAATACTGCGCCACGCGTTTTCTGTATAAACAGATAGTGACATGTTAAATGACAGGACTTCGTCTGACCAGGGAGTAAACCAGAATCCCCAACAAATCTGAGATGCTATACCAA
>JAODTK010001660.1:0-10569 GCA_026419785.1 Sclerodactyla briareus | reverse complement strand
GTGCGGCGGAGACGGCGGCTAACACCCCCAAAAACCGAAATTCCCCGAACTTTAAGAGTTTGCGGGATATAATGACAGAACGGAAATCTGAAATGTGATAAGTGAATGTGACAATAATGAGTCCACGGAATCTTCGTCCAATACGGACACGGCTCGACTGTGAACGAATCGTCCCATGCACAGTTGCAAAACGGTGTGATCTGTGGAATGTTCAATACCATGACAAAAATTATAATTACAAATGTAAAAAATCCCGGGTTGGACACTGGCGCTTTAATCAATTGTAAACCGATCTTTTTCAGTACTATTAACCTGAAAGTAATGGATTCTGAGTAGGCATCACACCTCAGAAGTTAACCCTTCATTTTTGCCACCAAAATTGCATGTGAGGATGCTGGAATTCTCAAAAAGTTTCCCAAAGGGGGAAGAGGGGGACATAATTTAGGCAAAAATTGACCTCCTTGTCCCTTGAAAAGACCTCATTTGTTTACGACTAACAGGAGTCCACATCCACCGAGTTTTTGTTTCAAATCCGCCGAATTTGCGAAAAAACACAAATTTGACCTCTGGTGACGCCCATGTTTATTCGGCCAACTTTTGTCCCCCACCCACCAGTTTTTCGTGGAATCGGACCAACTCAATTCTTTTCGTGTAAAAACCTTACCTGCAAAATAGAAGGCAAGGCAGACTTCCCTTTCGAACTCATCCGAGAATCTTTCACTGGAACGGACCAGTTACCAAGTTTTAGATCGATCAGATAAAGCGTTGAAGAGTTATTGATTCGCAAACAGCTGAGTTTCCGGCTGCGGCGTATACGACGGCTGCGGCGGGACGGCGACGGCGGCTACCCCCAAAACCATAATATCCCCGGACACTTCCAGTGTCTCGTGGGATATTAATGAAGGTCATGGTGTGCTGCTGAGGTCACACCGATGACGCTTGTAGTTCCTCCCCCTCAATAAGGGCGTGGGTGAAGAGTATCGATGAAACAGTAAATGCGGAATTCCATATAGTGTTTTCTTTCCATAGGCCTTGTTTCCTCAGTTGAATTGCCGAATTGCAGAGAATGCCTTCGTCTTGATGATCTTGTCAATTGCAGCGATGGCAACTGGAGTCCTTCGAGGAGGTCGTTTAGATCGGAGAGAGTAGTCTCGAGGCTAGAGTGGCCTCTCGGAGTGAATTTTCAATCTGTGATTTTGGGGTGTTTTGAGCTTTGGATGGCCACCAGGCTCGTTCAGAGCAGATTCCGATTTGGTAACTCTCTTCAGGCCTCTCGTGGGTTGGTTTTGTGAGAATGTCAGATCTCTCAACCACATTAGCGTAACGCAGAGAGTTGTCATGGGGGGGTGGGGGGGGGGGGGGGGGGGGTTTAGGAAAACCCCAGGAAGGTGCGCCCTCATATTGGCCTCACCCTTCCTATTAGCAAATAAGCACAATTTGTGGCCTCTAGACCGTGTTTGTCTGCGATCTCGCTAAATAATAATATATACTTTCGTGTTTTTCGAACACTTCAGCCTATTGCGGCCCAACACCTCTTTGCCGATTTTGCCGATTGTCATTGCCGCCCTCAAAATATTTGTCCTGGAAGCTCGCGCTTTGATATTTTGTATCAAAGATCAAGGGCGGCGATTTGTGTTGGGATTGGTGGGGGGGGGGGGATAGGACATTATGAATCTATCTAAGCGCAGCGCCACCATTCGTTGGCGCGTGGCGTACCAAAAAATTTTTCCGTTCGACAGACCATCCTATATTGCAGGAAACGGCACTTCCGGTGCCTTGTGGGACAATAAGTCCATTCCTAAAATTGTAACAAATTTTCATTTAGAAAGTTTCCCATCCAAAAACTTTCGCCTTAGGGATCATTTCAAGCCGTTGCGTTGGGGTGCTGTGACGATTCTAAAATACGATGCAGGTGAGGTTCCGGTCATGAAAGGACAATGGGAATGCGCAATGGAACCACCATCGCATTCGCACAAAGCGCGAGATTTTGCAGGATCCAATTTGACCAACCCGCCATTGCACTGACCGCCGTTCCCTGACTATTACTCAGATCGGCCTAAGTTTTTTACTCAAAGATTGGGGCCAACAGTGGCCGAATGAGTATAACACAGGAAAAGTTGAACGGCAACTCCGCGCGAAGCGCGCGCGAAATTTTACACTTTTGGACATTCCACCATCGACAAAAGTCAGGCAATCTTGGATCGTATCAACTTAATCTTCCCACTGAATTTTTTATCATGTCTTTGCACGGATTCGTGGCGTTCCCTGGCCAGAATATTCCGACGTCTATTTTGAGGGGATCCCTCCCGCACCGTGTGACTTCCCCCATAGTAATTGGCAGCACCGTGCACGCACCCACTTTCAACAAGGTGATCAAACCCATACATTGATTGTGGAATCTCCATTCAGTTTGCAAATAACCATATATGCCAGAACAAATCCCAGGTCCCGCCGTGGTAGACTTACCCTTACCCCCGTCGCCTCAACCTCCTTCCTTCGAAAACAACGAAGTTAACCCTCTTGGGCATTCTATCGAAAAGTCAAGCAATCATTTGGAATTTTGGAAATCATGTCTTTTGACAACGCAATTGTAGCGTTCCCTGGCACACCCTGGCACATTTACGATGCCGCATCCGTTGCCCCTCTCATTGATAGTATGTGCACCGTGGACCCAACTTTCATTCAACAGTGGTCTCACCGATGAATAAAGAAAATCACAGATCCCGCAAGGTTGTATAAGAGCCGACCGCCGTCGCCTCGCCCACCTTCAACCACGAGCTGGCGATTTCTACGTTTGTTTGTAATGGTTTATATCCGACCAAACGTCCTATGAAGAGCATACACCAATCGGGTAAAGCCTGCTCCATGCAACGATAGGGACTGACGGGAACCTTCTTTCATTGATAGTCGAACAACCCAAAGTAAATTTTCAGGCATTTTTTTTAGGAACATTAATGTCTGCACAAGGCCATCTTCATGTCTTGAAACACACCGGCACATGAAAATCCGCGCGTGCGTAGACCTGATGATCAGTTGAGTAATAAAGTCGTGCCTGCGTCACGAGGGTCATTACTACTTCTCTGCAATGTGATGAGGTCAGCCAAAGACTCAGCGAGTGAGCTTTTTAAACATTGAAATACTTGAGAACAACTTTATATACGATCCTTTTCTCAACTAGCAGCCAGTGTACCTCTTGCAGGAGACCGCTGAGAGGGTCGGCCCCTTCACAACGTCAAAACGAGTGTGCAGCCTAATTTGAGGCGCTGGATACGTTGCATTCAGCAGTCTTAACGCGCACCGAGTAGGAATATTTGCAGAGTCAAGGCGGGATAGGACCAATCCCCTGACAGCATGATGGCAATCTTCCTGTGTGATAAAGGGACGTATCGCCACAAATATTTGTTTGTTAATATATATTTAGTTTGTTTGTGTTATTTAGCTAAGTGGCCCCTAGCAGGAAATCGGACACGTCCCAATGAAGAAGCGACACACCAAGCGATCATCCAGTCTTAATGCAAAGTTGGATTTGAAGGAGAACTCTTCTTTCATTGATTATTATATAATAACAAGCCCAAAGTAAATTTCTGGCATTTTTTGTTAAGGACGTCATAATGTCTGCACAAGCACATCATGTTTCGAACACTACTTACCGATCATGAATACCGCGCCCGTAGCGCGCAAAATTTCGAAAATGGAAGCATGACTTCCTCAACTTGATAATTACGGTAGGTCATTATGCATTGGTTGAAATACAGTTGTTAGCTGGATATGTCTGATACATGTCCCAGCGAAATAGAAGTCGTGCTCAAATATTGGGGGGAACAAATGCATTGCGCCCCCCAACCAAAATATATGGGACCCACGGCCCCCCCCCCCCACCTCGTTATGGGCCGCCCTGTCGGTTCTCATCCACGATCATTACGGCCAGGGGTCCTTGATGAGCTCTCTGAACCCGTAGAGTTCAAAGGATCCATCAGTGATTTTTGATTCTGAACGAGTCAGAGGAATCTATGCAGTCATGACAGTGTGTGCGTGTGTATGAGTGTGAATGTAACGCTGGCTTGTAAAAACGGTAACTAGACCCAAACCTGGGATGATGAAGCGCATACTTCGTATGGGTATTCCTCATGATGAGTATGAAACCCTGTGGTTTGGGGGTCAGGTTCAGCGGTAATCTGAGGTCAACAGAGGTCAAAGTCTGAAAAATCTGTAAAACACGCTAAGTCCGAAATGGTTGGTCCGATAAGTGAAAATTGGGGTAGAGCTTCTTATGGGAGTACAGGAAACCCTATGTTTTTGGCTTGAGGTCGAGTGAATTTGGTCCGGAAAGAAAATTTGAAAAGTCAATAACTGTGGCAAATTTTGGCTTTACACAATAATTCAACCCCGCTTGGATAGATGGAGCTCATACTTGGTATGTGTGCTTCCATGATGAGGACATGAAACCCTATGTTTTGGGGTCAGATCTAGGGTCATCTGAGGTCAGCAGAGGTAAAAGTATGAAAACCTTGAAAGTTAGGAGTGTGGAGCCTTTCTTATCAAGAGTTATGGGAGACCCCTATCGGTTGGTGAACAAAACTGGGAAATTGTCAGACGTTTGTTGCCCATATGAGCTGGTACAATCTCCCTATTGTCCTTGTGTATGGCTAAGGTTGTCAGAAAGAATCAAGGAATCACTAAGCTTCTGGGCTTCTGGTTTTAAAAAATCTGTCACCACTATTTGAAACGCACCAATTCATCCCCCTGTTTTCGAATGTTATGTTGATTGAGTATCGGGGGGGGGGGGGGGGCCTGTGAAGTTGTTGTTGGCAAACAAGTTTTCGGCAGGGGAGTTTCGAAGATCGTCATGACACTGTATACGTTCAACGTGGGACTGCCATTTGTCCTGTGTCTGACTGTATAGGTGTCAGAAAGAGGGAAGCTAATCAGTTGCACTGAGCTTTTGGCTTTCTGGTTTCTTCCTAACCGCTATCTTCACCTTCCCTCAGGCCTCCCAGACCCGCGGACCCTGCCCTATTTTGCGACAGACCCAAAATTTGCCGACAGGTGACAAAAATTATTGGGGGTGTGACACCCCACCCCTCTCCCCGTCGTGCGCTCTGTAAGCTCATGCCCAGTGAGGTAGGAATTTTAAAATATTATAGAATTATGAATTAAAACCGCACAAAGTGGCCCAATCAGTTATGACACATGTGGAAAGTCCTGTGAATATTCAGTAGTTTATGGTAAGGTGATGATGATCGCCTTTTCCGGGTAGATTGTGGATATTCAGTAGTTAGTGATTGCTGATTATCCCTCGATTAGCTTGTGAATATGAATATTGATAACTCTGAAATCTGGGGCATCAACTTTCCGAAGTGATATTATTCCATGTCTCGTTTGTGCCCACCATAAACAATCAAGGTCACATGATTGTTATCACATGGACACGACATAGGACTGCGGTAAAAAAAAATTTTTTTTTTTTAAAAATATTTTTTCTAGCAGAATATAAAATGATAGAAAAAAACATCGGTTGTGGAAATGTATTCTTATAAATATTTTGATATTCCATCACTTTGTACACAATATAGCACTAAAATTGATAAATGATTCTCACTTATAAAAAGAATTCATACGTTCCAGTCGACTGAGGTACAATTATAAAATTCATCACGTCATTGACGACAAGAAATTTGTGAAAAAAAAAATGTTACTTTTTAATGTCAGTACATGCCTGGCACTATATCCGGTACGGTGAAAATGGTGATATGTAAATTCTTTAAACTACGAGTCTTAGCAAAACCGTACAAACTTTTGGTTACGACGGCGAAAGAATGGAGAACGACCTTAACAAAGAAAGAGAGGAAACGTTTGTATAAATCATCTACACAATCTGGGGATATCATAAAACGGCATTTGCCATTTTCAACGAAGCAAGGTGGGAGGACCATCACACACAGGGCACACTTGTGTGTATTTTACGTGACCCTGCCGAGGCTGTAGCTAAAAGCCTACCCATGGGCCATGTGGTTGTAGTATTTCGGTAGCCTAGCCTAAGTAATTAAGGTATTGAAAGGGGGGATATCGTGGCTTGAAATCCCAATGGGAAAGACGACCTTGTATTGGTCAATATTAAGAATTGCGTCAGCTAGGTGTGTGCACTTTACAATCCTACCTACTCCACGTTCAAATAAACAACAAACCGGTAAGTAGTATATCTAGGCTATAGTGCATACCTCTCCCGATACTTGAACTCCCCCCAAACTTAAAAAGGAATCCTGTTAAACTGTAAAGGTGGGATCAAGTCGATGCAGCCCAGAGCATACCAGGTGATAAGGGCGGGAAATATTACAGCGCTATGACTGGACTGCATTGGGGCTGGTGAACAACTTTTCCAGGATATCTGGATCTGATGTAATGACAAACTCCTCAACGGGATATAAACTGTATCAGGTGGATGGGCACAAATAGAAAAAAATCAAGAATAATGGTCTCTCCAAAGTCAGACAAGCTGCCTCTGGTTTAGTTTGTATTTAAAAGCGTAGGTTGAGATGGGCTTTATCTAGTACACATACTGGCAAAGATCCATTCTGCAAAGTTCTCGGTAGGAAAGAGAATTTGCTAACAGTTCCTTGGAAGATGTCGGGTGGGGAACAAAAGAAGGTAGCAGCTGACTACGAGTAAGCAACCCCTCTCCCGAGTAGGTGTCTGGTAAGAGTGTGGTATCATCACAACAGTGCCGTGGTGGGAAACTGACTTTGTAAAGTAGAGTAAGCCTAGGAAACTGCACGCCGCTCTTCACAGAGGCTTCCAACTAAGCTTGGCGACAAGACGAGACACTGATTCCCTATGAAAGAGTCAAGGAAAGGTCGGCCCGCTGAGAATTTGGACATCAACATTGAATGGATAGAAATAATCCAAAGAATGTTAACTGCCAATAATTCTCCATGCAACGCGGGAGGAAACCGGGGCGCGGGAAAAAGGAACAGCACGCGGAATGTGCCGAGTTCTGCAATGGAACAAGACGCAAGGAATGTTTGCAAGGGAACGTATTCACTGCAGTTAGACAGTCTAAAAGATGGCGCCTGTATTGTCCATGTTGCAGAAGCTTGGGCTTGGATTCCAAGAAGATATAGTCGGTGCGATGCTGCCGCAAGGCACTGAGATGTAATAAATATAACACTTACTCTAGCCATTATCCATAGAGTGCACAACTAAAATTGGCATCCCATCTGAGCAGATGGAAGGTACATAAATAACATACACAAGGGCCCTCTCAGAAGCGAAACGCTGCGCAGAACGACAGAAAAGAATTCCACATCATGTAAAATTATTTAGCGTCCGCAGGGTATCTGCGTTCAGTTGTTAGAAAAGCTTCATTGAAATACACAGTAATAATTCTTTCCGCGTTACGAGTGGTCTTTTCCGTCGTTCCCGCGTCGCAGCCTAGTGAACACGGCTTTAGCCTTTTGGTTCTCTGGTTACATGTGAACTACTGGGTCTTGTACAGCCAACATGCTATCGTGGAGATTATATCCAAAAGGGACGTTTACTTTACCAGGTTCTCTCACGGAGTATCATATCAAACGAACAACAGACAAACACTGTGTACCACCCATGACCCAGTGGCCACGCTTTGTCACTTTTGTGACAGATAATCAGGAAATGTGACCTACCATCAACACTCACTCAGGTTTAGCAGAAACAGGAACACATGACAGTCCAGTACAAAGCAGTGTCTCCACTGGGTTTGTGCCGGCGCGCAGCACGGACAAAAAATGGAAAAATGAGTCACAAGCGCCCGACAGAAAGTACCGCACCGACAAACACAGTGTGACGCGCCCGGACCAGAAAACAAAACCAGGGCACCTTAACAAATTGTAACGCAAAAGTCACTCAAAGCGATGGACTTGATTGAAAAAGTTTCGTTCCTGCCGCGGTCATCATCTGCATGTTTGTGGATCTCCAAAAACCTACGCTCATGACATGAACTGGACTCCCAAGTTGCCCAATTTGCGCAGCTGCAATCATAACCGAAGCAGAAAATTAATTCCTTCATCCACGTTCGAGCGCTACACTGCTCGTTCATCGCGAGTGCATAAACCATAGGTCAAATACCACATGGAGTTATATAGACCAACACAGTATGCATGTACGTAACATCTATACTAGAATTTTAGGACAGGCGCTTCAAATCAGCTGATTTGTCCGCAACAGTACAAATGGGATTTTTGTATTGACATAATAGTTAAACCGAATCTCAGAACACGGATAGGGGATCGCTAATTGTTGTAAAATTTCAGCTGTATTCGCGTTTAGGCCTACATCCGGATCCTCAAGCAATGGATTTATTTTACTGAATAATGGGAGCAACAGTTGTAATTAACAGCTTAAGCAATGGTGTTTATTACATTTACAAAAACTTTGAAGGTGCGTGATGCTTCGGTATTGGTATTATGTAAATGGAGGCCAGGCAATCGTTACGTAGCAGCTTGCAGTTAATGGGCTTGTGTGCGCTACTTGACATGCAGTGAATGTGTGTCTTCATGTGGATGTGTGATTATCAGAAAGGGAGAAGGGGCGACGGCCGAAAAACATGTAGCAAATACCACACATTGTTTGTTTCAGCAATCAGCATACCCGATATTTAGCGATCGTTTCAGTCAATTCTGAGCAGTATTCGTTCCAGTTAGGTCGCTCTTAGGTTTTGCAATAATCTGTATGCTATGATTGGAACTTTGCGATCGCCAAGTTACCGATACTGATCATGGGCTGCTCGAATCAGACCAATTTGATACGCTATACCTGATGATCGCGATCGATTGAACACTACAATGATGTCTAAAGGTTTCCAACTATTGATGAGAATTTTTTTTTGAAAAAAAAGATTTAAAAAGCCGCCGATGTCTGGACTTTTATTGGGAGAATTGGAAGAACACTGGGAAGAGGTTAATTGCACACGAAAGTCAAGCGCCCATGAGTGGTCAATTAGCCAGCACCGGGCGACATTTTTAAAATCACTAGAATCGAATCCCAAGGGTTCGAGTCGGACGTAACCAAGATTGAATCAACAGTCAAGACAGAAGTATGAATAATAAATCGCGGCGATCCTGGTAGGCCGGCATTGGGAACTGTAACCGTGGGTGCAATGTCAGAAAAACAAAATGCTTAGTGATTGTGATCGAAATATATTTTATTATAATTACTTACACGAGCGTGGTATGTTACATAGGTAAAATCCAAAAAGTTCCAATGCGCTTTATTTAAAATGTTCGGTGGTCGTACGTGCGTATGAGAAGTCATGAAAGGTGGGTGCGCTTCCACTTCGGACGGATCGGCTGACGGAAGGGTGGGGGGGGGGAGGGTGGGGGGAGGGGTTAGTTTGGACGAGGATGGGGGTCTAGTGGGATCCGGGACAGGGGCCGATGTTTCACATCACTTCTAATACTCCCTCAGCTGGTAGCTTCCACTTCACTGAATAGAAGTTTGCTACATCTACCCCAGAGAAGAGTGGAAGGAAGACATAACAGGTCCGACTGAACAGCCTTGCTGAAGTTTCGTTTCAACCTATTTTTGCGCCAAGTTTGAGATTTTGTTTTGTCAATTTGCTATCGTAGTAAAATTGAAAACACTGCCTGTAAAATGGAGATTTCTGAGAGATACCTGCACAGCAAATACGCACCAAATATTGCCACCATTTTGGCATCTAACCAACTCTCGAGGGCAAATTTTGACAGGCGCGAGGGGGACAACCCTCCCCTATTTAGAACCCTCCCACACTGGCAAAGGGTGTTGCTAGTTAGAGGTTCTCGGCCTAAAAGGCATGCATACTCTATTAATAGCAGGCATGAAAAAATGTCGTTGAGAACGATTGAGGAAGTCTCACTAAGCTGCGCCTTCTAAAAGCCAAACGCTCAAAGAAGAGGGGCGTACCCCGCCCGGGATGGTGTTCATCACTTTTGCCCACCTTCTGTTTTGCCAATTTATGGATACACCCGTGATACAATGAAGCAAAACTGATAATGACAGCGTGACTTACCAAGCCCTCAGGTCACTTGTTGCTATTAAGTTTTGAAATGGCTCGGGGTGGTTGGTGGGGGGAATGGATTATTATCTAATCAATTGAATTGAAGTCTTCATCTGTGTATTTGTTTTTTTTCCCAGAATGAGCCAACTGGGGTTTGTTGGAGTAATTTGCCCACGATAGCCAAGGGACTCTGCTTAGGTGGTAAGTAGAAACATGTAATCACGTCACCAAAAATTCACTCCAGTCAATGACCTCCTGCGGGGCAACTAATGACCTGTTTGGGCTAGAGTTAGTGAACTTACCAACTTAGTGAATCGTCGAAGACTCTGAAGGGTCCGTGGACGCTGTCTCAAAGTGATTGGAGATGGACCGACGAGGTGGACCTGTTGGTGAGCGCGTATTCAGACAATTACGGCGGAAGGAAAGAAGAATGGTGTTTGCCTTCTCCATGGTGAGCCCAGTTGAAAGTTCATGATGTTATCATACCAGGTCATCGGAGGGCGCCCCCCGTCTTATCACTGTGCTGGAGGGAACGGCACTTGACAGAAGGTCCCACAAGA
>JAODTK010001659.1:0-10878 GCA_026419785.1 Sclerodactyla briareus | reverse complement strand
GGTTCAAAGGAAAAAACACAGAGAGTACTAAACCAAGTTCTGACAAAAACAGTGTGTCATATATTAAATTTATGGGTGGTACCGATCACGAAGTTGTAACAGGATGCCAAGAGCATGTGGGATGGCCTATAACAAGATATATGACTGCCTCTGGAAATATTCCCGATATAAAATAAATCATCAGGTGACACTATTCATTGTCACCACAATCAAGACACAAGTGCATGGATGCTAAATGAAGAACTCTTCAGTGATTTCTGAAAGTTTCAGGTGGAAAACAGCTGTTGACTATTTGCGTCACAGTTGAACACTCACACAGAAAAAGAGGCATTGTAGAAACCAGGCCAAGGGATTACTGCTTCGTTATACTCTTACATTGGCAAACACATTTCTATCATGTAAGCTCAAGTCATTTTTTTTTCCAAAAAAATCAGGCTGTGCCAACTGACCAAAAAAAAAATTCGAACGGAACAAAGCGAGGACAGGAATATTCATTCGCCCGACGGGCGACGCCGCTTCGTCGTTGTACCCCATCTTGTCGGGCACGATCTTTCGCTACGCCTCGCTCCGTCCAACGAAAGAATACTTCAACTACATAACAGCCGGTTAGTAACCAAGTATCAATGCCCCTAAAACTCTTGACGTGCCTTTTACCCAGCAACACAAAACGTATTCTGAAACGTTTCATTAACGTTGAAATGTAGTGCCAAATAAACATCATAGGAGAGGACCAGTGTTAGAGCTTGCTCTTGCCCCATAGCTCCTGAAGTCTGCCTATAAAAATTACTGTATAGACCCTTTCCTCCGTCTTTGCATTCAGTGAGCAGGCTGGGACGTTTTACAGACAGTGTATGGAAATACCTGCTAGGAGTTCTCTCTCCCTTAAAGTATGCCGCCAGTTTCCAGACAATTTCAGAACAACGTAATAGTAAATATTGATCCTAGTAGTGAGAAAGGAACAATTGGCTCCCATAACCTTCACTTTCATTCAACTTGACGAGGTGATAGCCCACACACATTATCTTACCTTTGGCATTGGGATACACAGTGCATACAACAGAAAAAAAATTGTTTCAGAGGAATAGTATGAATAAGGTTAATCGCCATCACTCCACTTCCAAGCTTCTCAGGACGCATAATATTTCACCTTTTGTTTGTTTATTTGGGTTTTCGAGTCGATTCACTCGCGTCAGTTCTTGTGAAATATGTAACAGATCTTCTGAATTGTACTTTGTGCAAAATTGGGAAGTTTCCCGAACAATTTTGTTCGATTAAATTTGACAGGTTCAGGTTGAATAAAAAAATATGAGACTACCGAGTTTTGTTCTTCAGTGATGTGTTTATTAGCTTTCTAGGACTAAAAAGGTGTCAACCTGTTAATACCTATTTTGCTTCCTGTGATTGCCATTTACAGTTCGCAACATGATATAATAGCAAAAGGCCAATTGACTGTGCTTACGGAGCGTCACTATGTGTCCGCATGCGCCACCTGGGGAGGTGACTATGTCACACTGAGAAGTCAAAAGTGGATGTGCCTCAGGCGGTTGTAAGTGATTTCCAGTTTTTTTAAAGCACCATATGCCACCATAGTCCTCTCTTTGTCCTCCTCTAGTACAAATTGGAAGTCGTAGGCCAAAGATTGGCTAAATTTACCAGAGAGATCGCAGCATATTACCGATCACAGGTCCCCAATCATCATTTTTTTCCTGGTATGGCAAAGCCAATGCAGATAGAGCTGCAAGCTTAATGACCTATCACAAGATTTCAAACAATTGGACCAGTCCCAGAGCTCTGGAGACGAGTGCTTGTCGGAATGTGATTCAGAGATACCGGTTGTCCGTACATTTGGGTTTAAAACCTGGTCCTTTCCAGAAGTGAGAAAAAAGAAAAGGGAATCGTTTTGGCTGAGGGAATTCTAATCGTATAAAGTGCATTTGTCGTCACTCAGCTGATACATAAGTTTCAATTTTACAAATTAAGCTGTAAAACGGGTAGGAGGTACTCGACTAGTACTGGTCCAGGTATGCCAGGTTGATTCAGTAATTGTCATGTGGTGTAGGTCGTTATGTGCATGAAAGATGTCGAGATATTTCTTATGAATGTATAAACTCCATGTTTTTTATCAAGCAATTGTGCATGGTGGGTCTATGCGGGGAGGTAATGACACCTGCTCTATCTGTTAACCTCATCATAAGTGATGAGCACTTCACCTCAGTAAATCTGTGTATGGACATTAGCTACCGGGGTTAACGACTGTCAGGTTCAGGTTCTTTCTACAGGTGACATGGCATTTGGGCGAGCATATTAGGCGATACTTGTCAAAGTAGTGTCCCAAGGAGCCTTTGTTTCAATCTCAAATCGTGTTGTGACCTGCTGTTTGTGAAAACATAAATTCACTGTACAGGTCTTTCCATCATGCTTTCCAGGGGCGTACATACACATTTCCCAAGAGGGGTGTGAAACTTTGGGACAACAAGATGTTCGGTCTGAGACGACTTTTTAATTGACTATTCTGTAATTTTCCCAGTTTTTTCCGGGCGACCGTTGTGCGTCGGGGTGGTGGGGGGGGGGGGGGGTTGGGTTGCAGTCGTTCGTAGGTGGCTCCCGTAAAACGGCCCCATTTGTTACTGTTTTTTTGGAATCCTTCGTTCACGACACCATTCACTCGGGGGTATTCCAAGGTTGCCCTAAACCGGCTTTGCCGCTCAGAGACCGATTTTTGCCGCCCGGGAACGGCTTTTCAATATCTCAGGGGTGGCACCCCCCCCACCCCCCCACACACACACACACACTCCTATTTACGCCCCGGTATGGACTGCTGCTGATTTGTGGGTCAGTTGCCGGGGGAAATGAAGAATTTAGAAACAGTTGAGAAGTGTAAATCTGCTTTGGAGAACTCACATCTTCATGCTAGTAGTCCTAAGTTTTTGTGTTGGTTTACAGTATTTTGTTTTCTTTCTTCTTGCACTGCCATCTCTCTAACTGGTATGGTTTTTGTTTTTTCTCGGTTGGCTGTACATAGCAAAGTTCATGAACATCAAAAAATAGGCCATCACTAGTATTTAAATCCTGTTCTTGGAGCTCAGCTTGCTTACCTAACGAGTTGTATGAATCGGACACCTTCCACCAAAATGTGAGGACTGTTGAGATACTGAACCACTTTGTCTATTGATTTTGCACAAAACCAGCTGAAATTCTACCTATGGAAAATCCTATTGTAATTTATCTAATGAAACCGGATGAGTTAATATCTCCAACACACTGATTTCATTTTGTTGATCAGGGATTCATAATAAAATGTTTTTATCAGGCACGTATGATTCCGTTGAGGTAGCATACTGATATATATAATATATGAAATATAATATCCTCATCATCTCGTTCTATATACGCTTTTTCATCACGCAAAACCTCTAAGATAGTATCCCTGATCTCTGTGACTGGCCAACCTTACACACGAACTCGTTCTCCTTCCCGTCGGCACCATTTCAGTCACCTCACAGGGTAACGCCACCCTCACACACCTGGGTGGAGGGGGACCTTTCCGGAGCATGCCTTTGTCAACAGGAACTGTGGAAAACTCGCGCTCCCAATAGGGCTCTGAAGTCGCAATCAATGGTTTTGGCACTCCGGGAGCTCCCGACTGAGCTAATCTCGCCTCCATAAAATTATAATTGTCATACAAATGATGTTGCACAAATCATGACACGCTTTCAATACTTTTTGCACCTCTATAGATGTCTTTACGATGCTGTCTATCGCATCTGGAAATATGAATACGAAATCTTTTATATTTTACCTGTACTGGTTACATTTTTCATGAGATATAAAGGTCAAGCATTCAACAAGTGTGGGAGATATCGGTCATGAAAACTATTATGAAATATACCTAGCTATAAGAAGAGCTGTTTGAGCAGTTATAGGACTGCTCTTCACCTCGCGTCCTGATGACTTTTCGTCACAGACAGTTACCCGAGTGTTATCAAGTGAGTAAGCCACTGATGGTCAAATTTGAAAGACGAAAAAACACATAACAACTATGTACAAAGAATGGACGTATGTTAGTTCGGGGTTGGGTGAACACGATCTGATTAAATTTTGAGTCACAAAAAGCCCTAATTCAGTCGGGTAAATTAGCCTATTTTATATACATTCAATTTTTTAGGCTCATTAGCAAGATTACGGAGTGAACCGTAGGTGGCTATGGTGATTTGGTCAGCACATAAACTGATCAGATTTTCAGCGTCAAAATATGCTAATTGAGGTTGCACTCTAATTTGCATAATCATGCTAAATTTCGAAATTCCGTTGGATTTCACGAAACTTGGTGGATTGGTTTGGTTGCTCAGTCCCGAACGTTTTCACGAAGATTCGGGGTCACTTGAGGTCATGTCTTATTTGCATAATTCAGCAGGCAATTTTTGCCACATTCAACAATTCTTATCTCTTTGGGTGTTATGGTCACTAATCATTCCATATGAGTTTGAAATCGGTCACTGATTAATAGTGTTTCGTCTGTTTAAATATAATGCCAACATCTTGGAGCAACACCTGGAATTTGACTTATCATTGTTTTCATGGTGACTGATGGAAGAACTACTGATCGCGCAACCAGGCGAGAACTGGGGGCGATCGCCTCGTTGTTTTTACGATTGTAGGAATTCCGTACACTTGACCAATGCGCCTACCCTTTTTCTCGATCCCCAAAACAATATAGTTGAAGAATATTGTTCTTAATCACTGTTCATTAGTGAAGTGACTTACGTCCATCAAGACGACACGGGGATCGACAGTGCTATAAATGATGGCACTTTTCTCGGGCCAATAACATACATACACACTACGATGACGTTTATGGCGTGGGCTTCCTCTGACAATGTTTTTCGGCCAATTGCCTATACTATCTGACGGACAGTTCAATGTTTGCACTAATGGATTTCTCCTCTTCCGTTACTGATTGGTATGAAACGTCTGCATCCCAATTGAAGGATTAATAGAGAGTGTAAACCAGTAGCTTTCATCACGTCCCGTCATGCCATTTGGAGTTTACAAACACACTCTACCTCCCAGTGTCTTCCGATGGGGGAATGAAGTTGCGTGTGAGTTTCCAACCTTCAGTGTCATTAATGACACTTCTGAAGATCACAGATTTTAACACGAAAAAAGCGTTTCGTAAGCACTACCTCAAGTGGCTGTCCTCACTGATGGCCATGAACATTTTGTAGTCCGCAATTTGAATGATTAGAGCGTGGTGTACACTGAGCTTATCTTTGTGGTCCATTCCATTCACAGTTAAGGCTCCTTAAAAGTCCACAGTATCACTAATGGAAAAACTAAGTTTGGCAATGAGTTTGTAAGCACTTTAAGTGGCATGTTGATACTGAATCGCATGACATCCTACACCGAATCGAGATCAGAAGTAGTTTTCTTCCAAGCCCCTTCTGTGGATGCTACAATATTGTCACCAATGGGAAGACTGAGTGAAAACCCACTGAAGCAGTTGAGTTACTATAACTCCAATGCACTATGACTACAATCTGGAAGATTACAACTTTGAATTGAAACAGTTGTCTGTTAATGACGCAAGTTGCTCCTCGCCGCAGTACTTGAAGGCCACCTTATGTGAGGTCTTCACGAGAAACGCCTGGATGATTCGTTGGGTCTGACACTGTTGAAGTGGTCGGTTTGCTATGACAGCGATCCATGTGATGAGCACCAAACTTGGCACAGTCGACCTCGAGAACCTGGAATGCGAAGAGAAAATGAAAGGTTAGCAAGTCTGCAATCCAAGATACCATATTCACTTTAATGGAAGCTCCATAAAACGAGCGCAGCGTTTCCATTGTTCTTACCCCAACTTCGGTGTTCTGATGTTAGAAGTGAAAATTGGACTGAAAGTCCTAACCAGAACCTAATCGAAATTTTGGTTCGCTCTGAACTATGGGACGCGCCAAAAGCTATGCCTTATCTCATTTAATGGGAAATCAAACTTCGATGATCTGGGACGAATTGCCTCAAGCTTCGTGGCAAACAGCTGTAGATTGGGCATTTGTAAATATTTCTTCTCGTCGAGAATTATTAATGAACTAATACCTTCCTAAAGTTGTTTGTTCTGTCCTAAGAGTTGAATGTGATTCAAGAACAGCCGGTTTGGATTTTTTTTAAGATTGGGGCGAAATTCTTTGGTCATCGGTTTTTTTCTTCTCTTTTGGGACGCTGTGGCGCAGGGTCGCTCATGCGAATTGTCCTTCCTGAACCTTTTCAACTTAACTAAATTAATCAACGATCGCTTGCGGTTTATTTCATGATAATGCCAGCACTACTCGGCGCCGAGGGTTAATCCTTTCTCTGTGCATCGCTTGACTTACCCATGGTCATGTACTTCCCTGTAGATAAACCCTGTTCGACCGTTGACTTAACGCCTAATTCCCTAGGTGTTTTATGAAATTAATCGTGTTGGTACATGTATAATTTCATACATGTGCAAGTTCCGCGAATCAATTTCTAATGAATACGCGATTTTTCCGTGATATGAGCATGATTTCAATATAGCTACCAGAGATGATAATAGGAAATCGACCCTAATTATAACTATGTCAACTTACTCGCACTTCATCACCTAACCAATAATTGTCTCCACTAAAAGGTAGGAATATCAATAATTACAAAAACTGCAAATGTTACCCAAAATGCTGGTATCAGTTCCTTCAAATGTACAGTCGAGGTTTCTCAGCTACTAGTGAATAACATTCGTCATTGTAATAGGATGGTATAGACCCTATCTGACACATAATAAACTTGAATAAACTTTTTTTTAGATGGAAATCAATGTTCCAACGGCTGTAGAAAAAAGGGAAAATTGGTATACACCTTGGGCCTGGAACTCTTGCGATCAGTACAGATATCACAGTTTCTACTTGTATCGGTCCTGACGTCTCTTCAACAAGGTTCTCCACTTCTTCTCCTGGTAACAGGCCTGCAAACTTGTAGGAGATCTGCCAAAATCAATGATGCGACGTTGTATCCCTATAATTCACTGTTCAATTATCACGCCAAGGCCTTCAATGTATCATTATCGGTATCACTTATTTCCAATCTCTAATTACGTGTGACGATAACGCAACAAGCACATGGCCACAATATACACAAACACACACACGTTTATACACACAATTTAACACGGCATGCTCATTTACACCTTAATACGGAACTAGTAAGTTTGTATCCCAGCGGGGTATACAAAAGTTCTTACTTACAGATTGACTCGTGTGGCCAAAGATGAAATATACTTTCGAACCTCGATCCCATTTGTACGCACCTACCAGGACATGGAACTCAAGGTTACCATTCAGTGTCCATGTGTACACATACCGATAACGTGGTGATCATCGTAGGTACCAGTCCTTCATGTAGTTGCCTCTGAAAATTGGTACGAAAATTAATAACGTTTCATTGATACTAACTCTGAACTTACCAATACCCTATGATTGCAGTAGATTTTTCTCATGCTTTCGTCTCTCTCTTTAACATGCTTTGAATTGATAACTCAACACCTGGTATCTGAATAATGATATGAGGTTATGAATGATGTTAAATTCATCTGTACCTCCGTTCATGATAATGTACCCTTCTCCTATTCCATATTAAGAATTAAAAAATTGCAGCCTTTAGTGAGTGAAATATATTCAGTCAGCCCTGGAATCCCCAGTTGCCCATCATTCAATGTGTCATTTCTGAGTGATAAGTGAATAATCACAAACAGGCATCATACTTCTGCGGCCAATGGACGTACCTCCTTCTATGCAGGAATATGACAGTCCCCTGATACATGTCCACTTGATCTCTGAGAGAGATTTGACATTGCCTCACTATTGTATAATTGAAGCATATTCAAACTGTCGTAAACTTCGTATCAATCCTGGAGCTAGATATTTTACTCAATTACCCCCCTTTGCAAGAATGGAACCAACAAACTTACTCTTTCTTCTTCTCATCCCAGTTCCATTTTGAAACATCTTCCGAAAGTATTCACTCCTGTTGAATATAAAGTGTGAAGTGAAGCAAATAAAAATTGGTATTACTGCTGATCAATTCATCTGAGTTTTGATAACCTGGTGTTCTAATGTAGCATGATAGTTTTCGATAGAAACATCTCACTTTGAATTGACTGGCGAGATGTCAACTGTATTGGTACTGCGTTAGCTGACAAGGTCAAATGATGGTCATGTGTAATCATCCGATAAATGTGTGAAACAAGCTGGAATCACATCGACAAGACTTCAGTCAGATCTCATTTATTAATTTTTCGCGACTGAACAATAAATTATATATATATATCCTTCCGGAATGTCACCATCTTGCTTACAATTCAGTATAATAGTTTTCGCATGCATCAAATAAAACAGTGGGTTTTAACCGGATGCCCCTCAATATACACCAATGTGATACTTTCGACAGTAACTTTACTTACTTCCGAATCAATGTTAGAGGCCATAACCGAATATTTGTGAATCTGTGGGCAAAACAAACAGGTGTTCAAGAGTTCCCATTTCCCTCCCACCGATAGTAGCACAGAAGGAATTCATTGTCAATCCTAATACAGGTATAGATTGTGTCTATAATTCTGTTAAGGATACGAAACTGGAAGTAATTGCTCTCAGTAAGCGTAGACAGAGGTGGTCCAGGGGTTCGCGACCCCCCCCCCCCTTTTGGTTTTCGAAGCTTTTCGAACACCATAATTCTAACCAATAAGGTGGACCAGATGCTTCTGGGGAGTTGGACCCCCCCCTCCCCTTCCCCGCTATGTGATGTTCATCTGTGCTGAGGTCGCATCTGTACATAAAGGATATTCGTGACCTTTCAAGCTGAACTGACTTAACAAAATGTGCGCGCATTTTCGCGCGCATTTTTGTTCGCTCTCCGTGCACTGTTATGTGTCGTCCACTTGTATATATGCAAGGGTCAGCACCACAGAGCAGGCAGGGCAGGCATTTGCTTCTTGTGGAATTTTTTAATCACACCCCCAATAAAATTGTTTGAGACCGTTCCCCTTAAATACACTTTTTTGTCGGGGGTTGGGGTGTGGTGTTCCACTATCATGGGATAAAGGGTATTGTTTGTACATCTTCCGTGTGGAACCCCTCCTAAAATATGGCGCGCTCGCGTGCGCATCGTCGCCTTACGTTTAACTCATTTACATCCACCTCAATATTGCACGGTCCACGAGCAATATGTAGATGTAACGCATCCATCATTTGCGTAAGCAATACGGTATCTTTATTCACCTCAAAACTTACACATAGGCCTCTTCATCTCAGAAGACCTGATTGAATTTTCTCTCTGAGTTCTTTCTCCGTTATTGTTCATGGGTTTATTTAGTAGCATAAACAATAATGGGGCGAAGAGGCAGTATCTATCCGGCGAGATTCCCGGGTCTGTTCGTTGTATAATTTAGAAAACATGCAAAACAGAATTTCATTCCATCACACTAACTGACTGAGGCTAGATTTCAGCAGACTAATGAAATTTTTGAAATCGATCTGACCGGAATGCACTAGCGTTCCTCTTAACCATTTTTTAGGGTGGTCCCCCCCCCCCATGCTACCGCTCAGGCGCACCCTGTCGGAAGGCCTCCATGGAGCCTGAGTGGGTATGCGCAAAAGATGCACAGACCCTCGCGAAAGACCTCGTGCCACAACGGCTATCTATATCCAACCTTAATTAGCTACATATTCTATACCAAAACTGAAGACTCGTCAGCACTTCTGGGCACCTTTAAGGTCACACAACAACAAAATAAGAGGAAAATGAATCCATGAAGTTATATTGAAAAAACAAAGTTCTGACTGCCAGAGGTTTTGGGTGAGGCTCGGATTCTCGTTAGGTCATTCATGTGGGCGGATCCATTTTTTTTTTTTTTTTTTTGGGGGCTGTGGGGGGGGGGAATGACATTCGAGAGAAAGTTGGGAAATGAAGTTAAAAAAAATGGTATGGACTTCATGGGGGGTGGGGGTGAAAAAAATTGGACTGTCATTTTCTCTGGGGCCAATTGATCCCTCCCCTTTTGAAAATCCTGATCCCGCCCTTGTCTCTACATCTCTAACAACAACATAATAAAAGGAAGACCCATATAGCATCTAGTTGTAACCACGCTGTTCTATTCGCCAATAATAGACTGTGTGTTATTTTTTGTTACTCGAGAGTGACTGGTGAATTTATTTGAAGCCCTATTGCTTTCATGAAGTGTAGATGCCAATGTCAAAACACTTCGCGAAAACTCTTTTTTCTAATTGACTTAGCAAACGAATAATTCCAATAATATCAATTAAAGATTAATCCATTTGAGATCGGAAATTATCTGGCCGAGAGTCACGCACTCGGAACGAGAACGTTTCGCAATTTAATATCATGTTTGGGAAACAATTAAACTTGCCATCCAAATTGCTACTGAAACATTTCCCATGCACTAGGTGATCATCTAATAAATTTACCCACTTTTGACTTAGCAGACGACTCCAATCATCATACCGGGGTCGCATTTACAAACATTTTTGTATGAGTAACACCAATCTCTTCAAACCATTTTGGGAATATATATATATATATATATATATGATATACTTCACGTTAGCTTGCTTCCTCGACAAAAATTGGTCTGATGCTTTCTGACCTCATACTATAAGACATAATACATATGTGTAAGTACCTAATAACGTTTTACTACAGCTTATAGGCTCTTGTGCGCAAAAACCCCATGCTTGTTACAAAACACCAGGTTTCCAGACAGCACATCTGGTCACTACGTTGGCCCAACGTCGTTATTTGTTAGCACACGTTGGCAAACCGTTTATTTGGGGCCAAAAAAGCAATTGGCCCAAC
>JAODTK010001658.1:0-21432 GCA_026419785.1 Sclerodactyla briareus | reverse complement strand
ATCATCAGAATGTGAAACTGAAGTGATTACCGTTCTCAATAGCGCAGCCCCCAAAAAAGATACCCACGTTCATTGTACAAGTCACTTACTTATTCGGCGCACTCAAGTCGAGAATATGAGTTGCCAGCTCTTGGGCATTGATTGCCATATATTGTAATGTGTCTATGGGGGTGAACTCTGCAGAGTGCGCATTGAAGCGGCTCCGAAACGCATCGAAAGACAAATAGCAGCATTGTGTCATATTTCAACAATACACCATAAGCCATTTAACGATGTCCCGTTTCGTCCACAAGTTGGTAAACACGGCATGGAATCACTACGAGTGTTGCGTTTCCGTGGTCCACAGGTCGCTATGTCCATAAAACAATAATCTGTCATGTCTTGGCTGCTAATTGAATAGGAGACTCAAATTTTTTATACCCCCAACCGGTATCAACCAAAACTGCAACCACAAGCTGCGCGGTAATTAAGGCGGCAGTTTCCCACATATACGCATACATAGCGTGCATGGGATATACAATCCCCGCCAAAATTAGTTGGAAACAACCTCCCCCGACCCCTATTCAATGTTGTTCTCTCAAAACTTGCAGGATTTTTCGACTACGGACCAACTTGAAGGGGGGTGGGGGGAGGGGTACCGTGAATGACAGAAATCCTCCTGCGGGAAGCTATGCAGTGTTCCAAACAATTTTGGGGGGGATGTATCTCCCCTATACAAATGCGTGCTATGTAGGCAGGGGGGACATCGGGGGCGTTGTGTGACGGAATACGTGCGTACCAACTTCAATCTGTAGGTAACGTGTTGAGGTCAGTATAATATTACACGTCACGAAAGTGCCGACAACCTATATAAGTGCCATAATCAGCACCAACTTTCGATAAGCACTTTTACGTCAACATGGCGACGAGAAGGGGCTCAGACTTACCCGTTCGAAGTGTCGAAATCATTGGGAAAGGGGATCACGGTCGGGCCTGGAACTACTGGCTTACGCCAACGTGCAGACGAGCCATGGCCAAAAACGGACCGCTTCGCGAAGTTCAACACCAATGACATGGAAATGTCAACCACGAAATGATTACCTTTACCGCCTTATATCTCCATGTGGATTCGCATTCAATGGTAAACCTAAATGCAACTTGTTAATTGACGTAAACCTATATCAGAACTTCTTCGGCTTTCGAAACTGGTTTACGTTATTACCATAGGCATAGGAAAGAGACTACAGCATTCCGTGTGCAAAAAGTGCATCTCAACCTACCCAGCACAAACCCTAATGAATAATGTGCCTGAATCTAACCAAAACATGAACGTTCCGGCGTAATAGGTTACGGTTAAACCATTATGTCAAATCATCAGAATGTGGACTGGAGAGGATTACCGTTCGAAATAGCGCCGCCACAAAAAACAGATACCACTTTCATTGTTAATAGCGTACTTCATTCGGCGCCCTCCAGTACGGAAGATGAGTTGCAGCTCGTGGCATTGAGGCCATTATATTGTTCCATTGTGTCTATGGTTGTGATCTCAGAGGTGCGCAGGAAGCGCTCCCGAAACGCACGAAGGCCAATTGCAGCATTGTGTCAAATTTCAACAATACACCACTAGAAATTTAACGATGTTCCCGTTCGTCACAAGTTTCATAAACACGGCATGGCTCACTACGCAGTGTTGCGTTCTCGTGGTCCATAAGTCGCTATGATCCAAAAAACAATAATCGTCATGTTAGTGCTGCTATTGAATAGGTGACTCAAAATTTTTTTATACACAAAACCGGATCAACCAACTGCCAACACAAGTGCGCGGTAATTAAGTCGGCCGTCCCCCCTTCTCTTTGTTTCCTTCCCACATATACGCATACAAAGCAAGCATGGATATTAATCCCGCCACAAAATTAGTTGGACACCTCCCCCGCACCCCCTATTCAATGTTGTTCCTTCAAAACTTGGCAGGATTTTCGACTACGAGACCACAATTGAAAGGGGGGGTGGGGGGAGGGGGTACCGTGACTGTGACAGAAATTACTACCTGCTGGAAGCTAGGCCGTGTTTCCAACAATTTTGGACGGGGATTGTATTCCCCTATACCAAAGCGGTCTATGTAGGCAGGGGGACATCGGGGGACGTTGGTTGACGGACAACGTGCTTCCAACTTCAATCTGTAGGTAACGTGTTGAGGTCAGTATATTATTACACGTCACGAAAGAGTGTCGAACCCTATATCAAGTGACAAATCAGCCAACTTTCTATAAGCACTTACGTCAACAGGGCGACAGAGGAAGGGGCTCAGGATTACACCGTTCGAAGTGTACGAAATCATTGGAAAGGGACTCAAGTCGCGTCTGGAACACTGGTTACGCCACGTGCAGATGAGCCATGCACCAAAACGGACTTGGCGAAGGTCAAAACCAATGACATGGAAAAGTCAACCACGAACCATGTTTACCGTTACCCGATATATCACCATGTGTATCGCATTCAATGGTAAACCTAATGCAACTTTAGTTAATTGATAAACCTATCAGAACTCTTGGCTTTCGAAATGGTTTTTACCGTCGTTACCATAGGCATAGGAACGAGCCTACAGATTCCGTGTGCAAAATGCATCTAACCTACAGCACCAAACCCTAATGAAATGAATACCGTGCATGAATCTCAACCAACATGAACCGTTCCCTGCGTCATAAGTTACGGTATTAACCATTATGTCAATCTCAGAAGTGACTGGAGGAGGATACGTTCTCAATGCGCCGCCACAAAAACAGATAACACTTTCATTGTACATAGTCTAGTACGTTCATCGGCCGCCTCCAGTCGAGAATATGAGTTGCAAGCTCTTGGGGCATGATGCCCCATTATTGTCAATTGTTGTCTATGGGTGTGCTCTTCAGACGTGCGCATGAAGCGCTCCCGAAACGATTCGAAAGGGCAAAATTGAAGCATTGTGTACATATTTCAAAAAAGACCACCACTAGCCATTTAACGATGTCCCGTTCCGTCACAAGTTGATAAACACGGCATGGAATCACTCGGCAGTGGTGCGTTCTGCGTGGTCCTAGTCGCTATGTCCAAAAACAAATAATCTGTCAGTGGATTGGCTGCTAATTGATAGGTGATACTCAAATTTTTTTACAACACAACGGTTATCAACCAAACTGCAACACAAAGCTGCGCGGTAATTAGGCTGGCCGTATTCCCCACTATACGCATACAAAGCATGCATGGGATATACACGTTATTACCCCTATAACACAAAAGCTGCTATGTAGGCAGGGGGAACATCGGGGACCGTGTGTGGAGGAACGTTGATACCAAATTCAATGTAGGTACGTGTTGAGGTCAGTATATTATTAACGGAACGAAATTGTCGACAACCTATATAAGTGACATAGATCAGCACAATTCTATAAGCACTTTACGACAACATGGCGACAGAGAAGGGGCCCAGAACTTTACGCCGTTCGAAGGTCCGAAATCATTGGAAAGGGGATAAGTTGCGCCTGGAACTACTGGCGTACGCCACGTGCAAAGAGAAGAAGAGCCATGGCAAAAACGGACTTGGCGAAGTTGCAACACCAATGACATGGAAAAGTCAACCACGAAATGATTTTTACCTTTACCGCTATTTCTCCATGTGTATCGCATGCAATGGTAAACCTAAATGCAACCTTTAGTTTAATTGAGAAACCTATATCAGAACTTCTTGGCTTTCGAACTGGTTTACGTGTTACCATAGGCATAGGAACGAGCACCGCATTCCGTGTGCCAAAAGGTCATCTAACATCCGCACAAACCCTAATGATTACTGTGCATGAATCTCAACCAAACAGAACCGTTCCGGGCGTCATAATGTGACGGTAAACCATTATGCAATCATCAGAATGTTGCTGGAAGAGATGAAACCGTTTCTCAAAGCGAGCCGCCACAAAACAGATAACACTTTAATTGTACATAGTCAGTACGTTAATTCGGCGCCCTCCAGGCGCGAAATGAGTTGCAAGCTTTGGGCATTGATGCCATTATATTTTCAATTGTTGTCTAGGGGTGTGCTCTTCAGAGTGTGCGCATGAAGCGCCGCCCGAACGAACGAAAGGCAAATTGCAGCATGTGTCATATGTCAACAATACACCACTAGCAATTAATCAGTGTCCCGTTCCGTCCACACGTGATAAACACGGGCATGGAATCACTACGCAGTGTTGCGTTCTCGTTGGTTCCAGTAAGTCGCTATGTCCATAAAACAATAATCTGTCATTTCTTGGCTGCTAATTGGATAGGTGACTCAAATTTTTTATACACCAACAACCCGGTATCAACCAAACTGCAAACACAAGCTGCGCGGGAATTAAGTCGGCGTCTTCCCACATACTACGCCATACAAGCATGAATGGGATATACAATCCCCGCCAAAAGTAGTTGGGGAACACCTCCCCGACCACCCCCTATTCAATGTTGTCTCTTCACCTTGCAGGATTTTCGAATACGAGCCCAACATTGAACGGGGGGTGGGGGGGAGGGTGGGTACAGTGACTGACAGGAAAGCCTCCTGCTGGAAGCTATGCAGTGTCCAAACAATTTTGGCGGGATTGTATATCCCCTATACAACAGCGTGTATGTAGGCAGGTGGGACACGGGGGGACGGTGTGTGACGGAAACGTGCTACTCCAACTTCAATCTGTAGGACACGTGTTGAGGTCAGTATAATATTACACGTCACGAAAGTGCCGACAACCTAATAAGTGACCTATCAGCCAACTTTTTATAAGCACTTTACGTCAAAATGGCGGACAGCGGAAGGGGGCTCAAGACTTTACGCCGTTCGAAGTGTCCAAATCATTGGAAAGGGGACTCAAGTCGCGCTGGAAACTACTGCTACGCCAACGTGAGAAGGCCAGGGCAAAACGGACTTGGCGAAGGTCAAAACCAATGACATGGAAAAGTCAACCCGAAAAGATTTCACCTTACGCTTATATCCATGTGTATCGCATTCCATGGTCAAACATAAATGCAACTTAAGTTATGAGTACAACTATATCAGCATTCTTTGGCTTCGACATGGTTGACCGTAGGACCATAGCATAGAACGCGGGCATACAGCATTCAGTGTGCCAAAAGTGCATCGAACCTACAGCACAAAACCTAATGAATACGGTGACATGAATCTCAACCAAACATGAACCGTTCCTGGCGCGTCATAATGTTCGGTAACAACCATTATGTCAATCATCCGAATGCGACTGGAGTGATTACCGTTCTCAATAGCGCAGCCACAAACCAGCTACCACTTTCATTGTAATAGTCTGTACTTCATTCGGCGCCCTCCATTCCCGAATATGAGTTGCAAGCTATGGGCATTGATGCCACTTAATTGTCAATTGTGTCATATGGGTGTGGTGCTCTTCAAGAAGGGCGCAATGACGCGCTTCCAGAAAAACGCATCGGAAAGGCAAATGCAGCCATTGTGTCATATTTCAACAATACCCATAGCATTTAACGATGTCCCGTCCGTCCACAAGTGATAAAACACGGAATGGAATCACTACGCAGGTTGCGTTCTCGTGGTCCATAAGTCGCTATGTCCAAAAAACAAAATCTGTTTCATTGCTTGGCTGCTATTGAATAGGTGGACTCAAAATTTTTTTATAAACACCACCGGTATCAAACAAACTGCAACACAAAGTGCGCCGGTAATTAAGTCGCGCGTCTTCCCACAGATACGCATACAAAGCATGCAGGGGATATACAATCCCCGCCAAAATAGTTGGAAACCCTCCCCCGCACCCCCTATTCAATGTGTTTCTTCAAACTTGCAGGATGTCGAATACGAGACAAACATTGAACGGGGGGTGGGAGGGGGTACCGTGGGAAGACAGAAATCCCCTCCTGCTGGAAGCTAGGCAAGTGTTCCAACAATTTTGGCGGGGGATTGTATATCCCTATACAAAAGTGTGTATGTAGGCAGGGGGACAGCGGGGGGTTGTGTGACGCGAAAACGGGCTACAAACTCAATCTGCAGGTCACGTGTGAGGTCATATATTATTCACGTCACGAAAGTGTCGTCAACCTATATAAGTGAATATACCGCACCTTTCTATAAGCACTTTACGTCAACCTGGCGACAGAGGAAGGGGCTCAGACTTACACCGTTCGAATTGTCCGAAATCATTGGAAAGGGGACTAAGTCGCGCATGGAAACTACTGGGTTACGCCAACGTGCAGAAGAGCCATGGCCAAACGGACTGGCGAAGTTCAACACCAAGACATGGAAAGTTCAACACGAAAATATTACCTTTACCGCTTATCTCCATGGGTATCGCATTCAATGGTAAACCTAAAATGCAACTTTAGTAATTGCGTAAAACCTATTATCAGAAAATTCTTGGGCTTTCGAAAAACGGTTACCGTAGTTACCATAGGCATAGGAAAAGGCCTACAGCATTCCGTGTGCCAAAAGTGCATCTAACCTACAGCACAAACCCTAATGAAACTGTGCATGAATATCAACCAACATGAAACGTTCCTGGCGTCATAATTTTACGTTAAACCATTATGACAATCTAGAGGACTGAGAGATTACGTTTCTCAATAGCGCCCGCACAAAAACAGATAACACTTTATATTGTAATAGTCAGTACTTCATTCCGGCGCCCTCAGTCGCGAATATGAGGTGCAAGCTATTGGGACATTGATGCCATAATATTGTCAATTGTGTCTAGGGCTGTGCTCTTTCAGGAGTGCGCATGAAGACGCTCCCGAAAGCACGAAAGGCAAATTGCAGCATGGTGTCATATTTTCACAATCACCAACTAGCAATTTTTAAAGATGTCCCGTTCCGTCCACAAGTGATAAACACGGCATGGAATGGAATCCTACGCAGTGTGCTTCTCGTGCGTCCATAAGTCGCTAGTAAAAAAACCATAATCTGTCATTTTTTGGTGCTAGTGAATAGTGACTCAAAATTTTTTATACACACAACCGGTATCAACCAAAACTGCCAACACAAGCTGCGCTGGTAATTAAGGCGGCGTCTTCCCACATATAAGCATACAAAGCATGCATGGGAATACAATCCCCGCCAAAATTAGTTGGAACACCCTCCCCCGCCCCCCGATTCAATGGTGTTCTCTTCAAAACTGCAAGGATTCGCCTACGCGACAACATTGAACGGGGGGGGTGGGGGGGAAGGGGGGTACCGGGGACTGACCGAAAATCCTTTCCTGCTGAAGCTATGCAGTGTTCCAACAATTTTGGCGGGGATTGTATATCCCCTAGACAAAGGCGTGGTTGTATGGTAGGCAGGTGGACATAGGGGGACGTGTGTGACGAAAACGTGCTACCAACTTCAATTGCAGGTCACGTGTTGAGTCAGTATATTATTACCACGTACGAAAGTGTCACAAACCTATATAAGTGCATATATCATCAAAATTTCTATAAGCACTTTACGTCAAACATGGCGACAGAGAAGGGGGGGCTCAGACTTACGCGTTCGAAGTGTGCTCGAAATCATTGGAAAGGTTTGGACTCAATGTCGCGCCTGAAACTACTGGCTTACGCCAACGTGCAGAAGAGCCATGGCAAAACGGACTTTGCGAAGTTCAACACCCAATGACATGGAAATGTCAACACGAAATGTTCTTTACCGTATATCTCCATGGTATCGCAAATTCAATGGAAACCTAAATGAACTTTAGTTAATGAGTAAACTAATATCAGACCATTCTTGCTTTCGGAATGGTTACCGTAGTTACATAGGCATAGGAACGAGCCTTACAGCATTAGTGTGCAAAAGTGCATCTAACCTAACAGCACAAACCCTAGGAATATGTGCGGAATTCAACCAAAACATGAAACCGTCCTGGCGTCAAATGTTACGGTAAACCATTAATTCAATCATCAGAATGTTGATGGAGAGATTACACGTCTCAATATGCGCCGCCACAAAACAGAACCACTGTTCATTGTACATAGTCAGTACTTCATTCGGCGGCCCTCCAGTCGCGAAATGCGTTGCAAGCTCTTGGGCAGTGATGCCAATTATATTGTCAAATTGTTGGTCTAGGGGTGCTTCTTCAGAGTGCGATGAAGTGAAGCGCATCCCGAAAAAACGCAATCGAAAGGTTCAATTGCAGCATTGTGTTTCATATT
This sequence comes from Sclerodactyla briareus, assembly GCA_026419785.1. NCBI lineage: Eukaryota > Metazoa > Echinodermata > Holothuroidea > Dendrochirotida > Sclerodactylidae > Sclerodactyla > Sclerodactyla briareus. The sequence goes on along the minus strand of JAODTK010001658.1, from coordinate 13,287 downwards.
TCAACAATACACACTAGCAATTTTAAGGATGTCCCGTTCCGTCCAATAGTTGATAAACAAGCATGGAATCACTACGCAGTGTTTCGTTCTCGTGGCTCATAAGTCGCTATGTCCAAAAAAACAATTAATCTGTCAGTTATGGGCTCTAATTGAATAGTGACTCAAAATTTTTTTTATTTACACCCAACCGGTTATCAACAAACTGCAAACAAGCGCGCTGGTAAATAAGTCGGCGTTTCCCAAATATAAGCATACAAAGCATGCATGGGATATACAATGCCCCGCCAAAAATTAGTTGGAAACACCTCCCCCGCACCCCCTATTCATGATGGTCTCTTTCAAACTTGAGGATTTTCGACTACGAGACCAACATTGAAAGGGGGGGGGGGTGGGGGAGGGGGTTACCGTGACTGACAGAAATCTCCTGCTGGAAGCTCTGCAGTGTTCCAACAATTTTGGCGGGGATTGTATATTCCCTATACAAAAAAGGTGCTAGGTAGGCAGGGGACCATCGGGGGACGTTGTGTGACGGAAAGTGACTACCAACTTCAAATCTGTAGGTCACGTGTGAGGTAGTATATTATTACACGTCACGAAAGTGTCGACAACCAATATATAAGTGACATATATCAGCAACTTGCTATAAGCACTTTACGGCAACATGGCGACAGAGGAAGCGGCCCAGACTTACGCCCGTTCGAAGTTCGAAATCATTGGAAAGGGGACTCAAGTCGCGCCTGGAACTACTGGCTTACGCCAAGTGCAAGAAGAGCAATGGCAAAACGGGAAGTGGCGAAGTTCAACAACCAATGAAGGAAATGTCAACCACGAAATGATTTACCTTTAACCGCTATATCTCCAAGTGTATCGCATTCAATGGTTAAAACCTAAATGCAATTTAGTATGAGAAGTAAACCTATATCAGAACATTCTTGGAATCTTCGAAATGAGTTTACCGTTTAGTTACCATAGGCATAGAACGAGGGCCTACAGCATTCCGTGTGCCAAAAGTGCATTTAACCTACCAGCACAAACCCTAATGATTACTGTGCATGAATCTAACCAAACATGAACCGTTCCTGGAGTCATAATGTTACGGTAAACCAGTATGTCAATCATCAGATGTGGCTGGAGAGATTACCGTTCTCATAAGCGCCGCCACAAAACAGATACACTTGATTGTACATAGTCAGTACTTCATTCGGCGCCTCCAGTCGCGAATATGATTTGCAAGCTTTGGGATGATGCCATTATATTGTCAATTGTGTTTATGGGTGTGCATCTTCAGAGTGCGAATGAAGGCGCTCCCGAAACGCATCAAAAGGCAAATTTTGCGGCATTGTGTCATATTTCACAATTACACCAATAGCAATTTAACGATGTCCCGTTCCGTCACAAGTTGATAAAACACGGCATCAGCACTACGCAGTGTTGCGTTTCGGGTCCATAAGTCGCTATGTCCATAAAACAATAATCTGTCATGTCTTGGCTGCTAATTGATAGTGACTCCAAAATTGTTTTTGTATACCCACAAACGGTATTCAACCAACTGACAACACAAGCTGCGCGGGTAAGTTGGGTAATTAAGTCGGCCAGTCTTCCAACATATACGCATACAAAGCATTGCATGGGATGGAATAGACAATCACCGCCCAAAATTAGTTGGAACACCACCCCCGCACACCCTATTCAATGTTGTTATCTTCAACCTTGCAGGGATTTTAGACTACGAGACCAGCATTGAACGGGGGGTGGGGAGGGGTACCGTGACTGACAGAAAGAAAATCCTCCTGAAGGGAAGTATGCAGTGAGTGTCCAACAATTTTGGCGGGGATTGTATATCCCCTATACAAAGCGTGCTATGTAGGCCGGGGGACATCGGGGGACGTGTGTGACGGAAAAAGTGACTACCAACTTCAATCTGTAGGTCACGAGTTGAGGTCAGATATTATTACAAGTCACGAAAGTGTCGACAAACTATATAAGACATATTATATCAGCCAACTTTCTATAAGCACTTAACGTCAACATGGCGACAGAGGAGGGGCTCCGACTTACACCGTTCGAATTGTCCGAAATCATTGGAAGAGGACTAAGTCGAGCCTGGAACTACTGGCTTACGCCAACGTTGCAGAAAAGCCATGGCACAAAACGGACTGGCGAGTTCAACCACAATGACATGGAAATGTCAAACCACGAACCTGATTAACCTTTACCGCTATATTCCAGGTGTATTCGCATTCAATGGTAACCTAAATGCAACTTATGTAATTGAGTACACCTATATCAGAACTTTCTTGGCTTCGAAAGGTTTACCGGAGTTGACCATAGGCATAGGAACGAGCCTACAGAATTCCGTGTGCAAATGAATTCTAACCTACAGCACAAACCCTTAAATGAATACTGGCATGAATCTCAAACAAAACATGAACCGTCCATGGCGCATAAATGTTACGGTAATCCATTATGTCAAGCATCAGAATGTGATCTGGAATAGATGACCGTTTCTCATAGCGCCGCCACAAAAACAGATACACTTCACTTGTACATAGTCAGTAATTCATTCGGCGCCCTCCATTCCCGAATATGAGTTGCCAAAGCTCTTGGGCATTGATGCCATATATTGTCAAGCTGTCTAGGAGGGTGCCCTTCGAGTGCGCATGAAGCGCTCCCGCAACGCATCGAAAGGCAAATTGCAGCATTGTGTCATATTTCAACAATACACCACTAGCAATTTAACGATGTCCCGTTCCGTCCACAAGTTGATAAACACGGCAGGGAATCACTACGCAGTGTTGCGTTCTCGTGGTCCATAAGTCGCTATGTCCAAAAAACAATAATCTGTCATTTCTTGGCTGCTAATTGAATAGTGAACTCAAATTTTTTTTAATCCAACACACCACGGTCTCAACAAAACTGCAACACAGCTGCGCTGTAATGAAGTCTGCGTATTCCCACATATAGCCATACCAAGCATGCATGGGATATACAATCCCCGCCAAATTATTGGAACACTCCCCCCACCCGTCCCCCCGCACCACCCTATTCAATGTTGTTCTCTTCAAACTTGCAGGATTTTCGACTACGAGACCAACATTGAAGGGGGTGGGGGGAGGGGGGGTACCGTGACGACCGAAATCCTCTCCGCCTGCTGGAAGCTATTCAGTGTTCCAACAATTTTGGCGGGATTGTCTATCCCCTCTACAAACGCGTGCTATGTAGGCAGGGGGACATCGGGGGACGTTGTGTGACGGAAACAGTGCTCCAACTTCAATCTGTAGGTCACTTGTTGAGGTCAGTATATTATTACGCGTCACGAAAGTGTCGACACCCTATATGTGACATATCTCAGCCAACTTTCTATCAGCACTTTACGTCAACATGGCGACAGAGGAGGGCTCAGACTTACGCCGTCGAAGTGTCTTCCGAAATCATCCTTGGAAAGGGGACTCAAGTCGCGCCTGGAACTACTGGCTTACGCCAACGTGCAGAAGAGCCATGGCAAAAAGGACTTGGCGAAGGTCAAAACCAATGACATGGAAATGTCAACCACGACATGATTTACTTTTACCGCTATATCTCCATGTGTATCGCATTCAATGGTAACCTAAATGCAACTTTAGTTAATTGAGTAAACCTATATTCAGACTTCTTGCTTCGAAATGGTTTACCGTAGTTACCATAGGCATAGGACACGAGCCTACAGCATTCCGTGTGCCAAAAGTGCATCTAACCTACAGCACAAACCCTAATGAATACTGTGCATGAATCTCAACCAAACATGAACCGTTCTGGCGTCATAATGTTACGGTAAAACCATTATGTCAATCATCAGAATGTGAATGGAGAGATTACCGTTCTCAATAGCGCCGCCACAAAACAGATACCACTTTCATTGTACATAGGCAGTACTTCATTCGGCGCCCTCCAGTCGCGAATATGAGTTGCAAGCTCTTGGGCATTGATGCCATTATATTGTCAATTGTGTCTATGGGTGTGCTCTTCAGAGTGCGCATGAAGCGCTCCCGAAACGCATCGAAAGGAAAATTGCAGCATTGTGTCATGTTTCAACAATACACCACTAGCAATTTAACGATGTCCCGTTCCGGCCACAGTGCTAAAACACGGCATGGAACACTAGCAGTGGTGCGATTCCGTGGTCCATAAGTCGCTATGTCCAAAAAACAAATCTGGTCATTTCGTGCGCTGCTTAATTGAATAGGTGACTCAAATTTTTTATACACACAACCCGGTATCAACAAACTGAACACAAGCTGAGCGAGGTAATTAAGTCGGCGTCTTCCACATATACGCATACAAAGCATGCATGGGATATACAATCCCCGGCCAAATTCGTTGGAACAAATCCCCGCACCCCTATCAATGTGGTCTCTTTCAAACTGCAGGACTTTCGAATACGAGACCAAAACATTAACGGGGGGTGGGGAGGGGTGGTACCGTGACTGACGAAAATCTCATGCTGGAAGATATGCAGGGTTCCAACAATTTGGCGGGGATTGTATATCCCCTTAACAAAAGAGTTGCTATGTAGGCAGGGGACATCGGGGGACGGTGTGTGACGGAAACGTGGCTGCTCCCAAACTTCAATCTGTAGGTCAAGTGTTGAGGTCAGTATATTATGACACGTCACGAAAGTGTCGTCAACCTATATAGTGACATAATATATCAGCCAACCTTCTATAAGCACTTTACGTCAAAATGGCGAAAGAGGAAGGCTCAGAATTACGCCGTTCGAAGTGTCGAACTCATGGAAAAGGGGACTCAGTCCGCATGGAATATGGCTACGCCACGTGCAGAATAGCCATGGCAAAACGGACGTGGCGAAGGTCAACACAATGACAGGAAAGTTCAACCACGAAATGATTTCTTACCTTTACCGCTATATCGCCATGTGTATCGCATTCAATGGTAAACCTAAATGCAACATTTAGGTAATTGAGTAAGTGTAGTAAGTAAACCTATATCACGAACTTCTTGCGTTCGAAAGGTTTACCGTAGTTACCCATAGCATAGGAACGAGCTGACAGCATCCGGTGACAAAAGGCATCTAACCATACAGTACAAACCCTAATGAATTCTGTGCATGAATCTCAACAAACAGAACAGTTCCTGCGTCATAATGTTCGGTTAAACCATTATGTCATATCATCAGAATGTGACTGGAGAGTTAACCGTTCGCACTAGCGCCCGCCACAAAACACGATACCACTTTATGTTACTAGCTCCAGTACTTCATCGGCGCCCTCCAGTCGCGGAATATGAGTTGCAAGCTCTTGGGCTTTGATGCCATTATATTGTAAGTTGTTATAGGGTGCTCTTCAGAGTGCGCAGGAAGACGCTTCCCGGAAACGCATCGAAAGACAAATAGCAGCATTGTGTCATATTTTAACAAGACACCACTAGCCATTTAACGATGTCCCGTTCCGTCCACAAGTTGATAAACACGGCATTGAATCACTATGCAGTGTTGGCGTTCTCGTGGTCCATAAGTCGGCTATGTCCAAAAAAAAAACAATAATCTTCTTCGTGGCTGCTAATGAAGAGGGACATCAATATTTTTTAACACAACCGGTATCAACCTAACTGCAACACAAGCTGCGGGGTAATTAAGTCGGGTCTTCCCACATATACGCATACAAAGCATGCATGGGATAGTACAATCCCCGCCAAAATTAGTTGGAACACCTCCCCCCCACCCCCTATTCAATGTTGTTCTCTTCAAACTTGCAGGATTTTCGACGACGAGACCAACATGGAACGGGGGGGTGGGGGATTAGGGGTGGGGTACCGTGGACTGACCAGAAATCCTCGCTGGAAAGCTATGCAGTGTCCAAACAATTTTGGCCGGGGATTGTTAATCCCCTATACAAAAGCGGAAGCGTGTTGCTATTTGAGGCAGGGGCGGACATGGGGGCCGGTGTGTGACGGAAACGCTTGCTACCAACTTCCAATCTGTAGGTCCGTGTGAGGTCAGATATTAGACACGTCACGGAAAGTGTGGACAACCTATAGAAGTGAAATAATCAGCAACTTTCTATAAGCACTTAACGTCAACATGGCGACAGAGGAAGGGGCTCAGACCTACGCCGTCGAAGTGTCCGAAATCATTGAAAGGGACTTAAGTTGCGCCTGGAACTACTGGCGTACGCCAAACGTGCAGAAGAGCAATGGCAAACCGAATTGGCGAAGGAAGTTCAACACGAATGACATGGAAACGTCAACACGAAATGATTTCCTTTAACCGCTATTATATGGCCATGTGTATAGCATTCAATGGTAAAACTAAATGCAAACTTGAGTTAATGAGTAAACACCTCTATCAGAACTTCTTGGCTTTCGAAATGGTTACCGTAGTTACATGGGCATAGGAACGAGCCTACAGCATTCCGTCGTGGCCAAAAGTGCATCTAACCTACGGTACAAACCCTAATGAATTCTGTGCATGAATCTCAACCAAAACATGAAACCGTTTCGGGCGTCATAATGTACGGTAAACCATTATGTCAATCTCAGAAGTGATGGAGAGATTACCGTGCTCAATAGCCGCCGCCACAAAAACAGTACCACTTTCATGTACTTACATTGTCAGTACTTCATCGGCGCCCTACCAGTCGCGAAATATGAGTTGCAAAGCATCTTGGGCATTGATGCCATTATATTGTCAATTTGTGTTATGGGTGTGCTCTTCAGAGATGGCATTGAAAGCGCTCCCGAAACGCAACGAAAAGCAAATTGCAGCATTGTGTCCTTTATTTCAACAATACACACTAGCAATTAACGATGTCCCGTTCCTTCCACAAGTGATAACCACGGCATGGAATCACTACGCAGTGTTTCTTTCGTGGCCACAAGTCGCTATGTTCCAAAAAAACATAATCTGTCATTTAGTGGCTGCTAATTGAATAGGAGACTCAAATGTTTTTTATACACACAAACCGGTTCAACCAACTGCAACACAAGCTGCGGGGTAATTAAGTCGGCGTCTCCCACATATACGCATACCAAGCATGCATGGGATATACAAATCCCGCCAAAAATTAGTTTTGGAACATATCCCCGCACCCCCTATCAAGGTGGTCTCTTCAACTTGCAGGATTTCGACTACGAGACAAACATTGAACGGGGGTGGGGGAGGGGGGTGGGGGGGTACCGTGACGGACGAAATCCTCTGCGGAAGCTATGCAGTGTTCCAACCAATTTGGCGGGGATTGTATATCCCCTATTAAAAAGCGTGATATGGAGCAGGGGGACATCGGGGACGTTGTGGGAGGAACGTGCTACCAACTTCAATTGCTAGGTTCACGTGTTGAGGTCAGTATAATATTACACGTCACGAAAGTGTCGACAACCTATATAAGTGACATTACATCAGCCACCTTTCTATAAGCACTTTACGTCAACCTGGCGACAGAGGACAGAGGAAGGGGCTCAGACCTACGCCGTTTCAGAAGTGTCCGGAAATCATGGAAAGGGGGACTCAAGTCGCGCCTGGAACTACGGCCTACGCCAACGTGCAGAAGAGCCATGGCAAAACGGACTGGCGAAGTTCAACCCAATGACATGGAAATGTCAACACGACAATGATTTAACCTTTACCGCCTAGATCTCATGTGTATCGCATTCAATGTAAACCTAAAGCAAACTTTTAGTTAATTGAGTAAACCTTAATCAGAACTTCTTGGCTTTCGAAATGGTTTTCCGTAGTGACATGGGCATAGGAACGACCTACAGCGTTCCGTGTGCCAAAAAGGGCATTCTAAACCTACAGACACAAACACTAATGAATACTGTGCAATGAATCTACAACCAAACATGAACCGGCCCTGGCGATATAATGTTACGGTAAAACCATTATGTCAATCATACAGAATGTGACTGGGGGGATTACCGTTCTCAATAGCGCAGCCACAAAACAGATACCACTTTCATTGTACATAGTCTGTACTTCATTCGGCGCCCTCCCGTCGCAAAGATGTGAGTTGCAAGTTCTTGGCCATTGATGCCATTATATTGTCAATTGTGTCTATGGGTGTGCTCGCAGAGTGCGCATGAAGCGCTCCCGAAACGCATCGAAAGGCAAAGTGACCAGCATTGTGTCATATTTTCCACAATACAACCACTAGCAATTTAACGATTGTCCGACTTCCGTCACAAGTTGATAACACGGCATGGAATCACTACGCAGTGTTGCGTCTCTGGTCCATAAGGTCGCTATGTCCAAAACAATAACTGTCATTTCGTGGCTGCTAATTGAATAGGAGACTCAAATTTTTTATACACACAACCGGTATCAACCTAACTGCAACACAAGCTGCGGGGTAATTAAGTCGGGTCTTCACACATATACGCATACAAGCAGCATGGGATATACCATCCCCGCCAAAAATTAGTTTTTTTTTGGGAACACCTCCCCCGCACCCCCTCATTTCTGTTGTTCTCTTCAAACTGCAGGATTTCGACTCGAGGCCAACATTAACGGGGGGTGGGGGAGGGGGTACGTGAGTCTGACAGAAATTCCTCCTGCTGGAAGCTATGCAGTGTTTCCAACAATTTTGGAGGGGATTGTATTTATCCCTCTATACAAATGCGTGCTATGTAGGCAGGGGCCATAGGGGGACGTGTGTGAGGAAAAGTGCTACAACTTCAATACTGTAGAGTCACGGTGAGGGTCAGATAATTATTACACGTCCCGAAAGTGTCGACAACCTAATAAGGGACATATATCAGCCAACTTTTTATAACACTTTACGTCAAACGTGGGACGAGGAAGGGGCTCAGACTTACACCGTTCGAATTGTCCGAAATCATTGGAAAGGGGACTCAAGTCGCGCCTGGAATACTGACTTACGCCAACGTGCAGAAGAGCCATGGCACAAAACGGAATTGGCGAAGTTCAACCACAATGACATGGAAATGTCAACCACGAAATGATTTACCTTTACCTCTATATCTCCATGTGTATCGCATGCAATGGTAAACCTAAATGCAACTTTTGTTTAATTGAGGGTAAAAAACTATATCAGAAACTTCTTGGCTTTCGAACTGGTTTTACCGTAGTTACCATAGGCATAGGAACGGCCTACGCATTCCGTGTGCCAACAAGGAATCTAAAACATACAGCACAAACCCTAATGAATACGGTTCATGAATCTAAACCAAACGTGAGACGTTCCTGGCGTCATAATTTTACGTTAAACCATTATGTCATCATCAGAAGGTGACTTGAAGAGATTACGTTCTCAATAGCGCCGACCACAAAACAGATACAACTTTCATGGTACATAGTCAGTACCTCATTCGCGCCCTCCAGTCGCGAATATGATTTGCACTCTTGGCATTGATAGCCATTATTATTGTCAATTGTGTATATGGGTGTGCTCTTCAGCGTGCGCATGATTGAAGCGCTCCCCGAAAAGCATAGAAAGGCAATTGCCATTGGGTCATATGCAACAATACACAACTAGCAATTTAACGATGTCCCGTTCCGTCCACAATTGATATAAACACGGCATGGAATCACTACGCAGTGTGCGTTCTCGTGGTCCATAAAGTCGCATGTCCAAAAAACAATAACGTCATTTCGTGGTGCTAATTGAATAGGTGACTCAAATTTTTTTATACCCACCAACGGTATCAACCAACTGCAAAACCCACAGATGCGCGGTAATTACGTCGGCGTCTTCCAACATATACGCACAAAAGCATGCATGGGATATACATCCCCGCCAAAATTAGTGGAACACCTCCCCGCACCCCTATTCACTGTGTTCTCTTCAAACTGCAAGGATTTTCGACTACGAGACCAACATGAACGGGGGGTGGGGGAGGGGGTACCGTGACTGACAGAAACCTCCTGTGGAAGCCTCTGCACACGTGTTCCACACCAACGCACACCTGGACGGCCGGCCCATTGTATATCCCTATACAAAAGCGTGCGATGTCAGGGAAGGGGACATCGGGGGACGGTGTGTGACGGAAACGTGCTACCAACGTCAATCGTCGGTCACGTGTTGAGGGTCAGTTATATTATTACCGTCACGAACGTGTCGAAACCTATATAAGTGAAATATATCAGCCAACTTTTTATAAGCACTTTACGTCAACAGGGCGACAGAGGGAGGGCTCCGACTTAGCCCAGTTTCGAAGGTCCGAACGAAATCACTGTAGAAAAGGGACTCAAGGCGCGCCTGGAACTACTGGCTTACGCCAAACGTGCAGAAAGGAGCCATGGCAAAACGGACTTGGCGAAGGTCAAAACCATGACTGGAATGTCAACCACGACATGATTTACCGTTACCGCTATATCTCCATGTGTATCGAGATTTCAATGGTAAACCAATGCAACTTTAGTAATTGAGTTTAAACCTAATCAGAACTTTATTGGCTTTCGACAGGGTTTACCGTAGTACCCATAGGCATAGGAACGGCCTACAGCATGCCGGTGTGCCACAAGTGCATCTAACCTACAGCACAAACCCTAATGAATACGTGCATGAATCTCAACCAAAATGAACCGTTCAGGGGCGTCATAATGTTACGGAAAATCATTATGCAATCCTCAGAATGTGACTGGAGAGATTACCGTTCTCAATAGCGCAGCCACAAAACAGATACCACTTGCATTGTACATAGTCTGTACTTCATTCGGCGCCCTCCATTCCCGAATATGAGTTGCCAAGATCTTGGCATTTGATGCCAGTATATTGTCAATGTTGTCTATGGGTGTGCTCTTCAGAGTGCGCATGAAGCCCTCCCGAAACGCATCGAAAGGCAAAATTGCAGCATTGTGTCATATGTCAACAATACACAACTAGCAATTTAACGATGCCCCGTTCCGTCCAAGTTGATAAAACGGCATGGAATCACTACGCAGTGTTGCGTTCTCGTGCGTCCATAAGTCGGCTATGTCCAAAAAAACAATAATCAGCTGTAATTTCTTGGCTGCTAATTGAATAGTGACTCAAATTTTTTTATACACAACCGTATCAACCAAACTGCAACCACAGCTGCGCGGTAATTAAGTCGGCGTCTTCCCACATATACGCATACAAAGGCAGGCAGGGGATATACAACCCCGCCCAAAATTGTTGGAACACCTACCCCGCACCCCTATTCAATGTTGTGCTCTTCAAACTTGCAGATTTTTCGAATACGAGACCAACATTGAAACGGGGGGGGTGGGGGGCGGGGGTACCGTTGACTGACCAGAAATCCTCTGATGGAAGCTCTATGCAGTGTCCCATCTATTTTGGCGGGAATTGTATATCCCCTATACAAAAGCGTGCTATGTAGGCAGGGGGACATCGGGGGACGTTGTGTGACAGGAAAAGTGCTACCAACTTCAAATCTGTAGGTCCCGGGTTGATGTCAGTATATTATTACACGTCACGAAAGTGTCGACAACCAATATATAAGTGACATATATCAGCCAACTTTCTATAAGCATTTACGTCAACATGGGACAGAGGAAGGGGCCAGACTGACGCCGTTCGAAGTGGCCGAAATCATTGGAGGAAAGGGACTAAAGTCGTCGGCTGGAACTACTGCTTAAGCAACCGTGCAGAAGAATAGCCATGGCAAAACGGACTTGGCGAAATTCAAAACCAATGACATGGAAATGTCAACCACAGAAAGATTACATGACCGCTATATCTCCCTGGTGTATCGCATTCAATGGTAAACCTTAATGGCAACTTTAGTTAATGAGTAAACCGATATCAGAACGTCTTGGCTTTCGAAATGGTTTACCGTAGTACCATAGGCATTAGGAACGAGCCTACAGCATTCGGTGTGCCAAAAGGCCATCTAACCTACAGCACAAACCTAATGAATACTGGGCATGAATCTCAACAAACATGACAGTTCCTGGAGTCATAATGTTACGGTAAACCATTTTATGATCAATCATAAGAATGTGAATGGAGGAGATTACCGTCTCAATAGCGCCGCACAAAACAGATACCACTTCATGGTACTTAGTTCAGTACTTCATCGGCGCCATTACCAGCCTCCTCGCGATATGAGTTGCAAGCTCTTGGCATTGATGCCATTATATTGGCAATTGGCTATGGGATGTGCTCTTCCGAGTGCGCATGAAGCGCTCCCCCGAAAACGCATCGAAGGCAAATTGCAGCATTGTGTCATGTTTCAACAATACACCACTAGCAATTTAACGATGTCCCGTTCCGTCCAATAGTTGATATAAACACGGCCATGGAATCACTACGCAGTGTGGCGTTATCGTGGTCCATTAAGTCGCATGTCCAAAAAAACAAATAATCTGTCATTTGGCTGCTAATTGAATAGGTTACTCAATTTTTTGTATAACACAAACCGTCTCACAAAAACTGCAACACAAGCTGCGGGGTAATTAAGTCGGCGTCGTCCCACATATACGCATACAAAGCAGGCATGGGATATACAATCCCCGCCAACAATAGTTGGAACCACCTCCCCCGCCAACCCCTATTCAATGTGTTCTCTTCAAAACTTGCAGGATTTCGACTACGAGACCAACATTGAACGGGGGGGGGGGGAGGGGGTACCGTGAGGACAGAAATCCTCCTGCTGGAAGCTATGAAAGGTTCCACACCAATTTTGGCGGGGAATGTATATACCCTATACAAAAGCGTGCTATGTAGGCAGGGGAAATCGGGGGACGTTGTGGGCCGGAAACGTGCTACAACTTTCATCTGTAGGTCAAGGTAGAGGCTCAGTCTAGTATTACCGTCACGAAGTGCGACAACTATATAAGTTGACCTATATCATCAAAATTTCTATAAGCACTTTACGGCAACATGGCGACAGAGGAAGCGGCCCAGACTTACGCCGTTCGAATTGTCCGAAATCATTGGAAAGGGACTCAAGTCGCGTCTGGAAAACTCTGACTTACGCCAACGTGCAGAAGAGCCATGGCAAAAGGGACTTGGCGAAGTCAACACCAATGAAATGGAAATGTCAACCACGAAATGATTTACCTTAACCGCTATATCTCCATGTGTATCGCATTCAATGGTAAACCTTAATGCAACTTTAGTTATGAGTAACCAATCAGAACTTCTGGCTTCGAAATGTTTTACCGTAGTTACCATAAGGCATGGAAACGAGCCTACAGCATTCCGTTGTGCCAAAAGTGCATCTAACCTACGGCACAAACCCAATGAATACTTGTGCATGAATCTCAACCAAACATGAACCGTTTCCTGGCGTCATAAGTTACGGTAAACCATTATGTCATCATAATTGGACTGGAGAGGGAGTACCGTT
>JAODTK010001657.1:0-11326 GCA_026419785.1 Sclerodactyla briareus | reverse complement strand
AGGACAATTCAGCGTTTGGACTGAACATTCGTTTTATCATGCATATAAATTAAGAGCCCCGTATAAATCCATCCGCAGTTGTGCTTGAAATAAAACAGGGTTAAGGCCTTAGCCTTATTGTTTGCTCACTCAGAGCATCGACCTCTATTATCTGAACCGGCCTGTTGTACTTAGTAGTTTCATGGCATTAGTATAAAACGATTTCGATAGACCTGTGTTGTATTACAGTGTTCTATCTCCAGGGATTATATTTGTTGCCATTTACACACGTTTCAGTGACGACCAAATAAAGTCATGAGACTGAACTGCATCATTGTACTTGTTCTTTACTGTCACACTGGCCTTTAGGATCCACCCAAACGCGGAGAAAATCATAAATAAATAAATATTGAGAAGGAAGCCCCCTTGTTTCTGCCTGCTCTGGCAACAATCCAAAGAAATCTATTCGCTCATGCTGATGTATGTGTGTGACTGTGTGTGTGTCCCAGTGGTGCCCCTGTAAACATAACTGTCAATACAAAAGATATAGAATGGTTCACACTCGGAATGTGGAATAGGTAATCCTATTGGGGTTGGTGTCGTTCAAAGTAAACAAAGGTAAAAAGTCTGTAATTCCTGTGAGCATGAAACTGTTCAACAGAGTTAAAGAGAGCCTTTACTGGGATGCGGTTGTCCAAAAGGCCGCTTGTTCCAAGTGGCTGTGTCCAAAGGTCCATGCAGTTCACAAAGGACCGGTGGGCAGGATCTGAAGGCATGCGCAGGCCGGCCATAAGGCCATATATTGCAAGCGCAATGGCGATCGCGAAATCAGGCAGCTAACCTTCACATCCACACCCTCCGAGAACCATGCATGGATTACTTGACATGCCGCAGTGACCAAGGATTCTGTGGCGAAGTGAGTATGGACGTAGGAGGAGTCAAAAAGAAATCCAATGGCGTTTGTTGGCAGCCAAACAATTTTTTTTTTTTTTTCATCCAGCCTTGCTGAGAACTGCTCGATGTCCAGCAACAGTAGCCTTTGAAAATTCTGCAATCTAGCAATGTCATGGTATGGAATCCCAGGCCCGGACAGTCCTCGGGAAACCTATGACAGTCTTGGGAAATAGAGACCGTACGGTATCTTGTGTGGTGACAGGTCACCCGAGGGCAATGGGGGGGTCCACTCGAAATCCATGTTAAATAGAATTGCTGCTCGTTGCAAACGTGTGAAGGTCTCGTATTTGGTTGGGTTTAGTTTGGTCATATGGAGTGCATTATCCCTATTCTGCTGGGGTTAATGTCAAAGGTCACCAGCGGTCATACAGAGCAGATGCTCCATATATCAGTTTGTGTTAGTTATAGATACGAAAACTCCTCAATGCAAGGCTGGGGGGGATCGCACTTGATATATGGGTTGGCTATTGAGTAGGTACATGGTTTATATCTACTAGGCAGGTTGGGGCATGGCGAATAACATTTGAGTCAACGAAAGGTGAGTGGGGGTAGCTAATTTTGTCAGCCCCAAATACCTTAACTGTTTGCAATAGGTGACCAGTGGTCTTTCTGGCACAAAAAATCGAATTCTTGATATCTGTCATGACCTTGGAAATGACTTGGACATGTCTACCAAGCTTGGCCTAATATGCTATCAGTGCCCAGCATCAAAGTATCCAAACTAATTCATTCGGCTGTATATTAGCTTCATATACCCAACAAAACCAAACATGTGGAAAAAAATCCTCTGTCGGGATCAACCAACCAACAATCTAGAGCGAGATGTGTGATGACAGACAAATCATCTTCCCCTGGACAATAGGTTCTATTGTCCAACTAGGCGGCAGACCGGACCTTCTGACAGATGAGGGGTAAAACACTGCTTTGGACAAGCAGGATGGAGGAATTGGAACAACCTTTTTCACACTGTCACATTGGTGGTAATTTATTGGATTTAAATGAACTCGAAAACACACTAGCGAACATAAATGTAGCTCAGCTAGCAGTAGTAAACTTCAAAGGATCCACCTACCAAGTTTCAACCTGATCGCATGTACGTCAGAAGTATGAGGAAACGTGACGAACAGAACGGAAACGAACGAACGAACGAACGGAGGACATAATGACTTTGTAGAGCTGCTCTCCCCGCAGCTAAAAACCACATTTTACTTGTAATAGGCTACATCAGTACGGATATATTGGCAGGGTGAGCTACTGTGCCGTTTGGCACTCTTGGTATTTTTTTTTCTTTCATTTTTTTTATAGCGAAAAGGAATAAGTAATAAAGGCGCTGTGGCCGTACGGATGTGGAAATACTCCTCAAAAGGCGCGATTAGCTATAAAGAACACGCAGTGACTCCAGTTCAAGATGGGCAAATAGGTTGCAACTATGTAGAAAAAACAAACAACATTGTCGTGGGACCAATGTAAGGTCAGGAAACAGGGAATGTGGAAACCGGACGGGCTTATTCGAAGGATCGAACATTCATTTTGCTGCTTCCAATTTAGATTATTGAGGGAAGATAATTTTCATGTTCGTACTCGCGTGACTCAACTGCTCGTGGGTTGTTGTTGTCACGTGGCATTCCACATCCACACTATGGAAACAAGCCCAATATGGAACACCGGGTATGAAATTCCCCGAGGGGGGGGGGGGGGGCACTTGTAGCCTTTACAGAGAGTATCAACGCGTGACCCAAGAAATCCACGTAAATAGGGTACTTACTTTTAAACGTACGTGGAAAGGAGTGCAAAAAAAACCAATGCTGAGATAAGAAAAAGGTGTATTTATTTCTGTAGAACCCAGTATTGTTTCTGGAATATTTCCAATTTATTAATTTGGATATCGTAAAGCCTTGTTTTGGGAGGTAACAAAATATTGCAGGTATACTTATTTTGAGGTTGACGTTTTTTTTGGTCCCGGACCAACTACTTGGTTAGGGTACTTTCAAGAGGCCAATGGTCACGCCTGATACCCCCCTGTCAATAATCAGTGCCCCCTCCCACGGGGCATGAACAGTCAATCACGATTGTGACAAAAAGGCTTAAATAATGATTCATGACATCCTCGTCGTACCTTGTGACCGTGGACAAATAACAACTGTTCACGTTTAGGACATGGACCGTCGGTTGGTGGGGGTGTTAAACAAATGAATTCTTGAAGTCGTAAGAAGGCTTCATGTATGAGGCCTATCCTCTCGTGAGGGGCTCACCTTGTCAAATGCCACATGCTGGCACTCGCATCAACCGCATTAGCTAGAGATTAGTTATGATAACTCTTAAGGCTGGCTGGCCAAATGTCCCTCTTTTCACCCAGTCGCCCTAGAAAAACTCTTATTTAGCAGCCATCTCAAATTTGGTGACAGATTACACCCTGACCCCATTAACTGTGTAGAATTGCACAGAAGTTCCATTAATTTACTGTAAACCGACGGTCGCCAAACTGTGGGACGCGTCCCACAAAGTGGGACGCCTGAAATTTTGGGTGGGACGCCCCGCCTTTTGGTCTAAAAAAGTTCGGCTGAGAAACTGGTGGCAAAGTAGAAAGTAGAACCTTTTCTGATTTTTGTCTTCAAAATCGTTCGTTGTTGCCATTTTCGTAGCATACGTTGGTACATTCATGAGATCATGAAAAGCAAAATGGTTTTAATCAGGTACTACTCTATAAATTTAGACTAGTCACTAATGTGAGTCAACAAGGGAGCAGTGTTATCGTTCAGACTCGGCGCTCCATGTATTGTACATGTAAACAAACCATGAATTGTCAGACTCGGCGCTCCATGTATTGTACATGTAAACAAACCATAGAATTCAGCTGGCCGTTTGAATAATAAAACGTTTTGGAAACTTTTTTAAAAAAATTAAAAATTGCTCCATAAACCTTTAGCGACAAAACAGTTACTCCAAAACAGGTTCAGGTTGAGCTAGTGATGTCGTAGTTTGTTAGATTATCGCTCGGCTTCCTTGTCCGCTTTTACTCATAAATAATCACTAAACAACAATGTTACTAAAACATTTTCTCAAAACGTTTTGTAAACGTTTCCTGAACGTTTTTGCAACATTCAATGTTACTCAACAAAAACGTTTTTTCAGAAACATTGGCGAACCATATTTAGAACTGTTTTGAAAACGTTTTAAAACGTTTGTGTTTGCTGGGTAGGTAGGTTCCTACCACCCATTACATCGTCTCACTTCTAGTCATCTTGCGATCAGTGGATGCAATGTCAGCAAACTTACTGTACAACAACACTGGACACTGCCCCCTGCAAATGAATTATCATTAACCATAGCCAATAAGGGTTGAGGCAGGCGAACTCCTCCCCCATCCCCCCTGGCCATACTTTGGTATGAGAATGATGATGTAGAAAAATTGAGAATCAGATCATTACCCATGAGATCTATATTTTGAGACTGGGTTATTGCAGCTGTGAAGACTTGGGAAGGCTTTTCGCCCCGTCCTATCTGGGGGGTTTGTACATCTCAAAAAATTAGCTACGCATAACGCGCCAACATGGTAGGCGCTCCGCTTAGATGTGGTGTGGACTGTTTCAGATTTTTTCGATTTTGTAGGGGACGCCAGCGAGAGAAGTTTGGAGACCGCTGGCTGTAAAACAAAACCGAAGTCGACTGTACTAGTTTCACAGTAAATCACTGTCGATTCCACAGTATCTACTGTAAAAAAAAACTTAATTACAGTAAATAACTGGCAACTCTGGGCTGGTAATTCTACATTTTTTTTCCTTTTTTTTCATACAATGTATGGTTGTGTAAGGTCATTTTTGGTCCGCACAACGGTTCATACCATAGATTCTATATGCGAAGAATTGTTAATCGTCTACGCTGGCGAAACATGAATGAAACAATAATTGTGATACTGTTCGATTCTCCATTAAGCGAAAGTAAAAAAAGTTTTCTCGTCCCCCCCGCGCTCTCTTCCCGACCCGCTAGAATCTCCTTTTGTTTTTTTTTTTTTTTTTGTTTTTTGTTGTTTTTTTTTTTTTTTTTTTTTTGTTTTTGTTTTTTTTTTTTTTTTTTTTTTTTTTTTCTGTTTTTTTTTGTATTTTGTTTTTTTTTTTTTTTTAAAAAAAAAAAAAAAAAATACTCAAAACTTGTACGTTTGCCGTCTCGTCTATTCTTCATGAAACATGAAGGCCCGCAAAAGCAGCTTATGTGCTGCCAACATGCCCGTAAGTATATGGTATTCCCGTCCCTACAAAAGAAGATACAACAACGCCCCGGCCAACTTACGTCAACGCCGCAAAATTATGACGATAACTATTTTTTTTACTCATTATCCAAAAATATTTTGAAGTCGAACCCGTCCAATTACCTGAGTTCCGACCCAAAACTAATTTTCCATTTCGAATTTTTTTAAAAAATCGAAAGGATCCAGTAGTAAATTGAGACATATTGAAGCATAAACCCCACTCGGGTTAGAGGGCGTTTCTTATGGAGTCTTGCTACCCTTTTCCTCCACATTCTCGTGTTTTTCACCTCGGCGCCTGAGCGCCTTAATTTTTTTGCCCGACTTTTTTTTTGGCTGGTACAACAACTGATAAGTTTTGAAAGGGCACCCCGAATTCAAAGGTATATGTGATAACAAGGCAAGCCCTCTATTACCAGGAGGGCTCTGGATACAGGAAAGCAATACACTGTAAGGTCACGCTCGCCATCCATATTAGTATTTGTTAAGACGATTGTTAGACAACCCTAACCCGATTTGCGCTTTTCTTTCTGTGTTAAGCCTTTCCACATTTCGAGTTGATCCCACAGTACTGCAGTGTTCATAACAGACAACGTCTTGTCTAGGTTGTCAGTGGGGCCCCCACGGCCTCTCATAATGGCTTCCAATATTGTAGGGAGCCAATCACGGAACAAATAGAGAACACACCCCAGACAAATTGGACAAGACGATTACATTCACAGAGCTGTGGTTGTCAATCAAAATGCATACTTGTGTTTATTGGGCAGCCAAAAAGGTAACATTCACGTCATTCATCCTAACCTGAGGAATAAAATTAATAACGTCTTAAAAAACCAGACTACAAATCCATTCTCCTCAGCGGACCGCGGATTAGGCTCAGCTGCAACATTGACATAATCATTCTCGCCACCCACGTGTTAAATGGGTACCATGTGCAGGTGACATTGTGAAGAGTAGCGAGCGCCGATTGGCAGCCCTATTGGGAATTCCCCCCGGGGCCAGACACGAAAAAGTGGCGTACTGAAATAGTTCGTCTGGAGAGAACAAGCCAGGGGTGCGTGCTGTATAGTACGGGTGTGACAATCACATGATGATCAGGGGTAATATCTAAGGAGGGCCTTTGAGCAAGTCTTCGACGTGAAAAAGCGCTATAAATAGAAGAGATATTATAATCAGAGCAGAGACGCATATATCAGCGACACCAAACTGTAGATGGTTATTGATTGTACCGACGGGTTTTTTGCTCGTCCGAATATACTTGTGGTCACCCCCATCCCCGCCCCGCCTAAATCAACATTACTACAGTCACAACTGAATATTCACTTCGCGCATCCAGGGGCGGCGCCACAGGGGGGGGGGCAGGGAGTGCGGCTGGCCCCACCCCCCCTATGGTTTTGGGCCCGAAAAAATGAAATCGACAGAATGATGATTTAATGCAAACACGTTTTCGTCGGGGGTGGAATGAAGTGTCAAAATACGTTAGTCCATCTTATTCCAACTTATCCACCTTATTTTTCTTTCGTTCTCATCGAAGACTCAAATCGATACTCGAACTGTTGCTGTAATATGCGTTCGCAAAGGGTGCGTATTTTTACTGTTTTGAAGAACACAACAAGGTGGTCATTACCTGAGCCAATCATGTTACTTGTGGCAAACTTTGCAGCATTTTTTAGAGTGTACGGCTGAAGCGTACACTATCATGTTTTTTGCAGCTTGATATATTGTGGATATATTATTGAGACTGCTTCTATTCTTTCCCCTAGAGTGATTCTCTTCGGAATTACAGAAAACTTAAAATTAACACTGGTCATTTTGCTTTTATTTACCACCATCTGTGCATGCAATGCATGCATTTTTTTCTAAAAAATGAGCCTGCCTACCTGGGGGCAGAACGTGCATGGCGGGATCACGGGGGGACGCGAGGGGCCATTCCGCCTTCCCCCCCGTCAATATTTTTGGTGGGGGACATAATAATCAAATAGTCCCAATATTTTGCTGGACTGGAAAAAAATCCTATAATTATAAGTACAGTACGGCCAAACAAAGACGTCCAAACTCATATTTCTTATTAGATTGCGTAAATGTCCGGTATGTAAGAAGGCGAATGACAAAACATTACGTCGCTGCGCGCGCTATAATCCATTTTCCCCCTCTACATGGTAATATTGCGATATGCCCCGTGTTACCATAACTTTGTCAGATTTTGCCAAATATGCTTTTTCTCCAGACGTGTCATCTTCAGTGTGGTGAACCGTATGGGTAGGCCACAAGGAGATTTGGTTCGGGACATCATGTTGCAGCACACCCCCCCCATCCATGTTGCACCCCCCCCCCCTCCCCACTACAACAATTCCGGGATCCACTGAACCCCTTTTCTTAATACTGTCCAGACAGGTTTAATCTACTTCTGCTCCTTATTGTTCACACTGGCTTGGCCAGCCTGATGTGCTGTTTTTTATAAAAGATGAAAGCTATATGTAACGAAAACAACAGGGCCAGAGGATCGTGCACATCAGTAATGGAGGTTTGCGTGAATGCGCTGGCATATACAGGCGTCGAGCGGAGAGAAATTCTGAGACGAACAATTTGGACGGACAACAATCTAAAATTACCAAATTGGTCTGCTGACTGGCTCAAATCCTCTTTATCAAATGCCCCGAAAAATGCACATATTTTCCATGACAGTGATTTCCAAAGTCAATCTGCGGTCCGCAAGCCTCCAACCCATTGAAAGGGTCCTCGATGAAAGGTCTCTAAAAACAGACTATGGTTGGAATGAGACCACGATGAAGAATGTCGGATTAACATCGATCAGCTTTCGGAAATTTTATCGTCAATTTCAGTGATTGCTTACTGCCACGTCACTGGAAGTGCCGTTCCCTGCAATCTGGCGGGGGGGGGTGGGGGGGGGGGGGGCTGTAAGACGAATTTCTTGGTACGCTTCAACGCGTCAACGATGTGTGGTTGCGAATTGTAATTAATAGGCAATAATATCTTTACTTGGAGAGCGTTTTCTTGAGATATACACCATTTCAAAATTTATGTAAACTTTGGCGATTTTGCTCACTGCCATAAGACATGGGAAGTACCGTTTCCGTTTCCAATCTGGGATTCGTAAAGGCCCACACTTTTCTTTTACCCTACGCGTCCACCGATGCTGGCCCAAATTGTAAGGATTAAACACGATCATTTTCCTTCACCAGAACGTTTTCTTGAAATATAAATTCTGAACAATGTATTGCCAATTTTCGGGATGTTGCATACTGCATAGGCGCGGAAGTGCGTTTCCTTGCAATTTGTGGGGGTCTGTAAAAAGAAAATTTTCCTTGTACCCTACGGGCGTGCACTGATGTGGCGGCTAGCCCGATTTGTAAGTATGTATATCGATCAGTTTTCCTTCAAGGACTTCTTGAAATATGAATTTGAAATTGAGAGCCAATTGGGACGTTGCTTACTGCCCATACGGTCCGGGAAGTGCCGTTTCCCTGCAATCTGGAGGTCTGTAAACAGAAATTTCGTTGTACCCTAACGCGCAACAACCGACGTGGCCCAAATTGTACTTATAATCATTGATCGTTCCCTCAAGATGTTTCTTGAAATCAATCGGGAATTTATTGCCAATTTTAGTGATGTTGCTAACTGCCAATGGGCCCCGGAAGTTTCGTTTCCCCTGCAATCTGGATGTCTGTAAAACGAAAAATAGTTGGACGCTGCGCGCCCAACTTATGTGGCGCTCCGCTTAGATGGTCTGACCTTTAACCCCCCCCCCCAATATTTAAACATAGATAGCCGCCCCTGGAACGTGGGTACAGTTTCATCGGGGTAATTTTTCTGTCATTAGATCGCATGAGTAGGCTATGATGGTGTCCTGGAAAAAATTTCATGCATTTAATTTTTTCGCGAAATTTATGGATGTTTTTGTCAAAACTCGTTGACGTATACACTTACAAAATTGTATCAAATGTGGCACCATTTTGCTCCTAAGCAGTATTAATGACGCAGAAATCGCACCCCCTCCCCAAGACCCCTCCCCCATGTCAGACACCCATGCAAATTCGCCCCCTCCCTCTCGTGAAACCCTGGCTCCGCCCCTGCGTGCATCATGTTTCAATAGTCGGTTCCTTTGCGTTAACTAAAATCAGAGTATCCGTCCCATAGTTTCCTAAAAGAATACAGCATATTTAGGATTCATAATTTCCTGGTCCGAAGTGGTTCACGTTGTTTTGCCCAGTAACTTGCGTTAGGTGCTTACACACCGCCAGCGAAGCAAAGTGAGCCGTGCCTCGCTCGGGCGATTGGACGCTCGCTGGGGCTTTCACACTGCGACGAACCAGCTCAGCGAATGGAACGTTTAATTTTACGTCCTCAGTTGGCCTGCTGACGAATTTTGTGTGTAGCGCCAGGGTTTGGTTGTACACGATCTGATTAGATTTTGGGCAACAAAGTCGATTACTGAGTTGGGTATTAGCTATTTCAGGTAATTTTATTGTTCAAGGCTCGTTAGCAAGATTACGCAAGAACCGTACATGCTACAGTGAAGTAGTTTTTGGCATGTAGGACCTGGATGACAGGTAGATGACTGATTATATTGCCACCCTAAATATGCTAATTAGGTGTCTAATTTGCATAATTTATCGAAGTTTTCAAGTTTTGTCGGATGTTCAGGAAAACTTGGGTATGTGGGTTACCATGGTTCCCGAGTAAATTGAAAAGTCGGGGTCCGTGTATATCATTTAATGGTCTAATTTCATATGTTATGCAATTTTCGAAAGTTTGTTGATTTCCACGAAACTTGTTAGATGTGATTCACCTTTCCTCCTGATCATTTGACGGTTCAGCTGGGGTCCGTAGAGGTCATTGTATGTGTTCAATTCGCATATAGATTCCAATTTCAACTTGGGTAAGAATTTCGCCAAACTCGTATGTGGTATGGTCTGTTTTATGTTTCTGATCTAAGTGTTTGAAATGTTCATGAATTTGATTGAATTCCATCCTATAATTAGCTTCTGTTTGAATAAGGCACGGCGGAACGGTAAAACCATAGCTCCTGTTACATTTTTAACTGCCTGTTTTAGCTTCCCCCAAGCAAACCCTTGGAAATGGTCTGTGACTGTGTTGCTATAAATGTCAATTAGAGGTCAAGATGGCAATTAATTGATAGTACAATGTGGAGGTTTCCTAAGATCTATTTTGAGCATCTTTAACTGCTGCTCGGGGATAGTTTTTTGGTGTGTGGGGAGGGGGGGGGGTGTTTGCTGCCTTGCGGGGGTGGCATGTCCTGTCTGCTTGTACAATAAAAGGAATGAATAATGAAGGAGATTTTTATTTCCAAAGGCAAAGAAGCCTGGGCTGCTAAGGTATTTAACAACATTTCAGTTTGGGTATTTATGGAGAAGAAGTGTGGGGGGTGGGGGGGCAGAGAGAAAGAAGCAATAAGGGACTTTTGTATTACGGTTTTTTGTGTTATATGTGACAAATGTTAGGTTCGTTTGACATGACTATGGTCTGCATGACCTATGGTTTGTTTGTGTAGTGAATCATAGAAACCACCACATGCAACCAGGCGAGGCACTTTTTGGCGATCGCCTTGTCTACGTAACACCCTCTTCATATACGATGGAAAACAGCGCGTACTGCTTTCATCTTGTTTTATTGCTGGGCGCGTAGAACGCGCGACAGCGGGTGCTCACTCAACACTGGGCGAATATGGGGACTCCACCCACCTTATGAGGGACTAAGACAGATCGAGAAAAGTTTCAGACCTATTTTCCGTCTGTATTCAGACACGTTCGATGAGTTGCAGAACTATTCGTCAACAAGGAGGCTATTTTTATTTTGTTAAGGGCGCTAGTTGGTGGCGTGACGTCATGTGGATTCATGTCTACTGCACCACGCATCTCGTTCGCCCAAAATGACATGAACCTCTATGCAGCAACGTCCTGGAACTT
This sequence comes from Sclerodactyla briareus, assembly GCA_026419785.1. Classification (NCBI taxonomy): domain Eukaryota; kingdom Metazoa; phylum Echinodermata; class Holothuroidea; order Dendrochirotida; family Sclerodactylidae; genus Sclerodactyla; species Sclerodactyla briareus. The sequence continues at coordinate 202 of JAODTK010001657.1, read as the reverse complement.
TGGGTGGGAGCTAGGATGGGACAGCGTTGTTGTAGGTAGATCATCCCGTCCATAACTTCCATACATACAAAGCTCATACGTGCACTATGCTTATACCTGCCACTGAAACAACCAAAAGATCCACTTTCAACGTGTAGTCGGTCATGCGATTCGAGCGAAATGAATAGTCAACATGAAGCCGAGCGAGTCACACTAGCGAACA
>JAODTK010001656.1:0-19288 GCA_026419785.1 Sclerodactyla briareus | reverse complement strand
ATATATGTTTTGTGACAAAACCTGACCACTGACTGACACGTTGCGGTCCGGTCAGCAGAGGTTGCCCAACTATTCCTGATCCGGCTCACTGGCGGAGAATGGCCTATCACCTATGACTTGACACTACCCCAGAAGGGGGGGGGGTGTACCGTGAGTGTTGCTGTCCAGGTCCACAGAGGCTGCACCCTGTTCCTGAACCGCTCACTAGTGAAGAATCGACCTACAACCTGTTCCTGACCGGCTCTCATAGTGGAGAAGAATTGACCTATCCCTATGACCAGAACACTAGGACACCTGGGCGACTCGGACCCCAAGATTCACAAACCACATTCAACAACCTGCTCACCCCCTGACTGAATACAAATGGCAGAACAGCACCTGCCTGACTCGAAACCCAATATACTGCAAAGTAAGCCACGTCGCGACTCCAGCGGCAGACGCCAGACGGTACCCATACCCCCGCCCGACACCAATTAGAAGGGCAAAACGCGACTGCACGCCCTGGGAGGTATGGCGTAAGCAATGCGGTCGAGTAGCAAAGTTGAACTGTCTATTGGCCCCACTACAGAGTCAGACAACGGGACTTGTGAAATAGGTTAAGCAGAGAACCCGACCTATCCCCTCTGTCCAAATACTCAAACCCAGAATGACGCCCTCAAGGGAGGAAAGGGAAGGTGATGAGTAAGCGTTGCTGTTGGGTCTGCAAAGGTTCACCCTGTCCTGATCGGCTGACTTGGGAAAGGTCGGTCATAGGAATAGTGAAAAGAATGGGAGGGGAGAACGCGACCTATCCTTATGTCCGACTCGGGGCCCAATGGATAAAAAAAAGAAAAATTCTATCACCAACCCGGGTCACGCACATGATAAAAAAACCAGCGTTTTCGGAACCAGAGTTTAAAACCTTCATTGCGGGGTGGTGAATGGCGAGTTATATGGGGGATTTAAAATATTGACAAATAGTGTACGTTATGTAGGAAGGACCTATCCGCTGTTTCTTCAACAAAACTACCCCTCCTTGCGGGGTGGAAGAAAAGGTTGGAATATGAAAATGGTTGGCATACAGTTCATGACTCGCCTTTGTGATGGAGATCTTGTTATATGAAGTGGTGAAACAAGTGTGTGACGAGATTCCATCCCATTGATACTAACGAAAGGGAGTTAAGGCAGTGGAAAGTGACTATTAGTTATAATAGTTCTAATTAATCTCATTTTACTGCATCCATAATTAATCCCCACCGAAGTTTGGACCCCCCCCAACTCTTCAATGCCGTTTTGTTGGAGGGCAATCGTTTGTTCAATATTACCAGAGAATAGGTCGCTGTAAGCTTGCCAATGGGAGGATCTGCTGAAGATGTTGAGTGGTGAGAGGATGCATTACCCTAAGGGATGCATACTCTCATGTAATGATAGGGTTCTATTTCCATTTATTAAATACATATTTTGTGATGGTAAGAACGAACTTGAACATTATTCATTAAAATTTTACTAGGTGTTTTTTTAAAAGCAACCAATCAAAAAATTTGGGGATTTCTCACGTGGAAAGTAAATGTTACGCTGACTGTACACTGTCAGCCAAACAAAAAACTCAGTAGAGTTATAAAAAACAGATTGAACTAAATCAGCTTTGTTGTGATTTTCTACATGTACGGTAAAGTATTGAAAGACAAGCTACAATATTTTTACGGGGCGCCACAATGGAAAGTTTTTCTTGGGAAAGCCGAATGCGCCAAAAGTTATGCTGGCTTTGCCTCGTTCTGCTACGTGATCTAGGCGGAAAAACGACCTAGAAGTCATTATTCCACCTAGATGTTCCAACCACATAAGGAGGGGAAAATTGCTCGGTTTTATCGCCAATAAAATCGATGGACGAAGAAAGTGACGCCATTCGCCCAAATTCAAGGCAAGTCAGGGTGTACCCGTCAGTTTGAAGTGACGTAATATTGAGTCCTTATTCTATTGCACCTTCTCATGCCGTAATAACGACTTCTTTTCTCATTATTCGTCTATTCCTGAGGGCTAATAATGACTTAGTTGATCGTTATCCCGCCTATCCCGTTCATCTATGACTGCTGGTCTATTCCTCCTCTCTCAAGTATATTAATGACTTAGTTTCTCGTTAATCTGCCTATCCGATTCATAAAAATGACTTAAGTACTCATTATTCCGCCCTCCTCGCATAATAATGACTCGATTAGTCATTATGTGGCCTGGAAGTAGACGCATAATGGGTTCTAGGTCGTTATTCCGCGTACACGTGTCGGAAGAAATGGAGCTGCATATTGACTAGAAGTTAAGTCCTTTTTTGCGCGTGAAATTGGTGGCGCTCTTCCAAAAATTAAAGCGCTCTCCCAGAAATGAAAAAAGGAGGGTGAAGAGAATTTTGTTTCAATGCGCATTTTCATTGGAAACCCGGTATGTCTTCCTGGCGAAACCAGTTCCCTCAAGAGTCTCTCCCTGCATGGCGTCAACATGTGGGGGGACGGGGGGGGGGGGGATATGTCCCCCCACTTTTTGAAAGTGGAGGGATATCATATCGTTCCTGGACTAATGACTTCTAGGTCGTTAGTCCGCTTAAGATTCACGTATCAGAACGAGTAAAGCCAGCATAATTTTTGGCGCAGTCGGCGTTTCCATATTGTTCACCTTCAGGTGACTCTCAGCACCCCACAGCAAAGATTATAGCGTAGGCATAGACTTTATGTAGCTTTCAAACTTGGTCACTCCTTGGACTGACGTGGCCACAAACCCTACAATCCTGTTTTTCCACAATGGCCAGTGTGTGAGAACATTTATGGCCCCCGTAAAAACCTTATGCAAATACAAAGTACCAGCCTATTCATTTACTCACAACTTCATATTCTACTACACCCATTACAATAACATAGTCCCCAAGTAAAGGCTTATCGCGAATGAGATGGGGCTGGATAGTGTTTAGGCCTAGTTTATTCTTCTTGCGGGGGGGCGACTGTGTGACCTAAATTTGTAGATTTGTAATATGAATTTTTATGCGCCTGGCTAGGGGCGGCAAGCTGAGGGCCTAACGTTTAGGCTACCTAAGCTAAAGGTCGACCTGTCACTCAGCCTACTTGGTCAGGTAAACCACGAATCCAACGCCTACCAATATACTATTAACCGCTTCATAAGTCCGAACTTGCAAGAAAATGCAGGTCACAGTGTTTGTGGACGCGTGCCGTATTGTATGCACTTGTCTGGTATACCTTCGCTCCCTCTCTGTACTAACCACAAGCGCAGGTCATGCATGCAATGCATGCGCCCACATCCGATGTGCGTGCAAGCCTAACGACTGTGGGCAAGTCGGGGCAATTGTTGCTGTTCCGACTTGTTGTTGTTTTCTTGTTGGTTGTTGTTGTTTTCTCAATATGACCTCGGGTCCTAGGTTATAATAACGTCAGAACGATTACGTAATCGCCCGAACATCCGGGTCATAGGTTATAATGACGTCCGAACGAATCCGTTAATCGCCCGTAAAATCCGGGTCATAGGTTATATGACGTCAGAACGATTACGTAATCGCCCGAAAAACCTTAATTTCGGCCAAAAATAACGCCGCTGCCGCAAATTTCATGATTTCTTAGTTTCTAAAAATATAGCAAGGTATTCCATGCGTTCAACGCCATAAGGGCGGCTGTAACTGTAACAAAGATAAATTGGCCCCGTTCAAACCATTACCGCGATCAGGCTATAAAACACTTACGAAGTGTTCCATCAAGCTTCGTGTGTGTTGGGGGGGGGGGGGAGGGGGGTGGGGTCTCGGGACGGGCACTCGCGACTTGCAACGCGCCAAGTATAGTGTAAGCGTTGCTGTCGAGTCATTGTAAGTTCCATGGTGATCAAATCTGTAAAGGAAGAAGAATATTGCAGTTTGTGCAATTTAGTCTCATCTGACAAACAGAGTTCAGGAGGAAGAGAATAAACGACCCTTGTTGTGTGGTTATGACGCCGGCCTCGTTACACGATAACTATCCCACCTGGATTGTGAGTTAAACTTGGTATTTGGGTCCCCATAACGCGAACATAATCCCTATTGTTCTAGGTTCGGGGTCAAAGGTCATCTGAGGTGTAAAGCGAAATCAAGTATGACGATCTTGTTAACACGATACGTCCAGAATGCCTCATCCGATCAGGTTGAAATTCGGTATGCGCTCTCTTATGATACGGGAACTCTATGTTTTTCAGCTATGGGTTGGGCTATTGTGATGCCCATGCGTCTATCTATCCTTCTATCATGATCCAGTCTGTAACTTTTGTTTGGACCACAAAATGTGTTCGTGCTTAGATGAATTTCGACCAGATTGGTCAAATGTTTATTGGACCTGATTGGGAAATATTGGACACCTGATGTCAAGGTCAAAGGCATTAAAGGAGCACAACGGGGAAAACTGCAGCCCAAAGCAGAACGTCTCCTCTACAAATTGGTGCGCATTTCTGGATGTTCGGTCATATTGATGTGGTCCAACAGCCCGCGTTCCTTCGGATGTGTCAGAATTTTTGATCCAAGTTTCCAAGTCCCCTGGGCCCAGGACCCATTTTATGAAATTTATTCACACAATGGCACTTGGAATACATCTCCCACAAAGCTCAAATCGATTTCTTCAAAGTAGTTACATGTAATGGTCCGGGTGGAAAGCCATTGGGGGTGTTCAAGCAATATTGGCCTAGGCCCACTTTGGGCTCTAGGGCCCATTGTATGAAATACCGCAAAATCTTTTATCTTCTAAACAAATTTTGGTGCATGTGCTAACACTTGTTCAAAACTATGGTCAACAGCCTTACCTGGGGGAGTCAAGGAATTTTCTATCCAAGGTCCCACTTGGCCCAAGGCCTATTTTATGAAAGTCCACACAATGGTACTTGAATCTCTTCCCACAAGCTTTAAATGATTTCTCCAAAGTTACATGTGTCCTGGTACTTGGGCAGAGGGCCATTTGAGGGTGTCGGAATTTTGGGCCTAGGCCCACTTTTGGCTCAGGGCCGCATTATATGAAATACCACCGCACAATAATGTATCTCCAACAACTTCTGTTGCACATTGCTGTTGTTCGGGGTCATAATGCCTTCCCTGATGTCTGTAACTTCAGGGTGTCCCGTGATTTTGACTAATGGCCCAGTGTGGGCCCTGTGCCCATCATGTGGCATTACTCAAATGCTTCTCCCTCACAATTTTTGCTGGCAACAGTTCTTACTACGGTCATAATGATGGTCTTAACAGCAGTACCTCCTTCAGGATATTCAGGAATTGGGGTCCAAATCCTAATTGGGGGCCCGAGGGCCCATTTCATGGTTTTTCACACAATAGTATAAAATGCATCTTCGCCTCCCACAAGCTCTAATTGTTTTCTTCGAAGTTACATGTATCAGTCCTTGGTGAGGGCCTGGGGGTGGTCATAATGTGGGGTCCAGGCCCATTCGGGCCCCTTTTATAGCTCAACCAGCTATGACGTTATATTCATGATGCCTAGCTCAGTGTCATCACAGTTCAGTGCACTGAGAGACCAGTGCCAACTCCAAGCACATCGTACAGTTCACTATGTATGAAAATTTGTCCGGTTTAGCTACTGAACCTTGGTTCTTCATTTTATGTGGACCGGAGGTGAGTTTTGAGAGAGAAATACAGAGGAAAATTGGACAATTTGATCATTTGTCAAATCCTAGCTTGTAAACCGATTCCTCCTGGATAGATGGAGCTCATACTTGGTATGTGGAGTCCCCATGATGAGTACATGATCCCCCTATTGTTTTGAAGTCAGATCAACGGTACCTCTGAGGTTAGGAGAAGTCACAGTCTGCAAACCTTCGTTAACACGATAAGTCCAGAATGCTTGGTCCGAAAGGTTGAATTTTTTTCAATGCAGCCTTCCTTATGAGGAGTACAAAACCCTACTGTTCTTGGTGTCGCCCCCGGGGTCAGTTTTTTGTTTTTTTTGGAGGAGGGCGGGGGGTATGTGCAAATGGCAATTTGGCCAATTTTAGGCTTGTTAACACAAGAAACGCGACCCATCCCGGGATGACGCTCATCCTTCCCCTATCAGTAACGCGTGATCCAAATCTTGTTAACACGGTAGTCCCTACTTCCCTGCTCTGATCAAGTTGAATATTGTTATGCATCTTTCTTAGGGGAAGACAAGAGCCCTATGATTCTCGTGTAGACCAAGGATAAACATGTGAAAAATCGTGAGAATTTGATACCTGGCGAATTCCAACTTGTAGCACCGATAATCATAAGGCATACTTGCTTTATTTCTCGTTCCCCAACGTGATACATAATCCCTATTGTTTTGGGTCAGAACATGCGAAGGTCAAAGAAGCACAGTCTGAAACCCTGTTAACAGATAAGTTGCGGTGAGTGCCCGTCGGGCTTGGATTTTTAATACTTGTATAGGCTGACCCCGGCCTCCAAGCTTGGAAACCTTAATCAACCATTGCATAATTTTTCATTTTTGAGATTGAAATTGAAGCAAACAGACTTGCATATGGGGCCAGATCTGGGAAGATCAAGAGGGTAACTGCGTGGGTGGTAGAGGTGCAATCATTATGGGGGAATCGGCCGAGGACTATATACTACAAGGTCCAAGCTCTATTTACGATACGCTGTTTGTATGTACTTTACTGTATACTCAACATTCCACGGGAGTTATACAGAACTATCTTCCTTAAAAAAAAAAAAAAAAAAAAAAAACCCATAATAATACCAGCCCACCACAGGCAGTCCCCCTATCGCATACTAATTTTTTTTTTTTTAAAATACAAAATGTAAATTTAAATCGAAAACAACAGTATATTCGCAAGTAATACATCTTATATATTACAATGATGGATGCTTCCCGTTTCGCGCGCAATCAACATGCATGCCAAACTTCGAGGGCTAATAACTCGGTATCAACGACTGGAACGAAAAATCGGTGTAACTTTAGGTTTGGACTGACAACTTCAGTTTATCCTGCAGATATTATATTAGCTCTTTCAATAGATAGCTCGTCAGTACTTGTTCTTCAACCTGCAACTGAGATATAGCATGTCCATTAATTGATGAAAAGCATTATCACGTCCGTAATTGAAGAGTCCTATGGAAAAAGTACTAAGTCCCATTTCGGGGTAAAGTGAAAAAAATAGCCCCACCCTTTGTAAATATCTTGTTTCCTCTCTTTATAATAAGCTCTTTTTTGGTGGAAAAGAAAGTTCCTAAGTACTTGTCTTGTGAAATAAAGTTCGCCACAATCCGTACATCGTCAGTTCAGATTGAAAATTTTTAATCCCATTTATCAATTTAAAGAATATGTGACAAGTACTTTTTCCACGGCCTTCAATTATAATATACTGCTGTGATTTGGAGATTTCCAGTCTCACAAAACTGAATCAACACCGCGCATCCAATCTCCTGTCAAGCTGGAATGGCCCTACCGTGAGACAAAACCTATACATATCACCCATTCGTTTGCTGATGCCCTGAGCCCCTAAGAAATATCTCAGTGGTGCAACTAAATCCTGGAAAGTAAATGATGGGCCGGGGAATCCACGGTTTGCAGAAGCATAACTAGTGGTCGAAATAGTCAAGATTAGTTGCACACCCATGCAACCTGGTCCAGATCATAAAAACAACTTCACGAATACCAATAGAATAAGTTTGCCATATCGACTCTCGTACAAGGAGGGAAGTTGAGAAACCAACGAGTCAGGGCGAAATTTCATTTGCCTGTAATTAGGAATTGTACATCAAGCAACAGGGAAGGGAGAGGGGAGAACCAGAGAAAAAAACTAGACATGTTACATGCCATGGAGCTATTATATTAACTGAGATGAACCTCAGAGCGCGTATTTTTGCCTTGTCCAAATTTCCGTCCAGAGAACCCACAAACTCGAAGTTAGGCGGCACCCTATTATGTGTAACATCGTAAACACAAGTCGGTTTGTTTACTCTCTATCTGCGAATTCCTTCGAAACCAGAGACACCCGAAATACCGTCGTTGCTTCAAAGTAAAGATGATATATCATCATAGTGGACAAGATTCTGCAACTTCTTCCAGTGAGTGTTAACCCTGTTTCAGAAAACGAGTGAAATCACCGATCATTACGAAGCACAGAAACAACATGAATAAATCCGGGAATACGAATGCGATTGCGTCTGGCAGAATTCCCCAAAAAAAACCACTAGGCGTAAAGAATGAACATCACACGGAGTGAACTAGAGCTTAATAATGTGAAGCTCCGAATTAAAAAGGAGGCTGTCAACGGAACATTTTCCAATCTTCTGACGAAATAACGAACCATGTCGCCCGAATCACTATAGCACTACTATCACTAACTATAATTGAGGGCGCTGTACAGGTTTAGCAACAGGGTCCCACACTGACTTCGGTTTTGTATATGAGCTTCAGTAACAGCATGTCCGGGCTTGGTACAGGCGGGTAAAGCGGAACCCGCCGCGTGTATATCCCCGCAAGATGGCCTTTCGCGGAAACCTCGTTTGGAAGAAAGCACATTAAATGTCATGTCCATTTGACCTCTGGTGACTTTGAAATGCTTCCTGGTGTTCATGACCAACTGTAATCCACATTCTACCCAATTTTGTTCAAATCCCACAAGTTATGAAAAAACTATGAATAAGACGCAAATTTGACCCTGTGACCTTGAAATCACGTCATGTTTCTCGGGACCGTCTTTTGTCCCCACCACCAATTTCATGTAAATCGGAAGACTAACTATGTACTTTCGCCAAAAAAAAAAACCCTCACCCAATTTGACCTCCGGTGACCTTGAACATCACCGGCGTCATGTTTTTCGGGACCATATTTTTGTCCCCACCCACCAATTCATGTATCGGACCATACTCTGTATTTTCGTGTAAACCAACCTGCACATAGAGGCAGTAACATGCAGCGGGTGTCCACTTTCAATTGCTAAACGGGCATGTGTACAAGGTTTGATCGATCGGATGAAGCGTTGAAGAGTTTTGCGCTAACGCCAAAAGTTCCCGGCGGCGGCGGAGAACGGCGGGGCACACGCCCAACAACCTAATATCCCGAACACAAGGTTTTGCGGGAATTATCACAACGATTGGGTGCTCTAGGGGGATACGGTTCACCCTTTTTGTATCAGTAATTTCAAGGATGAGCAAGAAGTTTGACTAGTGGCACCCCAGGCCTGACATTCTACTGGTACGTACCTACAGACACGCAATATGAATTCATAACTGTAACATCTCTTCCTTACATCCACTCAGCCCACCTACTGGAGACCAGCAATCGATCATTACACCATATTAGGTGTATCTACTTGTTAGAGTCATCTTGGTTACACGCTATTATCTCAGTGTATGGAGTTGTCAGTGTTTATTCCGGTGATGGTTTATTGAGCAGGATGCTATACTTGATAGTTATCGGTCAGTATCATTAGCGGCTATACCCGCCCAATCAGTGTTGTCATGGTTGAAAACCTGGTACAGAAGGCCAGCTAGCTGCTTCGTCTAGCAAAGGAATGACAATTAACAAAGGAAGGATTATTGCCCCACACTAGGTGGTATAAGCGGTGCTGGGGTGGGGTTGCTCACCGCGGGCAGTGGAAGTCTTATAGAAACATACCTGATATCACTCAGGTATTATTTAACAAGTTCATCATCGTCTTTGTTGCCGTTACATTTGTGTCAGTGGACAGCGATAAACCACCTACATCCTATTAGAACCTTTGCGAACTATTCCAATTAACCATTATCAACATGACAATAGGAATTGAGCTAGATAACATTAGCAATGTGTATCTTACAGGAACTTTCCACCACGCTAACAAAATTATTGTACGGAATCATGATTGGCTGACAGAAAAAGGCCAAGCTATATGGACCGGCCCATGCTTAGGGTACCGCAGTAATGAAATTGAGTTGGCACCACTATACATTGGGTTATCCTCTGATAATTACAGAGACGTCAAAAAATACAAAGATAATCACCATTGAACACTTAATCTGGTTAAGATAAACATTTCATATATATGCCAGTACTTAAAAGCCATGGCGCGAGAAAACATATTCAACTCGCCCAGGGACCTTCAGGACTTTTCGATTGATTGTCATCACCAATAGCGGGGTGTTATACTGTCAGACGTTATCATTAACTCACGACAAATGCTTTTAGATGGTATTACACCAAACCATATCACATGAATGCTGCCACCTAGAACTGCACTCAGTAAACTGATAACGTTTTTAAATGAGATTTCACGGTGACAGTCTGGATGAACCTTGTCAATAATTTAACAAATAATACAACCTGGTGGCATAGGTTCTATTCTATGATAGTTGAAGTTGATGTCGAAATAAAGCCATTGAAATGACAATATAGTGAAATATAAACTGTGATTCTTTATTATGTTTCAAAGCTTCAGCCAGAAGGATGAACAACATGATTTTAGGAAACATTAATATTGAAAAATTATTGACCGTTTTTTTGTTTCCTACGCAATGGCGCGGTATAATTTATAGTTAGTTGGTAACTGAGGAATGCTCGAACCAGTCCGTAAGCAAGTAAGTGCTCGGTGTTTTCCGATAAGCTATTAGCATATTTCTTCGGTCTGTGTTACATAATTTCACGATTGATCGCATGACAAATTGTATACTACCAATTGATACATCAGACAATTCAAACTTCAAAATTAACGAGAACGCAACTTTGTGTAGTTGCTCACTCGCCATATTTTGTTTGTTTGTGCTATACCAACATCCTTAACAAGTGAACTCATAGCGGAGGAACACCTAACAGACTAGAGATACTAATTTTGACCAGCAAAATCTCTAAATTGTGTTGTCATGGCTGATATTCATGTAAACTTGGGCCCTCTCCTGGTAAAAAAAATTATTAAAAAGACAAAATTAAAATGTGAGAAGGAAAATGAAAACAGGTCAAATACAGATGTTGGACGAAGGGTAGGGCGAGTGTGCGTATGTCAGAGATGACCCCAGAAGAGAGATTCTGGCGCCGCCCACCCCCTACATGTGGGTACTTTCTAGTCTCATGTCAGTCATGACGGAATTGAAAACTGCTAACACGGCAAGCAATCGTAATTGCTTGTGGTACACGCTGTACGAAAGATTGTCAAAATCTGAAGAATCCAAAAAGCATGAAAAGTCTCCCAAAACTTACCGGGTTTCACTTACTTACCACCAACGCCCCCTCTATTTAGCCATCCGCCACTTTCGTAGAATTTTAAACTTACCCCAACTGATCAACTGTGCTATCTCAGAGAAGGTATCGTCTACCGAACGTGTAATTACTTCTTATGTAATCAGTATCTGTTAATCATTGATTCATATGGATTTAAAGAAGCGAAGGGATTAATTTCACTAAAATATATTTGAAAGCTCCACATGACACCTATAAAAAAAATAAAAACCAGCAGGCTAAAATGCGTTAGAGATAGTACCAATGACATTAAGCAAGGCCTTGACATGCCATTTGTTTTCACGAAAATGAGGGTTTGAAGAATATCACACGAGAAAACATCCTGCGAAGTAAATGATGATAGACATTTAGTAAATAACAAACACTTGATTAGTGCTCTTTCATCGTTCTTTGAGAAAAAAAAATATTCAATTACAGATGAATGGAGGAACCCACTCGTCATTTGATTCGAAGTGAACAAGCAGTATGTTATTTCTTTCTTCACAAAAATCTGCTTATTTGGTATGGCATATTATCCCTGGGCTCTCCCGCCGTTCGGGATTCTGTGACACTCTGATGTGGGACAACTACAACAGGTGCGTTTGACTGTGATTATACAGCTCGACAGACTCCACAAATAGGGCATATAGGATTGTCTCAAAATCCCTCCCTACATTTCTACTGATTTCGTTCAAATTCAGCAAACACAAACTCCCTTTTGACAACATTAATAGAATAACTCTAAAAACTTCTTCGTGACACTATCTCAGTGACCCTTGATCAAAACCCTTAAATCATAATGACCGCCTTATCCCACAATCCTTCTACCCCACTTAGGCTCAATTTTTTCCCGAAATTGGGTACCCTCTCATTAGTTTCAGCCATGTCCTTTTCTGTCACCACTCTATATACCTCACCTGTTATTTCCTTCGCTATTCCGTCACCTTTATTTCTTTTTCCGTATTCCGCCTCAGTGAAGAGGAATTAGACAACACATATTATGAGTAGCGCCCCTAATTATAGTTCTTCGTAAGCTCCCAACTTCTCACTTTTAAAGTGCTTTTCACTCTTCTCACCCCCTGTGGGTCCCAGTAGGCATTCCCCTCCCTCTGTACCATGCAAAGGTTCAACACCGGCTTACCGTCATTTATTACCTCTCCTCCCGCCCCTTCCTAGTCCACGAACACTACTGTCTTCGGTCTCCCATGATAGTAAAAGATGGCCAAAATCATGGGCCAACCAATGGACGGGGTTATCCGAAAAAGAGAAAAAAAAACAGGCCTGAGTTAAATAGGCACACCTGTCCAGATGCCATAGCAGGGGGGTTGAAATAACTAAAACTCCAAAAATATAACTAAAAGATGCCAAAAGAAGTACCTGGGCCCACCACTCCGGGAAAGAAAACGAGTAAAAATACTGGCACCCCCGCAACCCCCCCCCCCTCTTAGCAACATTGTCATGACACCCAGCCGAAGGCGACCTTGGGGCTCGACCGGGCATTCACACTTTCAAACTGTCCGAGTCATACAGCCTGAGCGTATTCGGATTGCATACAGCATTACACTCGATCTCAATATTGGTAATTAAAAATCTCATCCTCATTCCAAATGTTAGAATTTGGATTACCTGTTATTTTGGAAACTGAATACACTATGCCTATATAACTGGTGTACCATTCGAGAGCCCCTGTTTACCCAATAAGCCAATATAGATAATCCCTGAACAATCAACAATAGAAATCACGAAACCCTGTCTTTAAATAACTTCCCCGCCTAATATCATGCGAATGCAATGAGGGTACAAGGCGGCCGTGTTATTCGCCCAGTTCGGTAGGCATGTTCTGAGTTAATAGCATTGACGTGATCAATGTATGCTCCCCGAAACCCTGATTAGTGGCAAATGTAGGCCCGCGTCCTATCTGTGGGCCCGATAACTTAGATAAGTAGCCCGGCCCATTAACTTATCATAGTTGCACCACGGCCCAGGGGGACAACGCAACATTGAAATCTTGAACCTATTCATCTAATTTCGTTATATTTGTGGTCAGACAATTGGACGGTAGGTCTTACTTGGTTTTTTTTTTCAATTCGCCCCATTTTTAGGGGGAAATCAATTCAATTGTGTACATCCATTGGATTTTTAGTTTTCCCAAGTTTTTCGTTACTTGCGTACTCGTTGCGCAATATTTTGACCTGCGGATAAGCAAAAATGCCTGCGTTTTCGACTGATGGACTATCCACTTGCCATGGGGCGCCAGGCCCTGATCCACTGGGGAGGATCAGGTCCCCCGACAGGCCTCAGTATCCTATAAGAGGGCCTGCCAGCGAAGAGGAGTATTCCGGTAATAATTTATCTTATCGTTGTGGCGCCAACATTAAGATAAATTATGACAACCCCCGAGTTTCAACTGCCTCTGGAGCTCAGGGGCGGACATGGAGGAGGGGGTTTGAAAAAATTCAGTTGTTAGACCTTGAATTAGGAATATATGTGTTGTAACGCCTCCCCAAACCGCCACCACACCTAGCGCGCTCACATTCTATTGCCGAGACGGAACGTTGAACTGTTGCGCTCTTTCTAATCATGCATGTCGATGGTTGGCACTAGAATTTTCCACACCAATTAGTAGGGCGTCTTTCTTTTGTACGCGTGTGTGGAGAAGGGGAGGGGGGGGGGGGGAAAGGGGGGGCTGGGTAACAAGTTTTTTATAGCGTTCAACCATCCTACAGTTGTCATCATAACACATCAGTACCAAATTGTATGCTATTTATTATCGTCATTCAAAGTGTCAAATCGTTAGGTACATGTGGCGCAATATTCTGAAGCTTTACAAATTTCCGCAACCCATGCGGATAATGGACCACCTTCTACTAAAATTTCAAGTAGAAATGCACCTTCGATGTTCTGACCCAACACAAAAATATATAATTGTGGCGTAAAACCTGATTGTTGCGCCGCCTATTTATAGGTTCAACATCCTATTCGGCATCATAAACATAGTATCAAATATTGCGACTTGTTTTATTCGACAACAGATTAAGTTTTCGAACGAAGACCGCTGACGCTCGGTGATGTCAAACAGTCTGCTGCCGCACCAATCGGTTTTCGAATCACCTGTCCATCTGGTTGGCAGCGCTGCCCTTCCCACTCTTCACCATACGACCACCAGCTTGTTCGAAGCCATGCTGCCACCTTCCGAGAATGGTACCCACCTATTCCTGCTACCCATACCGGCTGCCTCCGTCGATTGACCTACTATAGAGGATCCTACCCGGCCCAGCGCCCCTTGGATTACATACTGGCACCAGCGCCACCCGTTCCCGCTCCTCTGATGTATGGTCATCCACCGATTAACAGCGCCCTCTCTCAGCGACTGATGTCATTCGATGCAGAGAACAATATGTTGACGAAGAAGAGCGTCGGCATCGCCCAGCTGAAGGAGGGCGCCCTTTGAGCTATCTTCGTGATGACTCCACGGACCGTACACCACGAAGCTCCTAAACAAACGTCTTCAGTGACAACAGTCTGAAGGCCTATATACGAGTATAAAGACACTGTGTAAAAGTGTATTTGCTGACGAGGTCGTTACACTTGGATCCGGTCTAAAACACACTTGAACATTTTCTCCGATTTTGTTCGGCTCAATTCAACACACGATGGCCGCAAGCTGACATCGACCTCTGAACTACTGTTCCAACTCCATAAGTATTGTAGGCCTCCGTGGCTCTGTGTAAACTCAAGGAAGATTAACGTCGCGCACATCGTAGAATGATTAACATCACTGTTTAATTGAAGTCATTTTAAAGTCGTCTCGCGGGACATCGAGGACTAATTACACTGACATATCGTGGACGATATCCGTATCGGTAACCAATTGCATTGAAGGATTTTTTTGCTATCAATGCTCATCTATAAACGCAGTTATACCGCCTTATTGAAATATATTTCCCTGATTTTGAAGTTTCCTCAATTGTCACTATCGTGATAAACTACCAAAGCATGTTCTTCATCACACGACTCTATTATCGAGATATATTCTTCCATTGCAATGATTTAATCGCTGAGACATCCATATAATAGACGTGCATTCGCCGTCAAATCTTTTTCCCATGAGCCCCTCAGAATTTGTGGTGTGTATTTCTGATAAGGGCCATGGACTATAAAACTGTTGTGTGTGGAGGCGGCAAGCATCCATGGTAAACGGCTCTCGGGCTTCTTCGTTTATAAGGATTGTTAATGACGCCATGCTTTCAACCTCCTATGCACCCTCCATTATTTCAGACACAATTTTCATTTGAAAATACTGTTTCATCATGTCAGTTTTTAGGCTACAGTACAAGTATGTGTAAATATTTTTGACCAATCAAATTGTACTTACATATGTCATTGAGTTACCCTGCATTGCATGCATCTATTCAAATGTATACTCAAGAGAAAGTTTATAATAAAATATAATAACTAAAAACACGGCGTGTTTTATTTGTGAGCTTAGTCTAAATCCTCAGCATGTTCCATTCAATCTAACTTCCATTAGCAGCTACCCGGCGGTATAACATGTATAGGCCGGTTCGTAACAAAACTGGTACGATATACCACCGAATCCTACATCGGCAAAGCCATGCAAGAATCAGACTCATCGTATTTCTCTAGGGCGGACATGTGTACCAAGGTTTAGATCAATCGGATAAAGCGGTAAATAGTTATTGGATATAATAATATAGCTGCCCTCTATTTTGCGGTTTACACGAAAATACCGAGTTTATCCGAATTGCACGAAACTTGGTGGGTGATGAGGACAAAAATTCGTGCCCAGAAAAACATGTTGGTGATTTCGAGGTCACCGGAGTCAAATTGTTGTATCCGCAATTTTTCCAACGTTGTCGGATTGGAACAAATCGGGAATGTGGACTGTTGTAAGTCCTAGACACACATGAAGGTCATTTCAGAATCACAGGAGGTTAAAATTTGCATAATCAAGCGATTCGTCTTCGAACAAAATTGGGGGAATATGGATACAGTTGGACGGAAAAACGGGTAGGGCATTTCAAGTACTGGAGGTCAAATGGCTAATTAAATGTGCCTTCCTCTAAACGGCTGTCCACAAAGGCTGTTTCTACGGGGATATACCACGTCGGCTGATTTACCCCGCCTGCCATAATCTAGTTTTGTTGGTTTTTGAGGGAGTTAAAAATTCGTTGACAACATTACTGTAATATCATGGCGGCGGGGGGTCGTTTCAATGATAGTAATCGTAAGATATATCGGGGTATAGTACAGCGATGGCGCGCCTCCTTACGCGACTAACGAATTAATCCATGGTCATTGGTAACCAGATGATTACAGTCCCTCCACCAACCAAGGTGCACGTTCGCCCACGAACCAACTACACCCCTCAGCCCCTGGCAGGCAACGCAGGCCCGCCGCCTGTACCGTTACCTCGGAGGGTACTAACTGTGGTTTTAGCGTGTAAAACATTCCAGGGAGATACAGGCGTCTTAGCTATGGGGATGTGGGGGCGATCAGTCGGCCAAATTATATTATATCGCACCCGCCTATCCATGTATCACCCCCCCCCCCACAGTTTCGGAAGACGAGACTACTTTTAAAAATGAGAAATTTAGTTCTATTTCATTCCCGTATCACTATATTGGTTGACGACATCCTTTATGCAAGGCAGAAGAATGCCACTCCTTTTCACACCCCCGCCCCCTCATCTAGTGTGAGGCCTACATTTGGGGAGACTCCAGAATGTGGTGTTGCCCCTCCCTAAATGTCTGGTCGCCCTACACCTCCACGTCCCCCTCAAGAAAACGGAAAAAACACTTTGCCTAAACACAACGGAGGACATTTCCAGAGAGCCTGTATTAACCGAATATTATCAAACAGTTATAGGGAATGCTTGGAACAATGGGCGATAAGTAGCGTTGGTTTAGAATTAACACCCGTCTTCTCTAAGCTCTATAGCGTCCCATCTAATACGCAAGTAAGGGCGTTGTTCTAAGTTAATAACCTTGACGCGCAATCAGTGCGCGTCTCCCAAAATCTGATTGTGTGGACCAATATAGGTAGGAGTCCGGAAACTTCAAATAGTCCCTTCAGTTTCAATAACTTGAGTATGTGATATTGATGTGATATTTTTTTTATATGTTAGAATTTAGTTGCCCTAACCTTCTAGGCTAACCTTCACAATTGTACCCAGGCGTGTACAATGTATGTAGGAATGACAAATGGGTGGTGGCCGCACTTCAATAATTAACTTCATGAACGATTCCAGTCACGGGGTCACCAGAAAAAAGGGGTGGGGAATTTCGTGTAAAGCAATTTTGTTAGGCCGCATGGCATTCCTGCTGGGCCAGAGGCTCGTTGATGTTGTTTTACAGAAGTTAAACACATATTGACGTGCTACTTGCATTATAGAGATGGACAAGTTCGTTGTAAACATCGAGAATGCCCAGCACAAAACACTTGACAAAAAACACCTCACAAATGCAGAGTGCAAAACCTAATTCTTTCAATCCCTTTGAATATGGTGTTGAAGATTCAATGGGAGCAGAGAGTGTGGACAGGTCTCATGCATTACAAAGAGCAAAACAAACCGAAAGCACTATGCACCAGGCGGGGGCAATCCAGCAAAATGTCAAACAACCGTACCCGGATACCACCTGGAAGGGGGGGGGGGTTAGGGTGGACAGGTGGGGGGGTGGTACAAGAAAATTAGAACCAACGGCCACGAGGCCAAAAATGTCAACGTATAACACGAGATAACTATATCACTGATGGAGTCGGAGTAGTTCTTCACCCGTTTCACAAAAAATACGTAGAATACGAAGATACCTATAGTACGGAAATATATAACCAAGATGAGGAATGCCTCAATCATTAATGATTATTACGGATTCGAGCAGTATTTAGATTTGGAAGTCATAGATTTTCAGTATTATGTTTGGAAGTTTCTCCAGGAGGAGTGGTCCATTGAAACCAATCTCTGTTATTGGCAATGCTAGAGTACATATAAGTTTGTTTCTTCTTGAACCGAAGATAAAAAAAGTTGTGCAGTTGAATAACTATTGAGGGTTATAATAACCGATCGTTTATTCCCATTTGAAGATGGAAAGTGCTTGGCCTAGAGCAGGATCTATGGTATTCTGGGTGCGACAAATGGCATGCCTCACACCCCGGCCAACGGCCACTTCCACTTGGTGTTTGAAATGTCATTTCTAAAGAATGATGTAATCAGGTAATATAATGATATATAATTGAAAGTATGTTATAGGAGGAAATATGTAATTCATACGAATTGTATTTCGCTGGTACTGTTTAAAGGCGACTAAGGATAGAGTCGATATATTCCACAGTTACCGATTAGAAAATGACACACCTGTACATTATATATCTAAATACCTGGTGGGACAATTCGAGAGAACCTGTTCAATATGCAAATAAGGTGAAACGTGTAACAGCGACAGTCAAGAGACTTAAATCAAAAAACATCGCAGTCATAAAGCTGTAAACGTCACAAAATTAAACGAAAGCGGAAAAAAACTGTCGTTCGGGACGAGGAGGGAATCTTGATAGTGAAAATTATCAATATTGTTCCGAACCTGTTCCATATGGCGATAACTGCAACTGTTTCATTCCCATAACGGTACGGGTAGATCCATAACCATTACTTTTCAGTATGTCTCATGAAGGGTAACGGTAATTAATTGGTAATTGAGACAAAGCTCCATTACGAAGGACTGAACAATGAAAGAAGAAAAAAGGGCGGTAAAACTTACAGGCAAACAAAAGAAGATCCTCGGGTACGGGCCTCCCCGGAAGCTGATCCGGGCCAGGGGAGCCTCGCGGGAAACCATGATTAATTGATATAATGAGTTCAAAGACTATACAACGGGGAAAAGGCGGTAACAATACGCACAAACAACAAATGAGCAGCTGGTGACGGGCCTCAGCGTAAAGGCGCCCGCACTTGCTTGGAAACAGTCCCAATACTGTAAACGTAATTGTTCTCCAGCCATATATAAAACGAGACTCTGATGCATTGATCATTTATTTTCCCGACTTGAAAGCCGAGATTAACCACTGACTTAAACCATACACGTCACGCAAAAATGGAAAATCCC